>JAFREQ010000026.1:5322500-5708022 GCA_025331565.1 Holacanthus passer
CGAAGTTTTGAATACATAACTTGTAAAGGAGTAATTTTACATGGTGACGAGAGCTGCAACAATTCGTTGATCAAAAGAAAATTTAATTGCCAACTAATTTGATAATCACTCAGTTCAGTCATTTTCAATTGAAACTTTAAACATCTGTTTGTTCCAGCTTCTTACATGTGAAAATCTGCTGCTTTTCTTCATCATGTGTGATGATAAATGAGGAGTCTTTGGACACTTTGGGCTCTGGGAAATTGTGATGAGCATTTTTTCAATTGTTTGACATTTTATAGACTAAATACTTAATTGATTTATCATGAAAATAATCAGCAGATAAATCAATAATGTAAATAATCATTAATTGCTGCCATAATTGTAATATTTATACTTCTGAATACTTTCTCCATCACTGGTTTCTCCTGTGTCGCCCCCTGGTGGAGGACCAGGAAGACTAACTCAAACAGGCTGTTGTAGATTGTGAACGGATCATCACAGATTGAATATAAAGTTTTTAACTGTTGAGTAAAAAAGTGCCTCCTGCTCTGTGCGAACGAGCTGATGGAGACGAGTCACTGAGCAGTTCAGAAGATAAAGTGCAAGAGAAGAAAAAATGAGCGAGGACGGAGTTAAACAGACAGATGCAGATTAGCAGGAAGTTAAAGAAGACAACAGCAGGAAAAAGAGGAGAAGAAGTGTAGGGAGGCAGGAAGTAGGTGAGAGAAGGAGATGAAGAGGAGTCGTGCGATGGATCTGACTGAGCAGAGAGCTGATGTGTGAATGTGTGTGTTGTATCTGTGCAGTAAACTGCGTCACGTCGTGGACGAGATGGTGACCACAGAGCGGGAGTACGTTCGCTCTCTGCAGTACATCATCCATCACTACTTCCCTGAGATGGACCGAGCCGACCTTCCTCAGGACCTGAGAGGAAAACGCTCCGTCGTCTTCGGAAACCTGGAGAAGCTTCTGGACTTCCACAGTCAGTTCTTCCTCAGAGAGTTGGAGGCCTGCTGGAAACACCCGCTGAGAGTGCCGCACTGCTTCCTCAGACATGTAGGACACACACAGAGTCATACACACGTTTAGGTCCAGTTTGTGCCTCTTATGTTAATATCATGTTCACATGTTCACATCTGGTTATTTGGCCCAGTTGTCTCAGCGAAAAGAAACAAACAGGTCAAATGTAGAAGAGAATTCATGACAAATCATCTTTAAATGATTTCACATATTTTTATTTGTTTTATATTTGACAAAAAATATTATTAAGCTTCGTCACAGAGTTATCACAGTAATGTTTTTATTAGGGCTGTCAAAATGAACCCTAACACGGATTAATCCATCATCATGATTAATCTGATTAAAAATTTTAACACAATTAATTTAGCGCAGAATGACTCAAAGTCCCTGAAATGTCTCTGGCAATGCATTTCGTTTGTCCAAATAGAGATACCATCGAATGGGCAGTTGATCCGGTATTGTCTTAGAATCTGGCTGAAAAAGGACTAACAGGCCACATTAATGTGGATAAATGTTTGTTTTTTGTTAACATGAACATGTTAAGTGCAGATATATTCCCTTCTGTCTTCAGTCTGTTTGCTCATGCAAAATGAAACACGATTAATATAGATTAAAAATGAATGATATTTAATCGTGATTAATCGAAATTAATCCACAGCAACACTGTGATTAATCTGATTAAAAATTTGAATCGTTTGACAGCACCAGTTTTTATCTGTCATCACAATGATGTTGAGGTAAACATAAAGACAATAACAGGCTGTTGAATCAATGAATTTTCCTGTGAAACCTTGTGTTTGAACAGCAGGAGCAGTTCGGTCTTTACGCTCTGTACAGCAAGAACAAACCAAAGTCTGACGCCCTGCTGGCCAACCACGGGAACTCCTTCTTCAGGGTGAGAACTGCGCCTATCATGACCTTTGACCTCTGCTCTCATTCATGCTTTAACCTCACTATGACTCACTGACTCACTATGAACTTTGACCTCCAAGTGTGAGCATTTCACACATTTTTAGAGAAAAAGATCAACTGACATTGATCTTCATCTCTCTCTCTCTCTGTCTGTCTGTCTCTCTCTCTCTCTCTGTCTCTCTCTCTGTCTCTCTCTGTCTGTCTCTCTCTCTCTGTCTGTCTCTCTCTCTCTCTGTCTCTCTCTCTCTCTGTCTCTCTCTGTCTCTCTCTCTCTCTCTCTGTCTCTCTCTCTCTCTCTTTCTGTCTCTCTCTGTCTGTCTGTGTCTCTGTCTCTCCCTGTCTCTCTCTCTCTCTCTCTCTCTCTCTCTCTGTCTCTCTCTCTCTCTCTCTCTCTCTCTCTCTGTCTCTCTCACTGTGTCTCTCTCTGTGTCTCTGTCTCGGTCTGTGTCTCTCTCTCTGTCTCTCTCACTGTGTCTCTCTCTGTGTCTCTGTCTCGGTCTGTGTCTCTCTCTCTGTCTCTCTCACTGTGTCTCTCTCTGTGTCTCTGTCTCGGTCTGTCTCTCTCTCTGTCTCGATCTGTGTCTCTCTCTCTGTCTCTCTCTCTGCCCCCCCCGTAGAGGAAGCAGGTGGAGTTGGGAGATAAGATGGATCTGTCCTCCTACCTGTTGAAACCGGTTCAGAGGATGAGTAAATATGCGCTCCTCCTCACTGACCTCATGAAGGAGGTGGGCGTGGCTCAGGAGGCGGAGCTTGTGGCCCTGCAGGCTGCCACCAACATGGTCAAGTTCCAGCTTCGCCACGGCAACGACCTGCTGGCAATGGACGCCATCCGAGACTGTGACGTGAGTTTATTAAAGTTGAGACCAAAACCAGAGTTTAATCCTTCACCACACAATAATATATTCAGTATCTGTGAGGTCCGTCCAGCACAAATGACGGAATCCAGATCAAAGCAGATTCAAGGGCTCATCCGCTCCCTCCCTCCCTCCTCCCTCCCTCCCTCCAGGTGAACCTAAAGGAGCAGGGTCAGCTGATCCGACAGGACGAGTTCACTGTCTGGACCGGGAGGAGGAAATGTCAGCGTCACATCTTCCTGTTCGAGGAGCTCGTTCTCTTCAGTAAACCCAAGAAGATGGAGGGAGGGCTGGACGTCTTCATCTACAAACACTCCTTCAAGGTAACTCCACCCCCCATCGGACGTAGCATCAGGTGTTACACTTCAACTGCTTTAGACCTGAAGGACAGACTGAGCTCCTCTTTGTCCTTCAGACAGCAGATGTAGGTCTGACAGAGTCCACAGGAGACAACGGACTGCGGTTTGAGGTCTGGTTCAGGAGGAGGACGTCCAAGAATCAGACCTTCACCCTTCAGGCCGTCACACAGGACGTCAAACACGCCTGGACCGCCGACATCGCCCGAATCCTGTGGACCCAGGCCACCAGGAACAAAGGTAGAGACATGAGACGAGAGGAAGGAGAGCTGCTGTCTGTCCACCTGAGATCTGTCCCCCACCTGAGATCTATCTGTCCTCCACTTGAGATCTGTCCTCCACCTGAGATCTGTCCCCACCTGAGATCTATCTGTCCTCCATCTGAGATCTGTCCTCCACCTGAGATCTATCTGTCCTCCATCTGAGATCTGTCCTCCACCTGAGATCTATCTGTCCTCCATCTGAGATCTGTCCTCCACCTAAGATCTATCTGTCCTCCATCTGAGATCTGTCCTCCACCTGAGATCTTTCCTCCACCTGAGATCTATCTGTCCTCCATCTGAGATCTGTCCTCCACCTGAGATCTATCTGTCCTCCATCTGAGATCTGTCCTCCACCTGAGATCTATCTGTCCTCCATCTGAGATCTGTCCTCCACCTGAGATCTGTCCTCCACCTGTGTGTGTTTCAGAGATGCGCCTGAAGGAGATGGTGTCGATGGGAGTGGGCAACAAACCGTTTCTGGACATCCAGCCGAGCGACGCGGCCATCAGTGACCGAGCTGTTCACTACATCATGAAGAGCAGAGGTAACACCTGCAGAAAAACACAGCTGAGTTTACTCAGCTGCACGACGCATCACGATGCGGCCGATTAGCAAGAAAGAGTAAGAAAACTCAATCTGAGCATTATATTTCAGCAGAAAAAAATTCCTCCAGTAAACAAGCAGTTTATCAAACAGCTGTTGAACATGAACGCGTCGGGCTGCTCGCTCTCCTCTCCAACAGTCAAGAGTTATGAACAAGCTGAAATTGCATGAAACGGCTGAGTGTCTAAACTTGACTTCTTGTCTCTGCAGCAGAGGATCAGTGATGGCACTCAGAGTTCAGTAGCTTCAGGTCGGCAGGAATCAAACTGTATGTCGAGTTGTTCTCCTGGTGTCTCTGATCAATATCTGCTCATCAATACGGAGACAAAGTCTGATGATTCAGTCTGAACAGCAGTTTGAAAACAGAAAGAAGTTCTGAAATGATTCATTATCAACCATTAAAACAGTCACTGAATAGTTTCTATTGGTTGATAATTGAATAGACTTTGTGTGTGTGTGTGTGTGTGCATGCATTCAGGTGCCAGAACGCGGGCGTCCATTGCTGTCTCTGTCTTCGATCACTCCAACCCTTTTAAACGAGGAGCGGTGACCTCTGACCCCTCGACATCAGGGCCGTCTTCATCCAGCCTGCTGGGGCCCCTCAACCTGCACATGTACAGGTACGAGGCTCCGCTCCAGTTCGCTCCGCTCCAGTTCAGTACTGGTGACCATTTCATAACCGCTCTCCTCTCCTCTCCTCCTCCTCCTCCTCCAGTCAAACCCTCCCCTCCTCTCCTGCTGCTGAAAGCTCCTTCATCACATCCTGTATTGAGGAAGATGAGCAGGAGCACGAGACCAGCAGCCAGCCCTCCATGAGTACGTAAACACACAATCTGCACCGACATTCAGAGCTGAGCAGCTTCCAGGTGTTCAGACTGGGTTCGTCCTCTGTGGAGCAGGACTGTTGAGATGAGGAACATGAGAGAAAGAATAAACATTTTAGAGCTTTATATCTCAGATTGATCAAATCAGTGTAAAATGCAATGAATAAAGATCATGTAGGAGGTAAAATGTGACCTCAGACACATGAATAATAGAGCTGTGACTGTTAATATCAGAGCAGCAGAGGTGGAGACGTGTCAGTCCACAAACACTGGATCCTACAGGTCCCATAATGCACCTGGACAGGTGGTCCTATTTTTTATTGTCTGAACCTTAATTCTGGATTTTTTGTCTTTTCTGTTTGTGTCTGACAACAGATTGTTTCTTTCTTTCAGCCACAGAGAGTTCGGGTTCATCGTCTCGCTGTCTCTCCGGCTCCACCGGCTCCGACAGCGGCTGCGTCTCCTCCCACCTCCAGGAGGCGCTGCCTGAGGAGCCCAGCCCCCCCAGTCAGCCCTCCTCCTCCTCCTCTTCCTCCTCCTCCTCCTCCTCCAACAAACAGCACCTCAGCAACCAGTACATTTCACCTGTGAGTACAGACAAGATCCCTGTTCCTGTCCACTCGCTCGCCTGTCCACTCGCTCACCTGTCCACTCGCTCACATGTTCACCTGTCCACTCGTTCACCTGTCCACTCGCTCACCTGTCCACTCGTTCACCTGTCCACTCGCTCACCTGTTCACATGTTCACCTGTCCACTCGTTCACCTGTTCACTCGTTCACCTGTCCACTCGTTCACCTGTCCACTCGCTCACATGTTCACCTGTCCACTCGCTCACCTGTCCACTCGCTCACCTGTCCACTCGTTCACCTGTCCACTCGCTCACCTGTTCACTCGTTCACCTGTCCACTCGTTCACCTGTCCACTCGCTCACATGTTCACCTGTCCACTCGCTCACCTGTCCACTCGCTCACCTGTTCATTCACTCACCTGTCCATTCGCTCGCCTGTCCACTCGTTCACCTGTCCACTCGTTCACCTGTCCACTCGCTCGCCTGTTCACGTGTTCACCTGTTCACTCGTTCACATGTTCACCTGTCCACTCGTTCACCTGTCCACTCGCTCACCTGTCCACTCGTTCACCTGTCCATTCGCTCGCCTGTCCACTCGTTCACCTGTCCACTCGCTCACATGTTCACCTGTCCACTCGTTCACCTGTCCACTCGCTCACCTGTCCACTCGTTCACCTGTCCATTCGCTCGCCTGTCCACTCGTTCACCTGTCCACTCGCTCGCCTGTCCAAATGTTCACCTGTCCACTCGCTCACATGTTCACCTGTCCACTCGCTCACTCGTTCACCTGTCCACTCGTTCACCTGTCCACTCGCTCACTCGTTCACCTGTCCACTCGCTTACCTGTCCACTCATTCACCTGTCCACTCGCTCACCTGTTCACCTGTCCACTCGCTCACCTGTCCACTCGTTCACCTGTCCACTCGCTCACCTGTTCACCTGTCCACTCGCTCACCTGTCCACTCGCTCGCCTGTCCACTCGCTCACCTGTTCACTTGTTCACCTGTCCACTCGCTCGCCTGTTCACGTGTTCACCTGTCCACTCGCTCGCCTGTTCACGTGTTCACCTGTCCACTTGTTCACCTGTCCACTCACTCGCCTGTCCTCTCGCTCGCCTGTCCACATGTTCACCTGTCCACTCGCTCACATGTTCACCTGTCCACTCGCTCACCTGTCCACTCGTTCACCTGTCCACTCGTTCACCTGTTCACTTGTTCACCTGTCCACTCGCTCGCCTGTTCACCTGTCCACTCGCTCACCTGTTCATTCACTCACCTGTACATTCGCTTGCCTGTCCACTCGTTCACCTGTCCACTCGTTCACCTGTCCGCTCGCTCGCCTGTCCACTCGTTCACCTGTCCACTCGTTCGCCTGTCCACTCGCTCACCTGTCCACTCGCTCGCCTGTTCACCTGTTCACTGGTTCACCTGTCCACTCGCTCGCCTGTCCACTCGTTCACCTGTCCACTCGCTCGCCTGTTCACGTGTTCACCTGTCCACTCGCTCGCCTGTCCAAATGTTCACCTGTCCACTCGCTCACTCGTTCACCTGTCCACTCGCTCACCTGTTCACCTGTCCACTCGCTCGCCTGTCCACTCGCTCACCTGTTCACTCGCTCACATGTTCACCTGTCCACTCGTTCACCTGTCCACTCGCTCACCTGTCCACTCGTTCACCTGTTCACTCGTTCACCTGTCCACTCGTTCACCTGTCCACTCGCTCACCTGTTCACCTGTCCACTCGCTCACCTGTCCACTCGTTCACCTGTCCATTCGCTCGCCTGTCCACTCGTTCACCTGTCCACTCGTTCACCTGTCCACTCGCTCGCCTGTTCACGTGTTCACCTGTCCACTCACTCGCCTGTCCAAATGTTCACCTGTCCACTCGCTCACCTGTTCACCTGTCCACTCGCTCACTCGTTCACCTGTCCACTCGTTCACCTGTCCACTCGCTCACCTGTCCACTCGTTCACCTGTCCACTCGCTCACCTGTTCACCTGTCCACTCGCTCACCTGTCCACTCGTTCACCTGTCCACTCGCTCACCTGTCCACTCGCTCGCCTGTTCACGTGTTCACCTGTCCACTTGCTCGCCTGTTCACGTGTTCACCTGTCCACTCACTCGCCTGTCCACTCGCTCACCTGTCCACTCGTTCACCTGTCCACTCGCTCGCCTGTCCACTCACTCACCTGTTCACTTGTTCACCTGTCCACTCGCTCGCCTGTCCACTCACTCACCTGTCCACGTGTTCGCCTGTTCACTTGTTCACCTGTCCACTCGCTCGCCTGTCCACTCACTCACCTGTCCACGTGTTTGCCTGTCCACATGTTCACCTGTTCACTTGTTCACCTGTCCACTCGCTCACCTGTCCACATGTTCACCTGTCCACTCGCTCACCTGTCCACTTGCTCACCTGTTCATTCACTCACCTGTACATTCGCTCGCCTGTCCACTCGCTCACCTGTCCACTCGTTCACCTGTCCACTCGTTCGCCTGTCCACTCGCTCGCCTGTCCACTCGCTCGCCTGTTCACGTGTTCACCTGTCCACTTGCTCGCCTGTTCACGTGTTCACCTGTCCACTCACTCGCCTGTCCACTCGTTCGCCTGTCCACTCGCTCGCCTGTCCACTCACTCACCTGTTCACTTGTTCACCTGTCCACTCGCTCGCCTGTCCACTCACTCACCTGTCCACGTGTTTGCCTGTCCACATGTTCACCTGTTCACTTGTTCACCTGTCCACTCGCTCACCTGTCCACATGTTCACCTGTTCACTTGTTCACCTGTCCACTCGCTCACCTGTCCACGGCGTTGTCTTCTTCCACTTTTTGATCTGATGTATTCGAGGTTTGAACTCAGACGGTTGCTGGTGGATTCAGATGCTCAGCATGAGCTCATGATGTTGTTAAAGAGCTTCTAATGAATAAGGACACGTTTATATCTTCAAGACTTTCACTTTGAAGAGAAGCATCAGGGTCAGTTTGGAGAGTTCAGATCAGAAAGGTCTGAGCCGCAGCTGGTTTAATAAATCATTGATCAGTTGATTGACAGGAAATGAATCAGTTTGAAGAGCAGCTGTGACGTGTTCACCGTGTCCGTCTGTGTGTCCTCAGAAAGCGGCTCCAGTCATCAGCCCGGCCACCATCGTGTGAGTCAGCTGAGCGGACGGACTCGACTGTAAGTGACCTTGTACTGATGAATCGATCCGCCGTCACCTGGATGGATCTAACGGTCGTGACATTTATCTTGACTCTCCAATGAGAGTTTTTTACCTGCTAACAAGATACTTTCGATCCAGTTCAGTTTTCAACATTGTAATTTCAAATCAAAACATCGAACATACAAATTGGAATAATTCAAATTTATAAATATTACTTCTGAACAATCGTGAGTAAAAATGTTTCACAAACTTATGATTCTCATCATTGATCGATCTGTCAAAAAACAGTGAAAACACCCAAGATATTTTACATTGGTCATCAGAATTAATTAAAGTGGTTCATTTTCTTTCAATAGATTCATCAGTTGTTTCAGCTTCAGTAAAAATGCAGTGAAAGTAAAAGTAAAAATATATTGTAAAAAGTAAAGCATGTCATTAAAACTCTCTCTCTCTCTGCCTCTCTCCCCCTCTCTCTCTCTCTCTCTCTCTCTGCCTCTCTCCCCTGTCTCTCTCTCTCTCTCTGCCTCTCTCCCCTCTCTCTCTCTCTCTCCCTCTCCCCGTCTCCCCCTCTCTCTCTCTCTGCCTCTCTCCCTGCCTCTCTCTCTCTCTCTCTCTCTCTCCCTCTCCCCCCTGTCTGTCTCTCTCTCTCTGCAGGTCTGTCTTCTTCCTGCTGCAGTTTGGAGTTCTGACAGTTTGACTCTGGCGGGTTCTCGTCTGTTTGTACGCGATTGATATTCTGTACTGTCGGTTTGTGTTTCTTCGTCCGTAGTTCGACTCCTCACAGCCTGTTTGTTTTGTTCTGTTGTTGTTTGTTGTGCTGATCCAGAATCAGTCTGCCAGCAGCTCGTCCGGCCTGTGAGGAGGACAGGTTTGTGTGTGAGCTGGTCTGGGCTCAGCTGGACTCACTGTACATGTGTGTAAATAAAGCCACAGCTGCTGTCTTTTCTTACCTGAGTAATAAACATGAGTTTGTTGAAAACTGACTCTCGGCTGCAGTCTGAAGTTTCTGGGTCCTGTTAGCTCCAATGCTAAGTGCTAACTGCTCCTAAAGCAATGTTTCTGCTTCCATTTGTGTTTCTGTTCCGTAAACAACATGTGAGACAGACGCACACACATGCTGACTTTTCTCTAAACTAAGCTAAGCTAAGCTAGCAGTTTCCCCCTGCATCCAGTCTTTGTGCTAAGCTAGGCTAAACATGTCTTTGCAGTGGACACACAGAGGTGGAGACGATCCACTGAAGACGTCACTGTTCATGTGTGTGACAGACCGTTTTGCATCTCTGTGTTTGCTGTTCTGAGGTCAGCTGAAGGTTCAGCAGCTTCCCTCACGTCTCGTCTTCGTTCCAGTTGGTAGTTTCCTTCAGTGTGGACAGCAGCTGACTCTTCATCGTCTCCTGAAACACAGTGAGTTCAGTGATGACATCATCGTGTGTGTCGTATCACCGGTCGGGCGTCGCGCAGCGTTCTCGAGCAGTCAGAGAGATTAAAGGCAGAATCACTACAGTAGAAATTAATATCAAATAAAATGTCCATCTCATGCCGACGCCCCCTGCAGGCTGCAGCAGCTCGGACACAAGGTGGTACGCTCCACCTGCAGAGACCAGAACCAGGTGTCAGAGATGAAACAAAACACTGTTTCTTTTATCTGAGGGTCCAAAAACAGAAGAGAGGCCGAATGCAGCCGACACAGACTCCAGCACACAGTCGTCCTGTTTCTATCATCTAAACAAAGCCTCCAACATTTGACCAGGTGAGATGTTCCTGAACTCCTGAAGCATCGTGTTTAGCATCTGTACACACTGGCTGTTTGGTTCAGGACTGATTGTTTTATCTTTATGTTTTGACTGAGGAACTGTTGGTGTCTCTGGAGGGATCCAGGTCCCTTCCAGTGCTGCTCCACCAGCTGCAGCTCCGACACACCGACGAGACGACCTGCCGCTCTGAAACACACACATTTCAATATGGAGGTCAAATGTTCAGGAAGGAAGACGCTCGCTGTCGACCTCAGCTGTTCACACGAACCTGTCTCTTCTCTGTGTCTCTGCTGACAGGTGGACTGACTCACCTGACACCTGACGAGTCGCAGCTCTGATCCGATTCTCTCTGAAGATCCAGGTCCTGTCAGCCGGTCTGGATCCAGTCTGCTGGCCTCAGGACTCCGTTGGGTTGTCAAGGACGATATATATCAATGTAGATATATGTACTTTATTTGGGAAATTCTTTGTGTGTGTGTGTGTGTGTGTGTGTATACATAAGTGATTTCAGAAACTTAGAAATATAAAATGTGTTTATTTAAATGTTTTATGTGTCATAAAAATCTCTGTTGTGAAAAGAAAGAAAAATCAACAATTCAACAAAGATTTCAGTAAAAATTTAATATTTTTCTTTCAAAAAAAGTTCTTTTTAATATCTTCATGCAGCTCTGATCCTCCTCTGTTCCTCTCTGATAATCTGAGGCAGACGTCCGATCAAAGAGTTCAGTAACAAAAACTGATAATAATCTAACTTTGACTAATAATAAGTGTATTTTGCATAGCAGAGTTTTAGCAGGTACAAAGTGCTGAAAACAAGCAAACATAAAAGTTTCAACATATTTTTACAAACCAAAAGTCAAAAAACTGACTTTTACAAAAAAATGGAAGCAGTGAACCAAGAGAAACAGACGTTACAGTTTACTGAATGATTTCAACATTTGATTCTTCTAAAGTTCTGATCTGATCACTTTGAGCCTCCAGACGTGAACGACTGTCTGTTTCTGATCAGCTGGGTAATATGAACACTGGCAGCTGTTTGGGTTCATGTTCCCCAAACATTTCACTTCCTGACTTGTTGTTTATGACACAGGAAGTGATGTCATGTGTGAAATTTATGCTTTTTGTTTTGTTTTTCATCATTTTAAACAAATTTCAAGTTAAAAAGAAAAATGGTTAAATGTGAAGAGAACAAACATCAATGTTTTCCTTTATGTTCCTTATAAACACTGAAGGTGTGAAACATGAACAGCTCAGAATGATTCATCAGTCAGAAGCTGATGATGATCAAAAACTAAATTATCGGTCAGTTATTTAAAAAAAACAGATTTTAAAAATACACAAATATAAACTAAGATTATTATTTCATAAATGTCACTTCGGTACTGATGAGGAGAAAGTTTGGATTGATTCAGTTTGTCAAGCACCTTTTTAAGAAGAAACTCAAAGAACATAAAGTGCAGCTGAGATTATATATCTATATATATATTAATAATAATATTAATAATAATAATACTGCTGCAGTGAGTCTGTAAACAAAACACAGTTCAGTTATCTTCATGTGCAACTGGAGTCAGAACAAAACAGTTCACAAAAGCTCATTACAGTTAATGATTGCTTCCTTTTTCTGTCCCAAACATTTGAGTTTATAGATGAATCATTTAAATTCAAATGTTCATTTCGAATAACTTTCTTGAATGAATCAGTTACTGTCAGTAAATGTTCATGTGGCAGATTCACATTGATTTACATCCTAAAACACTCAAACACATGAACAGTTGCACATGAAAATAACTTTTAAGACACGACTGAAATAGTTCAGATTCATACAAAAATAAGGATTCAAACAACAGTTCCATCTGAAATGTTCAAAATAAAATCTTTGATGTTAAAAAGCGTCGAGTGGTTTTTGTCCTCAAGTGGTTTCAAAAAAATGAAAATACAAAAATATAGAAAAGCATCAACAACTTCATTAATAATTCTATTAAACACAAACAGAAGCTTTTTATCAGCCGATTATCAGTTCAACAGAGAAACAAGGAGACACTGAACGTCTCACAGTCTGATTGATTCAACATTTTACAGTCGGAGACAAGCAGCAGGGACGTTTCTTCTCTCAATCATCAAATCTCAGCATATGAACTCCATGTAAAAATGTTCAGTGACGACTTTGTTCAGTCTTAATCTTAAACTTCACACTTTAAAGCTACAAGTTCATTAAAAACTCAGACTTCAGAGTTTGAACCGCAGCTCAATGTCCACTTGATACCAAAATAAGACTTTATACTTCCTTTTCTCTCTTTTAAAAAAGAAGTTTAAAACAATAAAAGTGGGGAAAAAATGTTTAAAACTGGAACAGGAACGAAACGAAAGAAATAATCATCACGAATCTGAGCTTCATGTCAGAAACCTTTTAGTCTGTGTGTGTGTGTGTGTGTGTGTGTGTGTGTGTGATCAGCTGAACAACTTCTTGAAAAACCGCAGTATTAAACTCTAAAATGTCAAAAACTCAGCAACATGAATGAATCCGTTAATCTTCCATTACAGGAAACTTGCTGTCATTTTATCTGATGTCTTCAGAACATGTTTCCAAATCGACCGTCGTCCCTCTGAAGTGACTATCAGCTGATTCAGGAGTTAACATGGAGATACGAGGTTTCACTCTCAGACAGTAAAACACAGAAGACAATTAAAACAAAGTGCAGCAAAAAAACAATTAATCTCTGAAGCTTCATCAGGACAGATTTTAAAAACTCCCTCATTCATCATTTTATATGTTTCTTATATTTAGGTCATTTGTTTTGTTTTTTTAAAGGAGGCACCGACAGATTTCAGTGCTGATTGATTTTATATTGATATTATATTGATATATTAAATCAATATTTAATAGCAGGAGACGCCAGAAGTCAAATTTAAAAGGTTTAAAAAAAATTCTTTTGAACTGTTTTACATAATAATTAATTGATGTTTTCCTGAATGTTAAATTTGATCTATTTTTACTTAATTATTTGATGTTTTCTTTACACAAATATAAATTTCTCTTTAAATGTATCGATGGTAATAATTAGTAACAATAATATTAATCAGACCGACGTGTCGAACAAACGTCATCATCAGAACTGAGCTGCTGCAACATTTCAGTGAAACATTATGTAACAAACGTGACAGAAGATCTTCATCAACAGAGCGAGACGTCCAAAACAACACGACGTCCAACTGTCCTCTGCTCTTCATCATCGTCTTCATCACCAAAAAACATTTTCAACACACTGCGTCTCCTGCTGAGCTGACGGCAGTGAGAGAGGGGGAGGAGGAGGAGGAGGGGAGGAGGAGGAGGAGGAGGAGGAGGAGGAGGCAGCGTGCAGGAAGTAAAGAGGAAGATTTTAGCTGATTGAGAAGCAGAAACTTTCTGACCAGATTCATGATAAAGACGTTTTCTTCTTCATGTGTCCACAGGTTTGTTCCTGTCGTCCTCCTGCAGCAGGACGTTCAGGAGGAGGAAGAGGCGGAGGAGGAGGAGGAGGAGGCTCCGCTTACAGCAGCGAACACCTGAAGAAGCTCTTTTTCGAGCGAGACTCGGTGATTTTCAGCGGAGCGCCACCACCTGACGGGTTGTTGTCGTTCTGCAGGAAGAAAACAAACAAATCACTCACTGATCTGTTTGACTTGTCTGAACATGTGACTCAACTTGAGTTTGAATATTTAATATTGAAGTCCAGCAGAAGTAACTAAGTACATTTACTCAAGTACCCTTCTTTTTCTGCTACTTTATACTTCTATTGCAGTACTTTTTACTGTAACTCTTACTTCACAGATGATAAAGATTAAGATTATTATTATATTTCTGATTTGCTATGATGAAGCTGGACAGACGTCATCATCATGTTTTTCTCTGTAAAGTCAGTGTGAATGCGAACATGTGTTGTTCAGGTTGAACTGATTCAGGTTTGTTTCCGATTCAGATTTTTAACAAACTCACCATTTTCCTGTTGAATCTGGTCATGATGTCTCTGCCCAGAGTGAAAAAGGCCTGTGGAGGAAAGAAAAGCATCAGACTGGCGTCACTGCGTCGCTCTGCAGACTGAAGTGAAGTGAAGTGAAGTGTGTGGAAGACCTGAAGTGGACACCTCACCTCCTCCACGTTGATGCTGGACTTGGCGCTGGTTTCTAAGAACTTGATCCCGTAATCAATGGCCAGCTGAACGACAGGATGAGACCAAATTCAACTTTTAGACTCGACATCTGGTTAGTTTGACCGATATTTATATCAAGTTCATGTTCAGCTGTTTGAGTTCACACGATAAACAGCAGAGAAATCTGTTCAGTGTTTCAGTGAATTAACACAGTTTTTATCTTAGTTCGTCTTCAAACTTGACAAACTTTCTTGTTTTTTGTAAATATTCACTCATTCTGAATTTGACGCGTTCAACACGTTCCAGTTTGAACAGGATCCCGTTTATCATCGAGTTCCATCAACCTTTCGTTTAACTGCACTCGGGAAGAGTTTGAGACCTGACGACACGAAATGTTGAAGTTTTGATTTTGTCCCAGTTCCAGTTGAGCAGAAGTTTTATTTATGTTATTTATGTGGTGATGAAGTTCATTTTGTGGAAATTTGGTTCGTATCAGTAATAAAAGCTGAAACTGAAGCGTCTGATTTGAAATGTGTTCGCTCGTATGTTGTTGTCGTATAAAGAGGCAGCGTGTTGTGACTGAAGGACACAAACCTTCTCTCCTCTCTCTTTGGACACTTGTCTCTTGTCGTTCATGTCACATTTGTTTCCCAGAATCATTCTCTCCACGTCCGACGACGCGTGCTGGAAACACACAGACACAAAGACCCTGACGTGAACTCAGTCAGTCAATAAATATCAATATGTTTATAGTAATATTTGTCCTTCGCTCGTCACAGACGCCTGATTCAGTTCATTTAACTCAACAGAAACTTTACATTTTTCTATTTGATGTTCTGAAGAAATCCTGAAAGAAGCTTCACACTGGACAGACAATTGTTAAAACACCTTTTCGCCACAGGATGGCAGCACTGAGGCAAACACTGGGTCACATGTTTCTGTTTAACCATGTTTCAGCCATGAGGTCAGGTCATGTGTCATGTGGTGTCACGTGACGTCACGTGACGCGACGAGGGTCGTCGTACCTCCTCGATGTTGCGGATCCAGTTCCTGATGTTATCGAAGGACTTCTCATTGGTGATGTCATAAACCAGCATGATGCCCTGAAACGCAAGAGACAGGAAGTGACAAGTGTGTGACATCAGCACAGGAAGTGCCCGAACACACACGCACACACAAACAACACACACACACTTCAGCTGCTGTTACTTGTATACTCTGATTAGTACACACTTAATACTATGATTAGTACACATGTATACTAAGATTAGTACACACTTAATACTATGATTAGTACACATGTATACTCTAGTTCACACGTATACTGTGAATAGTACACACTTAATACTATGATTAGTACACATGCATACTATGATTAGTACACATGTATACTGTGATTAGTACACACTTATACTATGATTAGTACACATGTATACTGTGATTAGTACACATGTATACTGTGATTAGTACACACTTATACTATGATTAGTACACATGCATACTATGATTAGTACACATGTATACTGTGATTAGTACACATGTATACTGTGATTAGTACACACTTATACTATGATTAGTACACATGTAAACTAAGATTAGTACACACTTATACGAAGATTAGTACACATGTATACTGTGATTAGTACACATGTATACTGTGATTAGTACACATGTAAACTAAGATTAGTACACACTTATACGAAGATTAGTACACATGTATACTATGATTAGTACACATGTATACTGTGATTAGTACACACTTATACTATGATTAGTACACATGCATACTGTGATTAGTACACGCTTATACTCTTATTATTACACACGCATACTGTTATTAGTACGCATGTATACTATGATTAGTACACACTTAATACTATGATTAGTACACACGTACACATGTATACTATGATTAGTACATACTAATAATCTTATTAATATACACTTATACTATGATTAGTACACATGTAAACACTTATTAGTACACATGCATACTATGATTAGTACACACATATACTGTGATTAGTACACATGCATACTATGATTAGTACACATGTATACTGTGATTAGTACACATGTATACTATGATTAGTACACACGTATACTGTAGTACACATTTAATACTATAATTAGTACACATGTATACTATGATCAGTACACATGTATACTGTGATTAGTACACATGTATACTAAGATTAGTACACACTTAATACTACGATCAGTACACATGTAAACTGTGATTAGTACACATGTATATTAAGATTAATACACATGTATACTATGATTAGTACACATGTATACTATGATTAGTACACATGTATACTATGATTAGTACATACTAATAATCTTATTAGTACACACTGATACTATGATTAGTACACATGTATACTATGATTAGTACATACTAATAATCTTATTAGTACACACTTATACTATGATTAGTACATACTAAAACTCTTATTAGTACACATGCATACTATGATTAGTACACATGTATACTGTGATAAGTACACACGTATACTGTGATTAGTACACATGTATACTATGATTAGTACACATGTATACTATGATTAGTACAAACTAATAATCTTTTTAGTACACACTTATACTCTTATTAGTACACATGGATACTATGATTAGTACACATGTATACTGTGATAAGTACACACATATACTGTGATAAGTACACACGTATACTGTGATTAGTACACATGTATACTATGATTAGTACACACGTATACTGTGATTAGTACACATGTATACTATGATTAGTACACATGTATACTATGATTAGTACATACTAATAATCTTATTAGTACACACTAATACTATGATTAGTACACATGCATACTATGATTAGTACACACGTATACTGTGATAAGTACACACATATACTGTGATTAGTACACACGTATACTGTGATTAGTACACATGTATACTAAGATTAGTACACATGTATACTATGATTAGTACATACTAATAATCTTATTAGTACACACTTATACAATGATTAGTACACATGTATACTATGATTAGTACATGTATACTATGATTAGTACATACTAATAATCTTATTAGTACACACTTATACTATGATTAGTACACATGTAGACTATGATTAGTACACATGTAATACTGATTAGTACACATGTATACTATGATTAGTACACACATATACTGTGATTAGTACACACTTAATACTATGATTAGTACACTCTTAATACTATGATTAGTACACTCTTAATACTATGATTAGTACACACTAATACTCTTATTAGTACACACTTATACTATGATTAGTACACATGTATACTATGATTGGTACATACTAATAATATTATTAGTACACACTTATACTATGATTAGTACACATGTAAACACTTATTAGTACACATGCATACTATGATTAGTGCACATGTATACTGTGTTTAGTACACATATATACTAAGATTAGTACACACTTATACTATGATTAGTACACACTTATACTATGATTAGTACACATGTATACTATGATTAGTACACATGTATACTATGATTAGTACATACTAATAATCTTATTAGTACACACTTATACTATGATTAGTACACACGCAGACTGTGATTAGTACACACGCATACTGTGATTAGTACACACGTATACTGTGATTAGTACACACTGATACTGTGATTAGTACACACGTATACTAAGATTAGTACACATGTATACTGTGATTAGTACACATGTATACTAAGATTAGTACACATGTATACTAAGATTGGTACACACTTATACTATGATTAGTACACATGTATACTACGATTAGTACATACTAATAATCTTATTAGTACACACTTATACTCTTATTATTACACATGTATACTAAGATTAGTACACTTAATACTGTGATTAGTACACACTTAATACTATTAGTACACACTTAGTACACATTTAATACTATGATTAGTACACACTTATACTCTTCTTAGTACACATGTATACTAAGATTAGTACACACTTAATACTATGATCAGTACACATGTATACTGTGATTAGTACACATGTATACTATGATTAGTACACATGTATACTATGATTAGTACACATGTATACTATGATTAGTACACATGTATACTATGATTAGTACACACTATGATTAGTTTATACTCTGATTAGTACACACTTACATGTATTACTATAGTACACATGCATACTATATTAGTACACACTAATAATACTTAGTACACATTATACTATGATTAGTACACATGTATACTGTGATTATATGTATATTATTAGTACACATGTATACTATGATTAGTACACATTAGTACACATGTATACTATGATTAGTACACATGTAAACACTTATTAGTACACATGTATACTATGATTAGTACACATGTATACTGTGATTAGTACACATGTATACTATGATTAGTACACATGTATACTATGATTAGTACACATGTATTATTAGTACACTTATACTATTAGTACACATGTATACTAGTACACATGATGATTAGTACATACATCTTATTAGTACACACTTATACTATGATTAGTACACATGTATACTATATACTATGATTAGTACACATGTATACTATGATTAGTACACATGTATACATGATTAGTACATACTAATACTCTTATTGTACACATATACTATGATTAGTACACACTATGATCAGTCATACTGTGATTAGTACTTGATTAGTACACACTCATACTGTGATTAGTACACAGGTATACTATGATTAGTTCACACTTATACTATGATTAGTACACATGTATACTGTGATTAGTACACATGTATACTAAGATTAGTACACATGTATACTGTGATTAGTACACATGTATACTAAGATTAGTACACACTTATACTATGATTAGTACACATGTATACTATGATTAGTACATACTAATAATCTTATTAGTACACACTTATACTATGATTAGTACACATGTAAACACTTATTAGTAAACATGTATACTGTGATTAGTACACACGTATACTGTGATTAGTACACACTCATCCTGTGATTAGTACACACTCATCCTGTGATTAGTACACACTCATACTGTGATTAGTACACACTTATACTCGTATTAGTACACATGTATACTAAGATTAGTACACACTTATACTCTTATTAGTACACATGTATACTATGATTAGTACACATGTAAACACTTATTAGTACACATGTATACTGGTATTGGTACACAGTTATACTTGTACTACATTAACTGTCTTTGTTCAATCTTCTCTCATTAATTTGAACAAATTCAAACTATAACAATGATTCTGGTGTCAAAGCTCAACATGTGACACTGAGGACGAAAAACCACTCAATCAATCAATCAATCAATGGATGAATCAAATCGATTGATCGATCCTTTTTGATTCACGTCAGGTTTTAGTCTGTTTCAGAATCAGAGGCTGCTTTTTCAGATCATTTCAGATTATGATTCTTGAGTCTGAGCAGCTGAATCAGATCAAACTGAGCCACAACTCTGAGAACAGGATCTGAACCAATCAGCTGCCAGGACACAAGCCTCTGCATCACATGACACAGTGTGAGTGTGTGTGAGTGAGTGTGAGTGTGTGAGTGTGTTTAAACTGGGCTGAAACTGGCTGCTGCTCAGACTCAGAGGTCGACAGAGAGAAACGTGACGGCGGCTCGAGATGTAAATGTTGAGTTGATGTGAATGAAGGAGGATCCAGAGAGAAACTCAGGGTTTGTTCCAGAAAACTGATCCAGAGTCAGATCCTCTGAACAGTTTGTCTCATGTCAGCATGAACCAACTCTGAGTTTTCACTGAACCCGTTTGTGGATCCGGTCCAGGTCTGTGGATCCGGTCCAGGTCCGTCTGTCTGAATGATTGACACGTGATCTGTCCAATAGCAGTGAGCGGTTCTTACCATGGCTCCTCTGTAATAGGCCGTCGTGATGGTCCTGAACCTCTCCTGACCTGCCGTGTCCCTGCAGGAACAGGAAGCAGGTGAGTCTAAAGTGACGTCTGTCCAATCAGCATCGACGTCCAGCTCGTTCACACAGTTTTAAAAACATTAACGGTCGAGCTCTGAAGTTTTGATCCTCATCAACAGAAACGAACTCACCAGATCTGAAGTTTGATTTTCTTGCCGTCCAGTTCGATCGTCCTGATTTTAAAGTCAATTCCTGAAACACAAGAAAGACACAGAATGGTCACTTTCCTGTAGCGCCACCATCTGGACAAACCGCACATGTTCAGCTCCACTATTGCAAACAAGAGCTCCGTCTGCAGGTCGTCCACCTTCACGCTGACGGCAGCTTTCAATCATCTTCATCATTTCATAACCACTTGATATTGTTTGTCCTTTTTTTACTTACATACACTCACTCACACTCACACACACACACACTCACACACTCTCACACACACTCACTCACACACACACACACACACACACTCACTCACACACACACACACACACACACACACACACACACACTCACTCACACTCACACACACTCACTCACACACACTCACACACACGCTCTCACTCACACACACACACACACTCACACACTCTCACACACACTCACACACACTCACACACACACACACACACTCACTCACACACACACACTCACTCACACACACGCTCTCACTCACACACACGCTCTCACTCACACACATGCACTCACTCACTCACTCACACACATGCACTCACACACACACACACTCATCAAATTGCTGCCGTTTCTTCTCCTTCTTCATTTTCAGCGCAGCTTCGTGATGCACAGGTCTGAGGTCGGTTCAGAGTCTTGCTGAAGGACACTTCAGCAGGAGACAGTCTCTGAGAGACGGAATATCAAAAAGAAAATCCAGAAAATCACATTAAACAAAAGATTTAAATTATTTTGTAATTCATTGAGTGAAAGAAGTATTTGACCCCCTATCAAAATGTTTTATTACTTAGTACTTGGTGGAGAAAGTACAGAGGTCAGACGTTTCTTGTAGTTGACCAGGTTTGCACACATCTCAGGAGGAACTGTGGACCACTGCTCTTTGCAGATCCTCTCCAAATCCTTAAGGTTTTGAGGCTGTCGCTTGGCAACTCGAAGCTTCAGCTCCCTCCACAGATTTCTAAAGGATTTAGGTCCGGCCACTCCATGACCTTAATGGGCTTCTTCTTGAGCCACTCCTTTGTCGCCCCGGCTGTATGTTTTGGGTCACTGTCGTGCTGGAAGACCCATCCACAACCCATTTTAAGTTTCCTGGCTGAGAGAAGGAGGTTGTCACCCGGGATTTCACGGTACAAGGCCCCATCCATCTTTCCCTTGATGCGGTGAAGTTGACCTGTCCCCTTAGCAGAGAAACACCCCCAAAGCATAATGCCTCCACCTCCACGCTTGACGGTGGGGATGGTGTTCTTGGGGTCATAGTCTGAATTCCTCTTCCTCCAAACACGGCGAGTCGAATTGATTCCAAAGAGCTCGATTTTGGTCTCGTCTGATCACGTTCTCTCAATCGTTCTCTGAATCATTCAGGTGTTCATTGGCAAACTTCAGACGGGCCTGGACATGTGTCTTCTTGAGCAGGGGGACCTTACGGGCGCTGCAGGATTTTCATCCATTACGGCATAGTGTGCTACCAGTGGTTTTCTTAGTGACTGTGGTCCCAGCTGCCTTGAGATCATTAACAAGCTCCTCCAGTGTAGGTCTGGGCTGATCCCTCACTTTTCTCATGATCATTGATTCCCCACGAGGTGAAATCTTGCGTGGAGCCCCAGACCGAGGGAGATTGACAGTCATTCTGTGTTTCTTCCATTTTCTAATTATCGCACCAACAGTTGTCTCCTTCTCACCCAGCTTCTTGCCGATGGTCTTGTAGCCCATTCTGGCCTTGTGCAGGTCTACAATCTTGTCCCTGATGTCCTTAGACAGTTCTTTGGTCTTGCCCATGATGGAGAGGCTGGTGTCTGATTGATTGATTCTGTGGACAGGTGTCTTTCATACAGGTAACGAGTACTTTCTTAAAGTGAGAGGACTAGTTTGTGGGAGTCCGAATTCTTTATGGTTGGTAGATGAAACGCAAATAAATTTTTATCTTTTCTTTTATATGATTTTCTGGATTTTCTTTTAGATATTCTGTCTCTCACTGTTAAAACAAACCTACCATTAAAAGTATAGAGCGTTAATTTCTTTGTCAGTGGGCAAACTTACAAAATCAGTGAGGGATCTAATAATTATTTCCTTCACTGTATATATATTAACCCCACCCACTCGGTGACAGGCCACGAGGAGTGTGAGGTGCGTTTGTTTCGTCGAGTCTGTCAGCTGACTGGGTGTGTCGCTGTGTGGCTAAAAAGGAAGCAGAAGATATTTTTAACTAACAAATGTGACCAGAGTTCCTGAAGCTGCGGATACGAAGCCTGACAGCTCGGTTTCCTCCGGTGTTTCCTGCTCAGAGCTCTTTGTGCTGCCGGTTCAAATCCCCGGAGCGGCTGCGGAAGTCAGAGGTGGCTGGAGCTTGGTCCCAGTTTGACCCCTCCCTGCCCACACTGACCCTCCGTGGTCCCGTTCCTTCAGCTGGATGCTGGTTTGATCCCCTGATCAGATCGACCTGCCGCAGTGTCCTCGAGCAACGCGCTCAACCAGTGAATCCACAAGTCAGAGCCACAAGAGCTCCAGTCACACCTCCTCACCTGTGAGGAGGCGGATGAAGGTGAGACAGGTCCCGCAGCACCTGCACACCTACACATCATCACGTCTCCTGTGGATGTCAAGTTATCGTAACCAGTGAGACAGGAAAAGAAAAGTGAGTCCAAGCAGCCGTCGTCCGAGTAAAGACGTTCACCTGTTTCACTGGGAGATCTGAGCTGTCTCACCTGCGATGCTGGGAGTGACAGGAAGTGAGTGACGTGCTGAACTCAGTGTTTGTGTTCAGCTCAGTGGTTTGACTCATTATGTCAGAGAGCATCCTACTAATTATGTCTCTGTGAGGTCCATTACAATCGCTTTACATCTGCCATTACAATCGCTTTACATCTGCCACCCTGCAGCTCATTTTAATAATGAATTCATCTCATTATTTTGTTAATCTCTCCAATGATCTAAAAAAGGTCTAAAAGTGTAAAAAATTCAACCAAACCTATTTTTAGTTCCCAGTCGAGAGAATGCGAATCAAAAACAACTGACTGAGTTTGTTTCTGTTTCTTCTCTCTTCTACTTTTTATTACTCTCATTCTGTCACCAGGAAGTGAAACCGGGTTCCTGCTGGTTGTTAAGGAAACGTGCAGCAGAGCAGGTCAATGACCTCGTCCTCCTGTCGATTGACAAATCGATCCATTCATTCACTAATAAGCATTGATAGGACTGACCTGGTTCATTTGACTTTTAATTCATCATTAAAAGTTGTGAGTTTACAGACTCTGTCATCATTAGGTTTTAAGTGTGAGACAGAAGACGTTGTGCTGAGGTGTCAGAGGCGCGAGTGTGATTCTGAACATTAACAGCAGTTTCTCTGTCTCACTCAAAGCCAAAGACAAATCTCTAATAATAGATGCCTTTGTCATTGTCACATATATGTATCATCTAATTTCATTGTCATAATTGTTCAGACTGTAGTTTTATGTTGGTCTGTTCTCAACACACAACATCTATTTCCTGTCTGTCCTGAACAGTTGTCCCTCCTCTGTCTATTTTTCCCTGTTAGAGAGTTTTTCTTTGTCTGAATCGAGGCTGTATGATTATGAAGTCAGGATTTTGTGACTTTGTGCTGAATAAATAAAACAGACTGGACTAAGAGCCGAATTACAGGTTCTCAGTATGATGTGTTCGTATCAACGTGTCTATTCAGTCTGTCAGAAATCCATTAACTCGTGTCACATCCTTCACATTTTCTTCATAGAAGAGGACTGTTTGGACACTTCCTCATGTTCACACACACACACACACACACACACACAGTCAGAGGTCAGCTGACTCTCACGAGACCTCTGGCAGCGTGGTGACAGTATGTCCTCTGTCTGACCACAGCAGCAGAGGATTGTGGGAGCTTGTTTAATATTCATCTAGTTCCAGCAGTTGATCTGGGAGAAGACCAGCAGAGACTGGAAAGTGTGACGCATCATCACTCAGAGTCTCATGACATCACAATGATGAAGCAGGTGAAGGTGTCAGTCATGTGACCAGATGAGATCATACCAGTCAGTCAGACAGTTTCACTTTGTATCTGATTTTGAAACTGAAACACACAATCAATGTACCACACACACACACGCACACACACACACACACAGAGCAGCACTGTGTCACTGTGTAGACAAAAGAAGACAGTTCCCACTTCCTGTTTCCACCAGGAAGACATAAGAGCGACACACACTCTGCTCAGCTCGCTCTGACGCACCGGAAACACAGAGACAGAGAGTGTGTGTGTGTGTGTGTGTGTGTGTGTGTGTGTTGTGCAGAGCTTCAGGGGAACGTGTGTTTGTGTTCCAGATGACCTTTGACCTGCTGACACATCCAACACTGAAATAAAGCGAATGTACAATCAGTCCTTCTGTTTCCATCAGTGAGCTCAGACTCACTCAGTTAATCAGACGTCTACAGATTCTTTTTTTTATCTTTTTTCTATCTAAACTTCACCTTTTTTTAAATCACATAAAATCACCAAACTTCTCAAAAGCATAAAGCCTTGATGAGAGTTGAGTCGAGACGCAGACTGACGCTTCCATAAATACTACAGGCAGAGGAGTCTGCATCAATAGATTCATGATGTGGACACATGGACACGGTCAACACATGACAACAGCAAGACGGCAATAGGAAGACAGTCTGCTCACAGTCTGCTCACAGTCTGCAGACAGTCTGCTCACAGTCAGACAGAACTTACACATGAGAAAATATGAATTGGCTTCAGCTTTGAATTTTGCCTGAAAAGACAAACACAAAACCACAGCCGGACATTTTCCAGTCGTAGCCGAAGCTCTTTACAAGCTTTCATGCGTCAGACTGGTGGCAGGTTAAAGGCCCACCTGCTCACCCGGAGCTGGACACACTCACCAGTGTGTGTTTCACCCAAAGACACTTCAACCTCCGACCTTCTGATGAGTGGACCAAGTCCACTAACTCCAACAGAGCCGTTCAAGAAGGTGGACGTTTTACTGACTGAGTGACTGACTGGATGGATGGATCATAAGACAATTTGAATCTGAGGGACTTTCTTCACTGAACAGAAACTGGTTTTCAATCAGGAAACAGAAAGTTCAGTCAGAACTGAGACTCATCATCCAGTCCTGGTTTCCTGTTCTGGCTTCATGTTGTTTAGAAAAGTTATCTATCAATAAAGTTTGGTATTGTTATTATTGTTGTTGATGATAGTTCAGTTTCTTTAGTTGTACAGAACATCATCATCGTCGAGATCAGTAAATACCTGATGAAACTGATTATCACACAGCCACTGATGAGCTAATCAATACACCTCATCAGAGTTACATTACAGAGGTACAGATCAGCGAGGTCAGAGGTCACCCCCCCCCCCCCGCTGCCCGGGCGGCGGCTCCGTCCCGGCGGCTCTGCGGACTCACCGATGGTGGAGATGAAGGTGGTGTTGAAGGCGTCCTCGCTGAACCGGAACAGGAGGCAGGTCTTCCCGACGCCGCTGTCTCCGATCAGCAGCAGCTTGAACAGGTAGTCGTACGTCTTCGCCATTTTCCGCCGTCAGTCGCTGATTAAGCGGAACCTGCGGCCTCCTGTCAGTCCGGCGGGAACACGGGCAGCTCCGGTCCTCTTCCGGTCCTCTTCCGGTCCTGACTAGATCTGGGCTGGGTCTGTTCTGGTTCTGGACTGGGTCTACACTGGCTCCACTGCAACAGGACCGAGGGAAGCCGGAAACTGTCCTGCTTCAAGTTACCCAGAAGACACCGCACCAGATATCCGGGCCGGCCTTTTCACAATAAGACACGTCACTTTATCTCTGAACATGCTTTTATTTCCACAACAATAATTCATGTTTGTGTTTCTCTGTTTATAGACACGTGTTCAAGATTATATATTACATCCTGTGATAAAAGTCTTCCTCTGAAAATAACAAACAATCACAAAAGAGATGAAACATTTTTTTCATTCATCAATAAGTCACTTAATTTTCATAATCACACATAAATGTCACACAGTTGAGGACGTTGTCTTTTCTTATATGTTGGACTCTGTCATTCTGCCCGTGTTTGTTAATTGATGGTCTACTGTTCATTATTTGAGCTGGGTTTTTTTGTTTGACCTTCAGGAGTTTGAAATGTGTTTCAGTCCATATGAAAACCAGCTGCTCTTTTCTCCACAAACACTTTGACAGACCTCAATGTTCAATCTGACTTTATATGAAGAAACATTGAAACTGATCATTAAGTCATTCTGAGGAACTTTGACTGTATCTTAAATTTCCCACACTTTATTTCATACATTCTTTCATGTTACTCTGTTGAAGACTTTATTTTGAAGGGGACGGAGCTATGTCTTCCGGTCGTCTCGAGCTGCTTTTCACAGACAGGAAACTGGACCTGTGACGTCACCAGCAGGGAGGGGAGGTTGCCAGTTTTTAAGTTTTTAAAAGACCCAAAACTCAAAATAATTAAAAATAAAACAATTATAAAAGCTGCGTGCTGCCTCTCAGTCGTGTCTTCAGTCTGTCTCTTCTGGACTCTGGCAGCTGGACAGTCAGAGGCTTTAGTGAGACATCAGGACAAATCCTTGTGGAAGTTCCACTCTTGTTGACCTCACATCAGGGAACCAATGGGAAGAGAGCAAAGAGCTGCGTCACTGCCTTTAAGGCTCTTTGTTTGATCAGATTTCAGAACAGTCTGAAGTTTTAACATCAGTGAACAAACCAGCTCAATATTCTGTCTCGTAGCTAAACTGATGAAACCACGTGACCCTGAGCATTCAGACTGGAGTCAGAAGATCAACCTGAGGGGGACATGTCCTCCATCCAGTGTCTTTTAAGCCCTTGAAAAAAGCCTGATTACTGGATGATGTAATGATCCCACAGGACGTGACAATGTCTAAAAATGTCTCTAAAGTAGTTTAAAACCGGTTTTTGTCATTTCATCTTCCAACATGAAGGATTTCTTTTGTTAAGGAAACAACATGCAACTTCTCATCAAGTGCTTTATAACATTCAACGCTCATTCAAAAGAAAAGATTAAGATGAACGTGTTGTGATGTGAATGAGCAGAAACAGAAGAGAATAGGAGCAGTGCTGATATATGTTTTATATACGTTTATATCTTTCACATCTTTCTGGATCTCTGAAACTGAAGAGAGCAGCATGAGACAGTAACAGGAAACAATAAATAAGACAACGTTTCAGTTACACTCGATTACTGTTAAAAAAAATAGCAAATATCCAAACTGTCCAGGCAACAAAGCAGAGTACTGATATTATTAATATGATGATGATACCTCGAGTAAAAACACTCCAGAAATGATTTCATTCAAACTTGGTCATGTGACATTTGTGCGTATATTTACTGTGAATGTTTCGCCATGTTAACTAGCTGCTGCAGAAGCTCCGCCCCTTCCACATCCATCATCTCATTACAGCCAAAACACTTTTTCTTTATGTAAATACAGTGGAAAGAAACTAGAAGCAGCCGCTCAGCCCAGCTGACTGTTTCCCTGCAGCTCCAGAGATCAAACCAGTCAGCAGGGGGAGGCCAGGGGAGGCGTGGCTCTGTGCCCGTGATGGTTCAGGTGGGCGGAGACTCGGCTCCCACGGCAGCGCATTCACTGCAGCTTCAGTCCAGATCCTGGATGCGACGGCAGATATCAGCAGTAAACTCTGAACACTTGGAGTTTCCCCCCAGGTCCTTCGTCAGCACCTGAGACACAAACACAGCGACATCATCAACAACAACAACAACATCAACAACATCATCATCATCATCATCATCATCATCATGGCTCCAGCCTCAAAGACTTCACTAGATTAGAGTCAGTTTGAACACAGCACAACAAAAGTGCAATGAAATGTAGTTTAGAATCAAACCAGAGTGCAAACAGTAACAAAAGAGAATATAGAGAGAAATGAAGACAAAGGATGAATAAAAGGCCACTGACAGAGACAAAATAAACTAAAACTAACGCAGCAACAAAAAGAGTTCATACATTTTTTTATTGTAAAATTTCTATTTTATATTTATGATTCCTGACTTTTGCAGGACTCGTTTTTATTTTCTCTCAGTAATTTTACTGTTAGGTACCAAAACACCAAAGCAAAGTCCTCATGTGTGAAAGCCTACTCAGCAATAGCTTCACTGTGTCACCTTCTTTTCTCTGATGGTGTCGAAACAGGCCGTCTGGATCTTGTTGCCGTAGTCGTGGAGACCCATGTGACGCAGCATCATGACGGCACTGAGCAGCAGGGCGGTGGGATTCGCCAAGTCCATGCCGGCGATGTCAGGGGCTGTGCCGTGAACCTGCAGGTGGAACAAACACACACTCAGACTGTTGTATCAGGAGTCTGTTCAGGTTCAGTCACAGATTCGCTCTTTGAGGACAGTTAAGATAAGATATTCCTTTATTAGTTCCACAACGGGGAAATTTACAATCCTCAAAAAAAAGCCTCAAACTGAGGCGTCTGTTCATGACCAACATTTCTTCTCCTAAATCTGCCAATTATCAAGCAGATTTTTTAAAATTCAGACGGAGAAAGAAACCGAGTATAAAGTCAATATATCTCTACTGTTTGTTGTGAAAATGCGCTGTGTCTTTTCTGCAGTAGTTACGTTGTGTGATATTTGTACACGCCAGCTTTGAACTGAAATAAAAGAGGAACAAACCGATTCAAATATGGCGACTCCGTTTGCTCCGATGTTCCCGCTGGGAGTGACTCCGAGTCCTCCGATCAGACCGGCACACAGATCACTGAAACACAAACCAAACCACCAAGGCAACATTTAAACATCAAGTTTTTTGGGAGATGATTTCAGAGCAAAGTGAAGTTTTTGTTCCCTGAAAACAAACTGACCTGAGAATATCTCCGTACAGATTGGGCATGACCAGTACGTCAAACTGGGTGGGATCCTGAACCATCTGAAAGTCCGGAACATCAGGACACATCAGAACTAAACTTCAGTGTTTACATTTCAAAATGATCAAGAAAGAAAATGTTGAACTGTCAGTCAAATGATCCAACACATCACACTGTGTCACACTGAGTCTGATTATAACAGGAGTCTGGGTCGGTCTGGACCAGGCTGGTTGAGTCTGGTTCAGTGACATCGTCTCTGCAGAGACTCAGTCGTTGTTTTCATGCTCAGAACAATTCAAACGTGCCAGTTCGTCAGCTGTCAGTTGGTGAACTTACATTGAGACAAACTGTGTCCAGGTACATCTCAGTGAATTTGATGTCTTTGTAGTTTTCAGCCACCTCACGACATTTTCTCAGAAACAGACCGTCTGACATCCGCCTGGACAGACAGACAGACAGACAGACAGTTAATGATCCAGCAGGGGGCTCTGTGACTGAAACATCATGGGACACTGAATTGACCAGTACACTCCCTACGTTCAACACCTTCCTGATTTCTGATTGGTCTCTGTAACAACCAATGATAGCCTCCTCTCTGTGTTTGGTCGGCTGTGGGGAGGTGAGAAAATAAGCAGAATTTGAACATCTTCACACATGAGTAACTGAAGTTGACACAATGGATGTGTCTGAAAATTTGGTTAAGAAATGGACCCCGAACACATCATCTGCTGCTGAGTGACTTCCTGACCAACAAATCATTTTTAAACATCTTCATGTATAAAGTACAGGAATACACACGCGCTTTACAAATGTCCAAAGATGAACTGAGTGCAAAGCAGTGCAAAAAATGACCATAATGCAAAAAATATTGTTATATATCAAGAAAGACTTAAATTTGGGGTTTCTAAAGAGGCTCCTTCAGTGGAAGACTGCTCGTATAACAATAATAATAATGATAATAATAGAAATCAACCCACAGGAAGAAAGGATTCATTAAAGTGTGAGGACCAGTCACAGTGGTTCCTTCTATTATTCTCATTGAATCCTGTTACACATAGAGCTGCTGTTTTCATGCATGTGGGGTGTTGATGGTGGATAATAAAGCTCTGTATTCATCTCTGAATGGAAAAATGAAAAAAAACAAACTGTAAAAGTGTAATCATTTATTAATCCTATTCACATTAGCAGGGCTTCAGACTGAAGTGAGACTGTAGTTTACTGAGATTTACAGTTAATGAGATACTATGTTCATTATTCTGCTGACAGATGTTTCATGCGTTAATGTTCTTAATCTGTTGTACTCACATGATGTTGGCTTTGTGGACGGCCGTCACACTGTTTCTTTGGTTGTTTCTGGCGTATTCGAAGGCGTACTCAGCGATGCGTCTGCTGGCATTCTCAGTGATCAGTTTGATGCTCTGAACGACGCCGTCGACGATCTGCAACAAGATCAGACAGGAGCTTCAGAGCAGGAAGATCACAGGAAAACTACTGAACTCAAACCATCAGACTGTCATCAGAGCTCCAACTTGGAGAAACATCTCCAGGACTTTTTCGAGAAACTTTGAGTCTTCAAACGGGTTTTGTTGGTTCACAACAGCTGCTACTGGACATGGGTAACAGCTGCTCCAGGAGCAAACATCTGGATTTATAGCCAAATTAAAAAGATGTAGATTGGTCCTGATCTCCTGTGGATCAGGACATTCACTACTGAAGCTACTACTGGATTCATGCACTGCTGCCCAAAACTTTTCCCCGTGAGCCTGATGAGTGAACACAAATGTCTGAATCAGTTGAGTGGAGCGGCTTCGTGCTACTTTCTGCTGGCCAGTATGTTGCTTTACACTCTTTCATGCAGTATTGATATCAACGTAACAACAGTGATCATTACGGATCAGTCCTCCTCTTGCACATTCCAACTCTCACCTGACCAGATGGAGTATTTCCAGGAGGTGAGAACACGTCTGACACGTCGTGTGCTACAGTTTATAGAAAATGTCTTTTCACTCCAACTTTAAAAGTCATGGTTCATCATTGACTACATGAGTGGAGGTGAGGATGCAGGACTCACACACTCATAACATCCTGTTATGAGTCCTAACCTGAAGTGGATCATGATATAAATGATATGAGTGTCAGCCCCCCTGGAGTGCCCCCCCTTTCAGACTCTAGATATAAATATATAATATTTCTTACATTTTTCATCAATCAGAGAGTTTTTTTTTTTCTTTTTTTTCTTTTACTCTGTTTTCAAGACACATTTAAGAGAAAAAACAAAGAAACAAGGAAACATGAATGAGGCTCCTTGTTTCCTAGGGGGGGTCAATCCTGTCATCTTCCAGGATTTTCCAGGACTTTTCCAGAACTGTGAAGCTCCATTAAAGAATTTTTCATGGGAAGTTTGACTGACTGAGGTGAAGAGAGAAAGAAAGTGGAAGGAGGGAAAAACACAAAAAACAGGAAGGGAAAGTGATCAGGGATCAATGTGAGTGGAGAATCACTTACAGGAAGTGACATCACACATAAACTGGGATGGCTACTGCCAGCTGAAAGATCCGTACGGATGGTTTGGTCACGATTTTGCTTCTTTATTAAACATATAAATGAGACAGAATTGGAGTCAGTGAAAGCTGCTTATTTCTCTTTTGGGTGAGCTAACACTTTCTCTCTGCTTCCAATCTTTATGCTAAGCTAAACATGTTCGGGACACATCTCCGTACACAGAGACGAAATTGATCTCCATCTTGTTTCGAATCAGCTGCGGTAAAATGAATGAAACCAGTTCAGATCTGAGCTGACAGTGTGAACACAGACTGATCCACATCAGGACTCGACGGGTGAACAGGCGAGAGGCTCGGGAAGCTTCAGTGGTTTCATTTGGACTGAACTGCTTCCTCCTTCTTACCCTGAAGATGATCAGGAGCAGAGCGTCCTGTCTGCAGCAGCTTAGCTGACCTACAGGAACACAGGTGAGGAGGGCAGGTACACCATCATCACTACAGCTCACACAGGTGACAACACCTGCCCACAACTTCAGCTCACTCTCTTTACTCTCCCAGTGGGAGCCATGCTTTGACCCTGACTAGGTCTTTAACACATCACTTCAACCATTTCAAGTATTACTTAAAACCTTTGCTTCTCCCAACAGGACCAATGAGGAGTTCTGTGTCTTCAGAAGGCTGACCTTTAAAAACAGACTTTGTTGTTTCACGTTCTGGTTCATAAATATTCATAAAGTGATTGTGTCTCATTGTTTGAATGCGCTCCAGTAAAGCATGTGCATGTTTCAGCAGTCTCGGCTGTTTGGTTCCTGCCTCTTGTCTAATTGTCATCTTTGCCTTTTACAGATATATTTTAGAAAAAACGCAAGAAGTTGTCAGCTGGAGGTTTCTGCAAAGAAAATAACAACCTACTGGCTGTTGGTTATATTGTTTGTCATTTCCAGTAGAGAAACATCTAAATATTAAAATATAAAACATTTAAAAAAACAGTCCTGATCTAGAGCGATTACATCTCCAGTCTGATCTGGAGGACACAGCTGAACGATTTGTTTACATGACTTAACAGAAGATCATATTTAACTGATTCACTTTGGACAGAGAGAATCTGATCTTAAGTGATCTGATGTTTGTTTCCAGTGGTGACTTTCTGTTTTGTCTCATTTTTGTTGTGTCTCTCTCTCAACCCAACCGGTCGCGGCAGATGGCTGTCCATCTTTGAGCCTGCTTCTGTCCCGAGGTTTCCGCCTGTTAAAAGGACGTTTTTCCTCGCCACTGTCACCAAGTGCTGCTCATGATGGGAACTGTTGGGTCTCTATTGGTAATATTATTAAGAGTTCAATCTGGACCTTCTCTGTATGTGAAATGCCTTCAGATGACTTTTGTTGTAATTTGGCGCTATACAAATAAAACTGAATTGAATTTAAGTTAAGATAAGATAACCTAAACATTTATTCGTCCCTCAGTGGGGAAATTTACAAGTTATGAAGTGAACACAGAATGCATCGACACAGCAGGTACAGAAGCAACTGTTTTTTGATTGGGTGAACTGTTGTTTAAATGAGCGTCCTCGTGCAGTCCACTCACCACGTGTTCAATGCCGCTGTACTCGCCCTCCGTGTTCTCTCGTATGGTGACCAGGTTCACGTCTGTGTATGGAGTCTTGTAGCCCTCGATGGAGATGCAGGGACGCACGTTAGCGTAAAGGTCAAAGGTCTTCCTCAGCAGCAGGTTCATGGAGGGGTGACCTGCAGCGATGGGGGTCTTCAGGGGTCCTGGAGGACACAACATTCAGGGAGGACACAACATTCAGGGAGGACAGTCAGCTTAAAGAAAACAAAGTTAAATGTAGCTCAGTCTGATCGACAACATTAACAGACCTTTCAGTCCGATCTTGCTCTTGTCCATCGACTCTTTAGCATCAGGAGGGATCATCCATCTGCCACCAGGTCCCTTTATGGCCGTCACATTCCTCTCCTCCCATCTGATGGGAGCCTGCAGGTCAAAATGAAAACTTTAAAAACAACAACTCACAACATCTGGTTTAAATTTGGTCTGATCACACTCACTTTAGCAGCCTCAAAGATCTTCATGACAGCTGTAGATATCTCTGGTCCAATCCCATCACCAGGAATCAGTGTGACTGTCTGCATCTGTAGTGAGACAGACAGAGAGAGAGAGTGAGAGAGCGAGAGAGAGAGAGACAGAGACACATAAAAACATCACATTACAATCAAAACTTTGCCTCCTGGTTAGGATCAAATTAAAGCTGAGCACTCAGACCTTTAACTACAGCACAAGCTGCAATAATACATTGTAAAAACACTGTGTTACAAGTAAAAGTCCTGCATTCAAGATTTCACTTCAGCCAAAGTATTAACAGCAAAATGTTCTTCAAGTATTAAAGTGAAAGTTCTGGTCGGTCAGAGTCAGTTATAGGTCAGAGTCAATGAGTTTTCAACAGTGGGAGAATAAATATTCAACACGTTTCATTCAGACAAAGAAATCGCAACATTTCAACCCATCAGAAATCATCACGTTCTATAAACAGATGAAAATCTTCATCTGTAAAAGTTACCAGCTGTCACAGAAATGTAATGAAGGCTTTGGTGCTTACATTTAAGATTACATTTAATTACATTTAATATAAACAATTAACTGATGTTACCCAACTGTGAGCACCAGCCTTCTACTGGAAGCGTGCGTGTGTGTGTGTGTGTGTAGTGTCAGGTTGGTGGTCCCTGAACTACTCACCCCTCTGGAAAAGGAAGCTGAAGACAGAGCGGGCCTCCGCACCGCCTGGGACAACTGGAGGAGACAACATGAAGGTCACATTAACTCTGAAGCTCCACAGATATGAATGTATCACTCTCTCACACACACACACACACACACTGAAGCTGGTGATTTACAACTGAAGTACTAATATTCATATAATATTTGCACTAACTATGATGATAAGTGTGTGTTGGACAGTTGTTTTACTTAGAGAACAACACAGTTCAATGTTGCTGCTTCTGACAGAGTTTATTAGTGTGTGTTATTTATCAATGAACAGGTCCAGACAGAGAAGCTCAGACATGTTGATGTGGAGGGTTTTAAGTATTTTTGAGATGTTTTACCAACAAAATCTAAATTTTATTCTCTTCTCCCAAACAGCAGTTTTTTAAAAAACATGTACAAAAATATGAGAACGTGTTTAACTTGAGGGATTTGGGTCGACTAACCTGTTTCACCTTCATTTACTTATCCAGAGAAAGTTCTCGTGTTCATTTCCATTATGGCAAAATCTCTTCAATGAATTAAATTTACTGTTACTACTGACTGTAAAGTGAATTTTCACAAACGGACATTCAGATAGTTTCTCAGTTGTTTCTTCTGAAGAACGAATCCTGTCCAAAAACCAACGACACGTTTAACTGGTACATTTTTACACGCAGTTTGGGTTTGGTCTCACATCAGGTTTTAAACGACAGTAACTGATTAGCCCTGTTAGCTCAGTTAGCCCTGTTAGCTCAGTTAGCCCTGTTAGCTCAGTTAGCTGCAGCTGCTGTCATCGCTCTGAAGGACACACGAGTGACGAAGCTAACATGCTAACAGCTAAAGGCTGCGAAAAAACTGCGTTCAAAGACATTAAAGAAGAAACCAGAGAGAAACCAGAACTTCACCTCAGACACAACAACCAGATCAACACAGTTTGAAACAGCCTCGAAGTTTCAGCTCATAAAGCAGCTTTTTCTCACCATTGACCTCCACACGCTGCCTGCCATCCTGAGCCGGGACCGAGATCCTCCACTGAGAGGGAGGGTTCACTCTGAGCCGGGACCGAGATCCCAGAGGGAGGGTTCACTCTGAGCCGGGACCGAGATCCCCAGAGGGAGGGTTCACTCTGAGCCGGGACCGAGATCCTCCACTGAGAGGGAGGGTTCACTCTGAGCCGGGACCGAGATCCTCCACTGAGAGGGAGGGTTCACTCTGAGCCGGGACCGAGATCCCAGAGGGAGGGTTCACTCTGAGCCTCATCATGATAATAGACGATCTTTTGGTCCAGCATTAAAAGCGGAGAATGAGTGTGACGTCATCGGTGGCCGGGTGACGGCAGTGAAAATCAGGAGCAAATCCGTCGTTTATACATTTTATCTCGTTTCGTTATCTTCAGTGGAACTTAACTTTATTTTAACAATTTAATTTCTAAATCGCCATGTTTCTGACTGCATGACATAATCTAAACTTTTGACTCTCTTTTGGTTCCTCTATGAAATAAATGTGTTTTAATTATTCAACTTTTTTTGCTCTCTTCTGCATCTTTGTATGAAAGATCTGTAGATTTCTAAACAAAAAAAAAAAAAAAGGTTCGATAATAGAGAAAGTGTGCGCATCTGTGTGCGTGCGCGTGCGTGTCAAACTCGGTGCTGCCTTCAGGAGCTGTCAGGAATATCAGATCTTCACTGATATGAACGTACCTTGTTTTTTCTCTTGGTGTCGCTGTTTCCAGTGTCATCAGGACCCTCCAGCACCGAGCTGATGATGGACCAGCAGGAGTCCAGGTCCAGGACACCCGAGGGACACCTGAAGATACTGACACTGGACCTTTGAGCAAACAGCCTCAACACCAGCAACACTGAACAAACACATCATCATCAACCAATAAGTGTCCGAATATCTGAGAGACTCATCGCATTTTTATCACATTTATGTTTTTCAAACCAGCAACAAACTGAGACAGAAACTGAGACGTCAGAGACACGCGACTGTAAACGTCCCCTCGTGGATGCGGGATGTACGAGCAGCACCTGAAGGCAGCACGCTGCTTCCCGCACCTCCTCCTCCTTCTCCTCCCCTGCGCTGAAACAGCAGCTGCGACCAGAGAGGAGCAGAACCCGGACCCGGACCCGGAGAGGAGCAGAACCCGGACCCGGAGGACCGGAGCCCGTGGTCCTGATCCAGCCGGTCCTCACAGCGGCGGTGACCTGCAGCCTCCTGCTCGGTGTGATGGGAGCCTCAGGATGGGCAACAAGCAGACAACCTTCACCGAGGAGCAGCTGGAGGCCTTTCAGGTACCAGCAGCTCCGAGTCCGGCTCCAGACCGGCTCATATAGCAGCGATCACTGTTGTTTTCAGGGATGATGAAGATGGATGTGACCATCATCTTCATGAAGGTGGAGCTCAGGTGTTTGTCTGCAGAATAGAAAAGACTAGAAAGAAGCAGGATGTGTGTCCTGTTGCTGATTGGCTGAGCTCCAGCCTCCCTCTGCATCCAGCTGTATGTGATGATGATGATGCTGAGTGATGAAGCACATCCTCCCTCTGTGACTCACTCTGACTGTGTTTGTTTACAGGACTGCACCTTCTTCACCAGGAAAGAAGTCCTGCGGTGAGTCACAGTCAAAACACATCCACACCTTCATCAGATTGGGGGGGGGGTCGTCCTCCGGGGGTCGCTGCTTTGAGCCCCGCCTCCTCTGCTCCTCATGTCAGAGTGTCCTCGGTCTAAAGACTGAAGCCCACGTTGCTGATGGTCGGACCAGGATCCTTCATGGTGATGATCAGGAGTCTGTCTCTCCTACAGTCGAGCTGATCTGAGCTCATCACTCACCAAAGAAAAGATCTGTGGCCTCAGTACAGAAACTTCCTGCGCCGACTTTCAGGACTTTTGTTTTTCTGTTTTTCCAATCTTTGAAACTGAAGGTAGAACAAACAGTTTCTGTGATGAGGCTCCTGGTTAACAAAGGTCTGTCAGCGTTATGTTACGCAAACAAACACGCCAGGTACCATCATGCTTTGATAAGATAAGACAAGATAAACCTTTATCCGTCCCTCAGTGGGGAAATTCACATTGCACAGCAGCAAAGGGGACAGAGCAGTTAAATAGACATAAAGAACAATTTAAACAGGCTAAAAAAGAAAAAAAAGAACACATTCACGTGAGATTATTTAAAATTTGTAAATGTGAATGAAATATATAACCAATATAAACACTACGGACTGGAACTGAGAGCTTGCATAGGTGATTACATATGAAATATGAAATACTGAATATTGCACATTGAATTGACTGAAATATTGCACAGTGAATGGAACTGACATAAGAAAGACTTTCACAGATGTACCGAGGTGTATGGTTGTTGGAGGCAGTGCTGGTGTTAGAGTCTGACAGAACTCTGACAGACTTGAACATTGCTCAGTGCTCATTGGTGCATGGAAGCGCATGAGATCATCTTTTTCTAAGTGAGCCCCGCCCACTTTAGTGCAGTGACAAATTTCTGAGGTGAAATAATCTTTGTCAAAAATGTGTGTGTTCACATTCTGGGCCTTCGACCCCTCCTGTAAACCACCTCCAGTGGTTTAACTTCTCACCATGCAAATGTTCGCAGGGCACAACTAATGTTAGCTAATTATCAGTAAACACAGTCCAGTTGAGGCTGATGTGAATGTCATTAATTCTGCAAGTGTTTGGTCATAAACCAAAGTGTTGGACACGTTCAAATGTTGACCTGATGGTGGCGCTAGATGAAAAGTCAGAGGATCACCAGAGTTATTACAGTTCATCCTGAGGGGAGCACGAACGTCTGAACTCAGTGTTTCTTCTGCTAACTGGACTAAACGTCATGTGGAGTCTTGTGTCCTCTGCTGTGGCAGGTTACACGGCAGATATCGTGAACTGGCTCCACATTTAGTGCCGCTCGACTACACCAACAACCCCGACATCAAAGTTCCTCTGACCCTCATCATCACCATGCCTGAACTGAAGGTGAGTGCTCTTTAATCCACCAGCTTTTGATGATCAGCTCATTTCTCTGTCTCAGGACCTGCAGACGACCTGAGTGTCTCATTCCAGCCCGTCATCTGTCGCACGATAATTAACATCAACATGTCCAGAGACGGAAAGCAGGAGGATTTACAGCCGAGTCACAGTCTGACCTGCCAACACTCAGTCTGTGTCACATTTGATTTAATGTTGGTTCAAGGTTGGTTTAAGGTTGAGTTAATGTTGCCTCCTACAGGAAATATTGTGAAGTAAATGGGCCGACAGAATGTTGTTCCTTCATCATCAGGCTGAGTCATATTTTTATATTTCTATCGTCTTTGAGTTCTTTAGTTTATTTTATTTATAGTAAGTTGGTGATTGATACTGAACCATGTTCACAGAGCTGAGCTTTACTGGATGAGTTAAAGGTTCAATGAAGAGAAAACAGAAAGAAGCTGAGGTCGACTGTGACTCGACTGTGACAGTATTTGTGACATGATGAGAAACAGATTAATATAGTAGTGTTATAGTTATAGTGAATTTCCCCACTGTGGGATGAATAAAGGTCTATCTTACCTTATCTTATCTCTTAGTGCCCATTTGATTCTCTGTTGTTCCATTAACAGATAAAATCAAACATTCATTTGTTTGTGTGTCAGTTTAGTAAAACTGTGTGTGTCCGGACAGGAGAACCCGTTCAGAGACAGGATTGTGGAGACGTTCTCGGAGGACGGACAGGGGAACCTCAGCTTCAACGACTTTGTCGACATGTTTTCTGCGCTCTGTGAAACGTCACCCAGAGAACTCAAGACCATTTACGCCTTCAAGATTTACGGTGAGATGTTTGTGGTCTCTGACTCTGTGGAGCTGCTGGTTAACAGCTTGTAAAGTTCACAGCACCTGAGAAGACGAATCACTAGAGCTACAGAGAGACACAGACTCTTTCTGGCCGCTTCATTAGGTTCATCTGTCGACTCTAATGCAACACAACGCAACAGCTCTGCCTGAAATTCCACCTTTACACAGTGTCTGTAGTTTCAGTGGTGTTGAAGTGAACTCTCACCCCATCACACTGAAACACATTTCAACACGTTGAACAGTCCAGTTCAACAACATTATAAACTTTATTAAGGAATTATGTGGCAGAGCTGTTGTACAGTAGACTGCAGTCGTGGGATGTAATTGAGTACATCTAAGTGCAAATTACATCTATACATCTAAATACAAATTTGAGGTACTTGTACTTTACTTGAGTCTTTTCACATCACATCACTTTCTCCCCAATTGATTGACAGAAAATTAATTCTCAACTATTTGATAATCATTGAAGTCAATGTTTGTGTAAAAACATTTCATATTTCTCAAATGGGAAGATTTACTGCTTTTCCTTCAAATGATTTTACAAACCAAACAATCGATCGATCAATGGAGAAAAGAATCAGCAGATGAATCCAGACTGAAAAGAATCATTAGTTTCAGTCCTGAACAAAATAGTTCAAAATTAGCTCCAACAGGAAAAATGCTGCTTTTACATGAATGAGGAGGAAAAATCCTGTGACAACAGAAGATGAACAGAAGAACAGACACAGACACAGTTTGATGCTCTGGACACTTTGAGGACATTTGACTGATGAAACTTTAACTGGAGGAACATTTTCAATACCAGACTTGCATCAGTATCAGTATTTTTTTTACAGTGTGGTACTCTGTGTGATACTTTGACTGTAGTAAAGTATCTGAGTATTTCCTCCATCACTGTAGGTGAACCTAAAGTGGCCATGGAGTGAATATCAATGCCAGTGTCACATTAGCTTATGTTAGCATCGGGATGCTAGATTCTGTTATTTGCACTAGTTTAAATAAAGTTGTGTGGATTCAAACTGTCCTGGATGTTCAGGTGTTTGTTCAGGTGATTGTTGTGTCCTGACCTCCTGGTTGTGGTCCAGACTTTAACAGGGACAGCTTCATCTGTAAGGAGGACCTGAAGAAGACTCTGAACAAACTGACCAAAGGAGAGCTGACACCAGAGGAGGTCGCTCTGGTGTGTGATAAAGCCATCGAGGAGGCCGACCTGGACGGAGACAGCAAACTCTCCTTTGCCGACTTCGAGAACATGATCTCCAAAGCTCCTGACTTCCTGAGGTACGATGCTGCTTTTTAATTATCTCTAAAACAGCAGAATTTTATGAACTTCAGAGTTTTCTGAATAGTCACATATCAGCATCCTTGTCTGGTGGAGAGAGTTTGTTATTGCATTCAAGTGCAAGTTGAATCAAAGGCAGCTGGACTTGGTTGTAGGTTCTTGAAGACGTTTCACTTCTCAACTGAGAAGCTTCTTCAATTCTGACAGACTGGCTTTGACTTGACTTTGTTATTGCAATTACCACCTGTAACCACAGGGGTCGCCAAATCGCATCCAACCGAATTGTCTGTATGTGATGTTGGTTTTTCATCTCAAGCTTCATGTACTCACAAACATTACGGACAAAAATACCAGAATCACATCTTCAGTGCAGGATTAGATGGACTCAGGTGAGTTTCTGTCCCCTGTTTGTTTCCTGCTTTGTTTTGCTTTGTGTTCCCACTTTTGTCCTCGACCTCACTATGTTTTCATCAAGGTCGAGAAGGACGAGAAGAGAGAAGAGACAGGATTCAGGTCCTGAGCTGAATATTCTGCTGCTCTGCATAAAGCTGCAGTGTCAGAAGGAGAAGGAGAGCGGTGGATTTTTCTGCTCAGTGATTTCAGTCATAAGTCTGTCTATCACACCGGACCACTGCTCACAGATTAAACCTGGCTCTGGGATCTTGTCACCATGACAACCAGGTCAGACACCTGTGTTGTGATGGCATGAAGACAAACTCTTTCCTCTGAGCTCCTGTTCTTTCTCAAAGGTATTTTGACGTCATTAAGAGAAACAGCTCATTCACACTTTGCATCTGTGAAGATTCAAATCAACGCCGCTGTGAACCTACTCAGAGAAGGGGCTCATGGGTAACTGGAGGTCACAGACGACAGACAGTCACACCTCCCAAATCTCAACAACGTGTTGTGATCCTGAGCGTCAGGAAAGCTGATTGGTTGATCTGGTTTCTGTCGGGAGGCGGCTCAGACCTTCACCGACCTGTAGTCTGGAGCTTTTCAGGGTTTCAGGTCTTAAACATTTGCATTCAGACCATCGACAGCCTTTTTGTTGCAGGTACCAGACGTCCAGTTTGAATAGTCTGTTTATAATAATCTGACAGAAGTTTTTATAGGGTGGCTGTAGCTCAGGAGGTGGAGCGGTTGTCCACCAATTGGAAGGTTGGTGGTTCGATCCCTGGCCCCTACATGTGAATGTACGTTGCTTTGGATAAAAGCATCTGCTAAATAAAATTGTAAAATTTTTGGAAAACTCTGGAAACATGGTGTTCACAAAGTAACTGATCAGAAAAGTTCTCAGTGTGTAAACTGTTTCTCTGGTCTCAGTCTGTTTCTGGATTTGTTTCACCTGTAGTCACGCCCACCAGTGATGTCACTTAAAATGCCAACATTTCGCTGTGAAATCGGTTCATTTCAATGGAGTTGCTGTGATCAGTGGATTCTCTGTCAGGACTGAAGTAAATCTGCACGAATCACATTGAATTCACCAGATAAACTCATCATGCTTTTTTTGTTTTTGTCTGCAGTAACTTCCACGTAAGAATATGAGACTCTGCTGAGATCCTGCAGAGGACAGGTGTCTCACTTTAATCCTGTTTTCCGATCCAACCGGTCTTCACCCTCCAGACTCCACCTGGACCTCAGACCCACCTCGAATCAGTGCCTGTCCTTTCTATCGCCGTTGGAGAGTCCTCCTCCCCAGCAGAACCTGAGACCTGACACAGTCTGGTCTGGACTCAGAAGCACAGGCATTTTCCTGCCAATTCAGCATCGTACAGACAGCGGGGACATTTCAGAGAAAGTTGTTAGTTGTGCATGAAACTCTTCTCTTTAATTAACTGTAAACAGTTTGGAGGCTGATGAGGAGCAAGAAACCAAGATGGGGCTAATTTTCTACCCAGAGAGCTTTTCTGCAGCAGCTCTGATGTCTCCTCTGGACTCTTTTGCTCTGAGACACATTTGGAGACACATTGCAGAGGAAACTGAACAGGGCTTTTCTGATTTCAGTGCTTTGAAGAAAGGTCAGGTTTGACTGGATTCTTTGAAAAAAAGCACAGTTTTAAAGGGCAAAACAGTGAAGAGCTATGCAATCTTTCTTCATGAAGTGCATGTTGTAAATTGCTTCTAGCTGTGGTTAATTTGTACATCTGGTGTAGTGAAATGTTCTGGTGCATAATGACAATCATAGTAAACTGTAGTTCAGTTGATGGAAGGGCTCTCTGTCATCTCACCTGTACAACTTCTTCCTGCCACCAACAAACCTGATAGAACAGCTTTCACTCATTCAAGAGAAAAGGTTCTGTGGCTAAAATCAAATAAAAGATTTTTCTTTTGCTTGATGCTTCGTGAAGCTTCTTATCAATGGTTCAGGTTCATGAGATCTGTCCTGTGTCTGTGTTGAGAGACAAACTGCAGCTAAAAACCATCGGATCCAAACACGAGTTCATCTCAGCTGCCATTAACCGTCTGCACTGAAAGAACAGGACACTTTTCTTTTGATGCATTTCTGAATTCACAAATGCTCCAATGTGAGCTTCAGGATTTCTTTAAACTATCTGCACACATAACAACGGAGAGCTGTTCAGAGAAATATCACAATCCTCCTTGAAGACACAAAAAACAAACAACACAACACTCTGGTTCACTTCAACACGTTCAGGGGTTTTGAGGCTGCTGTTGCTGCCTTCAGATGGTTCATGTTTTTTACAAAGATCTGCTCGTGTTTTACTACTGTTACTATTCTTTATCTCTCACAAGGATCCTGTAATTGTGCTGAGCAGGTTTTGTAAAGTGAGTCTGTCACAGCTGGTTTGAGACTGAACCAGCTAATGTGCTGCAAAAGCAAAACTAGGAGGCCTGAAAGCTCTGCAGAGGTGCAGAGATGGTGACGACTCTCAGTGTGTTCATCAGTACAACATTACAGTCATCTGATTAAGTGATAATATAAGAAATACAGATGTACAGAGGTTTAAACACACGGAGGAAGTGACTGTGGAGCTGAACATCCTCCTGCAGCAGCTGGTTTCAGGTTTCAGGCCTGTTGTTCAGGTGGAGACTCACTGCAGCACTGAAACACCTTCAGGACATTTATCCTGATTACTGTGATCAGCCAGGTGTGGTGACAACTCTGTGTTCCTGCTGCTGCAGCACATCGGCCTTCATCTGCTGGATCACACAGCCTGCTGTCTGCTGGACTCGCTGCTGTCTGCTGGACCTGCTGCTGTCTGCTGGACTCGCTGCTGTCTGCTGGACCTGCTGCTGTCTGCTGGACCTGCTGCTGTCTGCTGGACTCGCTGCTGTCTGCTGGACCTGCTGCTGTCTGCTGGACTCACTGCTGTCTCCTGGACCTGCTGCTGTCTGCTGGACTCGCTGCTGTCTGCTGGACTCACTGCACACACAGAAATTCAGTCAGAAATTGACCAAATGTGCATTTAATGAAGAACATGCACCATACAAGTATTCAATTTTTTCAATTCAATTTCATTTGTATAGCACCAAATCACAACAAAAGTCATCTCAAGGCACTTTAAATACAGAGCAGGTCTAGACCGTACTCTTTATAATATTACTTATAGGGACCCAACAGTTGCGAGGAAAAACTTCCTTTTAACAGGCAGAAACCTCGAACAGAACCAAGCTCAGTGATGGACAGACATCTGCCACGACTGGTTGGGTTTAGAGAGAGACGGAGAGACCGGAGGGGGACATGCAACACTACAATCCACAGGTGTGACAATAATAATAATAACAGTATTAAACAGAGACACGTGGTCAGTAGAGACAAGAGACAGAAGAGACAAAACTACGAGAGAGGGAAGAAGCTGCATTAGTAAGATGCATTGATGGGTGATGAATGGATACAGGAGGAGGAGAGAGAGAAGGAGAGAGAAGCTCAGTGCATCATGGGAAGTCCCCCGGCAGTCTAGGCCTGTAGCAGCATAACTAAGGGATGCCTCAGGGCTCACCTGGACCAACCCGAACTATAAGCTTTGTCAAAGAGGAAGGTTTTAAGCCGACTCTTAAATGTGGAAAGGGTGTCTGCCTCCTGAACCCAGACTGGGATCTGATTCCACAGGAGAGGAGCTTGGGGTTAGGGTTAGGGAAGATAGGGTACTATGAGCTCTTGAAGATATGATGGTGCTTGACCATTAAGACCTTTATAGGTTAGCAGAAGGATTTTAAATTCAATTCTCAATTTGACAGGGAGCCAGTGCAAAGAAACCAAAATGGGTGAAATATGATCTCTTTTCCTTGTTCTTGTCAGAACACGTGCAGCAGCATTCTGGATCAACTGGAGAGTCTTTAACGACTTATTGGTGCAGCCTGATAATAGAGAATTGCAGTAGTCCAGCCTAGAAGTAATAAATGCATGGACTAGTTTTTCTGCATCTTTTTGGGACAGGATATGCCTGATCTTTGCTATGTTCTGGAGGTGAAAAAAGGCAGTCAGAGAAATTTGCTTTATATGTACGTTAAAGGACAAATCCTCATCAAAGATAACTCCTAGATTCCTTACAGTCGTGCTGGAGGCCAATGCAATACCATCGAGAGTACTGATATCTTTAGAAAATGCGCATCAGAGGAGCTTGGGACCAAGTACAATAACTTCAGTTTTGTCTGAGTTTAACAGTAAGAAATTGCAGGTCATCCAGGTTTTTACTTCGTTGAGGCCTGAAGTTTGGCTAATTGGTTGGTTTGATCTGGCTTAATTGACAGATATAATTGGGTATCGTCTGCATAGCAATGAAAGTTGATGGAGTGTTTCCTGATAATGTTCCCTAAGGGAAGCATATATGAGGTGAACAGGATTGGTCCAAGAACAGAGCCTTGTGGAACACCGTAGTTAACTTTAGAGTGTATCGATGATTCGTCATTAACAAGTACAAACTGAGATCGGTCTGATAAATAGGACCTAAACCAGCTTAGCACAGTTCCTTTCATGCCAATGAAATGTTCCATTCTCTGTAACAGGATGTGATGTCACTGTTGTCGAATGCGGCACTAAGATCTAACAAAACGAGGACAGAGACGAGTCCTCTGTCTGATGCAATAAGAAGGTCATTTGTTACTTTCACCAGAGCTGTTTCTGTGCTATGATGAACTCTAAATCCTGACTGAACATCCTCAAGTCGACTATTGTTCTGTAGGTGGACACACAGCTGGTTGGCGACTGTTTTCTCAAGGGAAGATTAGATATAGGTCCATACTTTACCAATACCTCAGGATCAAGAGTCGGCTTTTTAAGGAGAGGTTTTATCACAGCTACTTTAAAAGACTGTTAATAAAGACAGATTGATCGTGTCGACTAAAGACGTGTTAATAACAGGTAAGACTTCTTTAAGCAGCCTGGTTGGGACGGGATCTAGAAGGCAGGTTGACGGCTTTGACGAAGAAATCATTGAAGTCAGCCGCTTAAGATCAATTGGAGAAGCAGCTTAAACATACATCAGCTTTCACAGCTGTTTGTATGGATCCCATGTTTGACGACAAATCGTTGTTGGATGGGAGGATGGGAAGAATTTTGTTTCTAATAAAATTTCTCATATTATTCTTAAAGTATGATGTCGAGTGGAATATTAAAGACATTGAAAACTTAATTTTCGCACAAGGCTCCTCGACAACAGGGGTTATATCTTGCAGATTAATTCTGCAGGATTTTATAGAGACATCAAAATGTCCTGTAACTGTCTCTGCAGTACAAGAGCCTCAAAAAAACAGGCTCTTGTAAAATACCTCACAGTTGTACTGAAGTACAGTACTGGAGTAAATGTACCAGATGTGAGTGTTTGACCGTCAGGTTTGTCGAGCTGACGCCTGTTAAAGTGCTTCTGATGCCCAAAACAACGTCTCATGTTTCCATTGATCTGATTGAAACGTCTGCAGACTGAGAACCTGCAGTTTCCTCTGAACACATCAGATCTGATCTAATATCGGCCACTTTGCTCTCTGTGTTTATATTAAGACGTCCAGGAGGTTTGAATCTGCCTCTTTGAGCTCTGACACACTAAAACATTCAAACTGCATCATTTTGAAGGTTTTCTCAATATAATTGTTCCTTCATTTAAATGTTTAAATGTTTAGATATTTTGGTAAAAGAAAAGAAGAATAAAGTAGTTCTTTGCTGTTGGAGATAGTCAGTTTAACTTTTCATACAAAGATTTTCTAATAAAGATGGTTAACACTGGGAAAATGAAATAACTCCTTCTTTTCTTTTCTTTTAATTTATTTATGTTCATACTCAATGATTACAGGAAATATTGCCTTATTATTGTTGTAAATTTCCCCACTGTGGGACGAATAAAGGTTTATCTTATCTTATTACTATTATTGGAATCAGCTGCTGATGGATGTGATGTTGAATGTGAAGATTCAGTTTCTGGAGTCACTCTTTTTTAGATTCTGCTCTGCTGAATTTTGTATAATTTAAACACTAGTATTTGTAAGCAGATGTTGAACTTAGATGAAAATAAAGGAACTAAAAGACAAAACAAAGAGAAATCATGAGTCTTTCTCCTCTCAGATCATCTGTTGTGTTACACTGACACCTGATGGCAGGAGACGGGACTGTCAGCTGCACACTGAGAAAATATAGAAACTATTTTTATTCTGACCTGAAAATCAAAGTACACATTTCTCAACGTGTCTATCAACAGATAAATGAATGAATATAAACAAGCTGATTTCTTCTGAATTCTTCTGTTGTGGTCCAACAGAGGAGGAAAGTAACTAAGTAGCCCACATTTACTCAAGTGTAAGTCTGATGTACAATTTTTATGATACTGTAGTTTTACAGTGACAGGAGTCTTTCTGCTGCCCCAAGAGTACTTTTACTTTGATACTTTAAGTACTTTTATACTGTTACTTCAGTAAAACTTTGAACCAGGACTTGTAATAGATTACTTTTACAGTGTGATACAGCAGACACACCTTAGGCTGAACCCACAAATCCAGCCAATCAGAAGGAGGCACCTGTAGGTGGACACTCAAAGATCCTCAGAGAAACAGAACAAACACTCTCACACCAAAACAAAACTGGAAAAATCTTGACTTACAGTTTTTCTCCTTTGGTTTGGCTCATTCCTTCAAACAGAAATTACATTCTCAAAATAACACGGACAAACCTCCAAACCACTCGGCAATTGTTCACAACACAATTGAATTTCTCATTCATTTCATCAAATTGCAAATGTCTTGGTACATGTCTCAATGTCTCAGTACGTCTTTGCTAATGATTGAGTACAGGTAGCCTACAGTTAGCACAGTTTCCAAGTGAATAGATCTTGTTGATCTAGAAACTGATTGTTGATTCTCAGTCTGATGGTCGTTCTCTCCAAAACATGTCAGCATCATTTCATTGTATAAGTCATCACATGCACAAGAGTCTGTTCAACTGTCAAAATGAGTCCAGACCATAATACCATGAACAGGGAGGGTGAGGACAGCGAGCAGTGAAGAAACTCCAGCTGTATTTACAGCTGTCGGCTACATATCATTCTCCTGGTTTCTTGTTTCTGTGTTATATTACAGTATATTATGCTGTGTACTTTTTCTTTTTACTCTGATGTGTGGAAGTTACGTTATGTGTGTGAATAATAATGGTTCCACTTTCCTTGGCAGTATGAGTGCAGTGTGTGACGTCAAACCTTGGAGGCTGCTCTGACCGTAACTTCCTTTTTTTTTTTTTTTTCAGTTTTGTACACAATTGTATTCTGTTAGCTGGACACAAAAACTAGTCCAGTGACCGTTGTCAATGAAGGACTGGGCTGAGACTGAGAGCTGGACATGAGGGATATTTCAATGGTCGTCTGCCACAGTGACAAAACATCTCAACATTTTGACTTGCAGTGCTACACAATGCCAAAGGGACGATGCATTTTGGGGACACTGACTATTTATATGGGAAAGGATTTTAGTTTTGACACATGAGTGAAGAGTTTTGGGGGAGATATGAGCTTTTGCAGGTGAACCATGGTGTTGTGCTGAACTGTGAGACTGTTTTGCCAAATGATCTTAGAGTTTTGAGAATGTAATTTCTGTTTCAAGAAATGAGTCAAACCAATGGAGAAAAACTGTAACGTAACTTTGGCTCATTTTATTCAAAGAGAACAAACTACACATGCTCAGAATGTTCTTCTCTGGTGTTTTGACGTAGCGTTGACGTAGACTTTATCGCCACCTACTGGCCCGATGAGCTTGTTTGAGCATCTGGAATCGTTCCCGTGTGCAGAGACATTTTGGGACACGACGGCCGTGTGGACAGATTTGTTGTAAATGGAGGGAAACAGATTCAGAAGATGATCAGAGCTGAGACAGCAGAACAACAAACAGTAAGAACAGAAGCATCATCACATCACGAGTTCATTCGAGTTCAGTGTTTCAGGGTGGAGCTTCGCTGTCGTCCTCTGAATGATCGCTTCTGTATTTTATATTTAAAGAAGTCTATTTTAATAAGTTTAATAGGAGCTGAGAGGAGAAATGAGCTCATGTCACACTGAGCCAAACTCCGTCTGCCAACACATGAAGAAACAAAGTGACTTCAGATGAACTGAATGAACCTCAGTCGACTCCATTCAGCTGTTTCATCTCATTAATGTTTGAGTGAATCAGAACTTTCTGAGCCTCGCTGCAGATCACAGCAACATTCAGGGAACATCCAGCTCAATCTGATTAGCTTAGCATTAGCACAGCTGAGACGAGATGGTTTACAGCTAACTGATGTGCTAACCTCAGAGAGTTAGCATATCCTGCACGATGCTAGCTGAAGTTCAAGTGCGTTTGTCTGATGAAACAAAAACAGTCGAGTTTAAAAACCAACAAAACACCAGACAAAACATTAAAACATGGGCGGATAAAACGCATTTACATGGTCCAAGAACCGGAAGCAGGTGAAACAGCTAGCATAACCGATGCTAACTGACGTTATGGTCGCTTTAGACAATGACAATATTGGACTATAATAAACAGCTAAAGCGAAACTAAACTGTCAGGAGGATCCATTTAACATTCAGGTCGGGAGCTCTGCTCATGTTTTCAACAGCCGTGTCACTGAAAACCTGTCGATCCTCCACACACCTGAGAACCACGACCAATCAGAGTCTCCAGCTAAAACCTGTTAATCTGAAACATCAGAGCATCAAAGCATCAGTCCAACAAAAGTCAGAGCAAACTCTAAAACCAGGCCTCAAAGATCTGATGCGACTGAAGACTCACTGGATTTGACCCAATATCAAATTTAATCCGAAACAGATTTCAGTCGCCTGAAATACGTTTTCACAGTCAAATCCATAGACAGACAGACAGACAGACAGATATACAGACAGACAGGCAGATAGACAGACAGACAGATATACAGACAGACAGGCAGATAGACAGACAGACGTAGATAGACGGACAGATAGACAGGCAGATAGACAGGCAGACAGACAGACAGACAGATATACAGACAGGTAGACAGACAGATAGACAGGCAGATAGACAGACAGACGTAGATAGACAGGCAGATAGACAGACAGACAGACAGACAGACAGACAGACAGATATACAGGACAGACAGACAGACAGACAGACAGACAGATATACAGACAGACAGGCAGACAGACAGACAGACAGATATACAGACAGGCAGACAGACAGATAGACAGGCAGATAGACAGACAGACGTAGATAGACAGGCAGATAGACAGACAGACAGACAGACAGACAGATATACAGACAGACAGGCAGACAGATAGACAGATAGACAGACAGGCAGATAGACAGACAGACAGATATATAGACAGACAGGCAGACAGACAGATAGACAGGCAGATAGACAGACAGACAGACAGACAGATATATAGACAGACAGGCAGACAGATAGACAGACAGGCAGATACCTTCAAATATCATCAGTGTCTCTCTGTCTGTTTTCTGGGGCTCAGTGTTGAGGTTTGTCCTCAGCTCAAACAGGTCAAATAAGGCCACAGCAGAGAAAAAAGTTGGGGGTGGGGGAAATCATTTGAAGGGGCGGAATAATTTGCAGAGTGTGTGTGTGTGTGTGTGGTGGTGGTGGTGGTGGTGTGTGTGTGTGTGTGGGGGGGATAATTTGAAGGGGGTGATAATAAATCACAGTGCTCTGTGTGCATTTGTGAGCTTCTTGTTGAGTGAAAGTTAAACTCTGGACTCGGTGATGCAGCCAGCTGGTTTCCCACAGAGCTTTAAACAATGTGAGTTATTTCCATCAGTTGGCTCGGAGCTGCTGCCGGGGGGGTCCAGGCTCCGACACAGACCACATATTTTAATCAAGGGGAACATTTGGACTCCTCTCACCTCGTTCCCGATGGACCCGAGCCGGACTTCCTCAGCTGCCGGTCTGCCAGAGTAAACGGTCACACACGCCGACTGAGCTGGAGGTAGATGAAGACACACACTGGGTTTGTAAACTGTTGGGTCGATGACAGTGGAAACATGGACCCTGAAGAGCAGCTCAACCCTCTGTCTCAACTGTTGCTGGACCAGAATCACCACAGACCATCTGAGGACACACACCTGGTTTCATCAAGACAAGGATTTCCTAGAAACCAGAAAGACGGACATGATTAAATCTGAGAGACCACTTTGTACAAACTGTGTGTTAAATTCAAGGACAATTTGAACGTCCTCCTTTTTTCTTCGTGTTCAGACTCAAACCAGCAGTGAATCTATCTAAGACAAGGAATCACCCCACAAACCTGGAGCCAGCTTCCTGGATTCTACCTTGAGGGGAAGGTCCCACATTGGCAACCAAATGCACTGACCAGGTAACGAGGTGCAGGGATGCTGTTGACAGCGGTCAGAGGAGCAGGAGGGCGGAGTGAGGCCGCATCCAATTGTGCCAATGAATAAACAGCTGGACTAGGTAGGTCGGCCTCTGCGCAGGAGTATTGTCTGAGCTTACTGCTGGAATACGTGATTTCCTCAAAGAGGAGATGTCTTGCAGAGCCAACATGATGCAGGTGAGATGTTGCTCGTGGTGCTGAATGTTGCATCAGCAGCTCGTCCTGAACCGAATCTGAGTCGGTTGGGTTCATGCTCGCCAGATTATACTGTAAATTCTGTGGATGAATGAAAGACTAGAACCAAAACCAGGACACGCTCAGTTCAAGGCAGAGGGGTCAAGGGTCAAACCCAGAAGATCGGGCAAACAGACAATCTGACCACTGCTGTCACTGTGATTATTGAGTCGTGAATATTTACTGTTGTACTTTAATACTTTAATGATGTGATCAGTACAAAGCATTTAAAACATGCGAATGTGCCGTACACAGAGTAAGTCTGTGGTTTACAGGCTGTAAAAGAAAGTGGCCCCAGGTTTGACCCTTTTTACTGTAACTATTGTATTTGGTTTAGCTTCATTCTGTTAAAAACAACCTACATACAACCCACCAATCCAAAATTTCACTGAAAGTAATTTCTTTTTCAGTGTGTAGGCTGTGAAAGTAAAGGTGAAGGTAATTGTTCAGTCAGTTTTTAATGAGGCCTGTTACATGTAGCATCTCTCATGAAAAACACAGCAAAGTGAAGAACATAGTTCCAGTAAAGGAACATTCAGGCTGAACCCGTTGCTCCTGTTTGTGTCCTGTAATTCTTCATTATGTAGCAGGTGATTAAAAACTACTTACAGTGTGATTTATTTTAGGTCTCCACAGTTGTTATTCCAGCGTCTCGTCATCAAACACCTCCGACATGAACACACTGATGTTCGTTGATCTCTTTGTTCTCTGATGAGACATGGAGATGCCTCCGGAGGCCTGCTGATGGAAATGAAACGCGCATGGGGTGAAAGGTCACCGTCATGTGGTCGATCTGTCACTTGAAGCCTTCTGTCTCCCACATGTCTTCTTCTGTGGTGGATGATGATGATTATTGGCCCTGAGGCCTCTCTGAGTTCTCAGAAAATCTAATTGCTGGAGTTCAGTTCATGTTCTCAGGAGAAAAAACAAGACGAAATGATTAAAAAATTCCTCCAACAGAGAGAAAAAATAACTGCGGATCTGTGAAGAACAAACACTGATCATATCCATCAATCTCACAGCAGAGAAATGTTTCTTTTTAGAATTTAACAATAAAAGAGAAAATGTGTTGTGGTTTATTTTTTAATTTTTGGAGGCCAATTAATGCATTTATTAGACACTGAAATGCATTGAGCAAGATTATTGTTGCCATCCGCATCTGGTTTTGGACAATCTGGAGACTTGGACCAGGAGACTTTAACCTTGAGACCTGGACCTGAAGACTTGGACCTGGAGACTTTAACTTTGAGACCTGGACCTGGAGACTTCAACCTTGAGACCTGGACCTGGAGACTTCAACCTTGAGACCTGGACCTGGAGACTTGGACCTGGAGACTTTAACCTTGAGACCTGGACCTGGAGACTTCAACCTTGAGACCTGGACCTGGAGACTGGAGACCTGGACCTGGAGACCTGGACCTGGAGACTTGGACCTGGAGACTGGAGACCTGGACCTGGAGACTTTAACCCCGAGACCTGGACCTTGAGACCTGGACCCGGAGACTTGGACCTTCAGTGAACGGTGCTGTGAATCCATCATATAATTTTCACATATCTGGTTGAAACATATTTTAACTGAATGCTTTTAGATGCTGCTGATGTTCATGTCTGTTGACGACTGTGTTTTCAGTCACATGCTACCAAGCACAAACGGTGTTTTTGTACTTAGTTTGTGAGGTGGAACCATTTTATTCCATTTTGACTCTTTGAAAGCAGACAACAGCGTGTTGAGCTGTCAAATGTCCTCAAAGTCCAACATGGAAACTTTCTGAAACAGAAATGTCTGAAATCATCTGGTCTTTGTGTCGACGTTTCTTCGCTCTCTGCTGAATTTGTTTCACTTGTATGTTGCTTTCATTTGTTGTAAAAGGCTGAATGTGAAAGGTTTCAGTACTGTCTCCTTTTGTCCTGTTCAAAATGACCTGCCGACAGTTTTACCACCACAAACAGAAGAAGGTGTCATTTACAACATTTGCACAAACAAGAGAGAAACTAATGTCTGAAAAAGTCGACTTTATTTCTATCAAAGAATGAACCAACTGAACATTTTACATCATGTTTTTTTTTTTTTAAATTTCTTTTAAATACAAAATTCACAGTTTAAGTGATGATAAAAGAAAAGATGCCATAAATAGTTTGATTCAAAAACAAAAATTGGGCTGAAAAACAAACCAAAAACAAAACAGAATAATAATAATAATAATAACAATAATAATAATGTTGGAGGAGGTGAATCTGGTGAGAGACAGTTTCCACAGACCTCAGAAACACGACACACTCACTGAACAAGTGCAAACATATTCCAAAAATATTCACTTTCTAACGTCGCCTGCTCCATTTGGAATAATGTTGTAACATTGAGGTCTAGATTTTGTTGGATTCATCACATCTGAAAAACTAACAGCTGCACTCTTTATTTATTTTCATATGTTGAATCATAAAAAACACAAGATGACGTAACAACCAAAGATCCTGAATATGAAGATAAACTCAGTGTTAAAAAACTAATCAGTGTGTTTGTTTTCTGACAGAAACAAGAAAACTGGATTTTTTTTTTCATCCAAACGCACAAAGAACACAATCAGAAAAACGTTTCTGTGGTTTATTATCGACAAACCAAAATTTACCTGGATTATCTGGTTTTCAGGTGAAACTCTTAGATTGTGTTAACATTTGCTGCTGTTTAATGTTGAAAAGCAAAATGATCAGAGACATAAAAACATGACTTCTGGTCTAACCTTTAAAATAAAAGCACATTTTAAAAGTTACAGATGCTTAAAAAATGATTTTGCTTGTATTGAAGAAAAGTGGAATTTATTTTTAATTTTTCATCAAGATTCAGAAACAAGGAAAAAAATCAGAGAAATGTTTCTGTGTGTTTTCATGGTCGTGAGTTGGAGGTCGAGGGGACAGACAGACAGAGACAGCAGCTCCTTTCTGTCTCTCTGTGTCTCTGCTGAAAGACAGGACGTCCCCTGAGGATCGGTCACTGTTTCTACGTGTGTTGACACCATCTGTGTGTGTCAGTATGAAGCCCAGCTACAGTTCGGCCTGATAACAGATTCATAAGATTTAAGAAAAACTGGATTCATCAACATTTGTCATAACTAATTTACACTTCTGTGCTTTTATTATGAAGGTTAGCTGTCCAAACAGGAAGTCTGATTTTCATACTTGTATTTGGTCTAAAGGCAGATGTCCCCTCTGAAAATCAAATAAAGTGAATATATTTTGGTTTTGTGAAACAAACGCAGCTCTCTCCGATGCAGAAAACAAACAGACGGACTCACACCTGTAAAATGATTCTTTCAATATTCTCAGAACCTAAACGTGAGACATTCAGAGTCAGAAACATGTGGACACATGATGGAGGCGTCACTGCAGCAGCACGCTCATTTTAGGGTCTCTGACGTCCCACATGGGTGGAACTTGTTCTCATTTTACTCACAGCGCCTCCCGCTGGACACTTACAGAGACATCTTTAATTGAAAAATCTGCTTTTTTTACTACCTTTATTTTAGTTTTGTCGTCATTTTACATTGTTGAGATGTGAGGATGCAGTGACATCATCAGACAACCAGCTGTCAATCAAAGCAACCACAGCCTTAATTATGCAGAACTTGAATCCTTAATATATCTTAAACAAGAGTTTATTCACAGTTGATGTCTTGAAGGGGGAAATAAACTACAGAGATCAAAATGGGTTCTTTTGTTCCAGGCTGTAAATGTTTATTTCTGCTGTAAAGCTTTAACATGGGAGTCAATGGGGACCCACTCGTTTTTGGAGCCTGCCTCAAGTGGCCATTGGAGGAGCTGCAGTTTTTCATTTTTCAGCCCTGGGGGTTTCTGCTTGGTCTGATCTGGTGCAGAGGGTCAAAATCAGAGCACTTTTAGTAGAAGTTTTACGAGATCTGATGAAGGTTTGCGTCTCACAATTTGTGATGTTGACCCTTTAAATTTTTTATAATGAATCATCTCAGATAACTAACTGGACTTGTTTCAAACCCTCTCAGGTATCAGTGCAGTCGGGCAGGTTGCAGCTCAGTTGGACCGATGTGTCAGATGATTCTGACATAAAACTGACTGATGTCACTGCGTCTTAACAGCTAATGAAGATGTTCAATAAGAAGTGATTGTAAGAAGCTCATAATGAGGCTAAAACTATGAAAAAGGAGGAGGTTTGATCTTCAGCCTCAGTTCAACGTCACCTGTTAACACGGAGCTGCTGCAGCGTTTGACTCCAGCTGCTGATCCTCATCATGTTTCTTCGCTCTGTGTGATGAAGGCACATGAAGTCAGTGTGACTCTCGGTGTGTTTACAGTACAGCTGATCTCACTGACGGAGGTGAAGTGTTCTCTGATTGACCTGTGGCTGCACCGCTACCTCTACCAGACTCTGCTCCCTGACCTCCAGGTGTGTCCTCGCCGTCCACAGGGGGCGTCACGAGGCCAGACAAGACAGAAACAAACAGAAACCATTTTGGTGCAACACTATGATCCCTTCAACAGTTTAAAAACACCACATAGAAAAGGACAGGATACGGCTCTATGAGTGCGTTACAGAAGTGGTCCTCTATCAGATGATTATACCATCTGGATGTTTCTACACTCTCACAGCTACATGAGTTTCTCCTCGTTGTTGTTGTTGTTGTTGTGGAGGCTGAGGTTCAGGTCGAAGCCTGACTGCTTCCTCAGAGCGCGCGGCATCAGCTTCTTCTTCACAAACAGTTTCTGGAGGAAACGGCTGCTGATGCTGAGGGGGCAGTAGCTGTGGATGAAGTACATGAGGCCGACGCCGGGCCCGGCGAAGTAACGCACCTGCGGCTGCGGCGACAGCAGCGCCTGGACGATGGCCTCGATGACGGGGCTGAGGTCGGGGTTGGCCTGGCTGGCGTGGCTCTGGAATAGCTCCTTGGTCTCGGTCACGTAGTCCTCGCCGTAGTCCTCGAGCAGCGCTGGAGACAGACTCTGCAGCAGCTGCTTGTGCTGCTTCTCCCAGTAGGTTTGGTTACTGGACTGACCTGCAGACACAACAGAGCTGAAGTCAGATCAGCTGACGTTACCCGATCATGGTCGGTCCAACGTTACTGCTCATGAACCACAATGTTAATGCAACTTAAAATGTCTTTATGGAGTTTAGTATTGAGTTCAGCTGCTGACTTTGAAAAAATTGTTCAGGTTCAGTTAAATAAACTCACATTTTGAAGCCAGCAGGGAAACTTAAATTTAAAATTTAAAGCTGTTCTAACCCTGTAAAATTATATATTAATTTTTTATTTATTTGGAAGCGGTTGGAGGCTCATGCAGTTCTAAACACTGATAAACATGATTTCCCTGAATCTGTGAAGGCAGAATGACACACAGAGTCTGAGAAAATGAGGAGTTTAATTCAGTCCTGATACAGCGTGACTCTTGGCTGATCCTCCATTTCCCATGATGCACCTGGATAATGTCTTTGATCAGAGGCTCTCTACCTGCAGCCACGTCCTTTAAACTGCACACCTCCAGTTTGTTAGACATCTGTAGTTTCAGAGAATCATTTTCCTGCGAGGCTTCGGCAGACAAAACACGTTCCAGTTTTATTAGCTGGAGCAGAGAAACCAATGCTGTAACAGATTCATTATAAACTCCGAGCTGCTGACATCCTTCATTCTTCTGTCTCACTGTGAGGTTTGAAGCAGACCACTTGATTTCACAGAGTCGCTGCTGTGACGTCAACACAAAGTCTGGATAAAGTTCATCGACTCAGTCGGCCGTCGGCCAAACCGAGCTGCTCCAAAACCCAGCAGAGTAACGGCAGGATTAAGAGTTTGAATACAAACCTGTTCCTTCAGGATTACAGTGAGAACAGCCGGATCAAGTTTGCCCAGCTTGCTGTTTACATCACCACTGCTACGTCCCATCACTCGTCACTCACTGATTACCTGGAAACTTCTTCCTCTGCTGGGGATCTTCATATCTGCTCTATATCTGAGGATCATTAACCAGTTTGGCTGTGGAGTCCCCGAAGTCTCCTGAACACAACAACCGCAGCTCAGAGTGAATTATTAACGTGACGACGTTGTGTTTTTCAGACCCAGCAAGAATAAAAACTCAGGAGGTTTTCTGTTGGCCAACAGTCTGACCACATCCATCCAGTTTCAGTGTGTGTGAGAGCAGATGCTCATCCCACATGTGCTCCTCATTATGAGAGTACACCCGTCAGCAGGAGGCCTCTCATCATGTCCAACATGGGGCCAAACCACATTATACAAGGCCTGCAGAGAATAACAGTAACAGGAAGAGGAGTGCAGTTTACTCTTGACCAATCAGGATCAATAGAGATCTGATAGGCTGTTTCTACGTCTCACCTCAACACATCAACCGTTGTCTGTTCCATCTGACGACCGAATAAATGTTCCGATCATCAAATCACCTCCTTTACGCTTTCATCTCCTTGTGGACTGCGTTTGTCTTTGGATTTTTATTCTCCATTCACTTCGCCTCTGTTAACGTCTCCTGAGGGTTCGGGTAACACTTTAGGTTACAGCTCGGGAGACGAAGGTGACGTCTCGTCTCACCATCGACTTCTAATGGATATACAGCTAAAGTCACGTCTACATATTGACATGATGTCTACTAGTTAACAGCAGCCGCTTGAACAGAACTGACTCGCTCCCATAAACGAGTCGACCATTTACAGCAGTTGGTTCTGTTGTTAGGACACAAAAGGTTCTGATGGCAGACGGAGCTCTCACAGAACCAGAGGACCCTTAAAAACACACATGAACATGCGAACATGTGGTTGGAGCAGTGATTGTGGGGGGGCGTACAGGTGTGCTGCAGGTGTTACCTGTCCTGTATGAGGAGGGCAGGATGGTGGAGACTCGGACCCCCCAGGGCTCCAGCTCATGACGCAGAGTGTTGATGAAGAGGTTGAGAGCTGCTTTGGACGCTCCGTATGCTGCCAGACAGGGAAACGGCTGATCACCTGAAAGCACAGGTAGAACACGATCATGACATCACACACAGGCTGACCAATGTCCTCTGGTGTTCATCTGCGCTAGCATGTGCAATATTAAAACAGCAGGAACCGGAAGTAGAGAACATCCGTATATGAAAAGAAGGAGTCCATTTGAAATCATTAAATATACATTTAGATAAGAGCAGATTTTCTTTGACGGTCAAATACTAGAGACTCTTTTTGTGCTGTTTCCAATGCCTGCTGCCTTTTTCTCAGATCAACAGGTAACAGTGAAGAGGAACAGCAGAACACCAGCCGACTGGTGACGACGTCTGAGGCTCAAGCAGGAAACTGCAGGAGCAGCTGGAGGCTCAGCGAGGAGGTTTGTTCTGGATGGACCTCACAGATACTGAACTCCTCAGGAAGTGTCAGTCACACTGAATGAGATCATGTGTTTCATGTCTGTGAGTTCAGATCTGAGTTTTGACTCTAATTAGAACAAGCTGTGTTTTACCTTCATGTCTTCATGAATGAAATAAACCTGAGTCAACCCCAGCTGAGTTCACCTGCACAGGTGAGCAGTCAGTCTCAGGACAGACACACAGAGACGCCTGTGGAAACACTGCTGCACCACTGACGGCTTGGTTTTTAATGATTCATCAACTTCTCTCACAGTTTGTTGGTTACTTCATAGATATTCTCATATTATTTCATATTGTTTGATTTATTCTTTTGGCCATACCCACATTTAAACTCTGTAACCGGCAGATGACCATGAAATCTGCTGAGCACATTAATTCTGTCCGGAGAGACGAACATTTGCGATGGATCTGGTTGCGCTGATGTTTTGGCGAGACGACAGAGTTCAGTTGGACAAACATACGGCAGAGAGACGAGTGTGTGTTTAGTTTGGCAGTTTGAAGGCAGCAGTCAGTTCATCTGTGGTTCAGTTGTTCTGGAACATTCAATTAAGATTTATTACAGCATCTGTGTGTGTGTGTGTTGCACACACCGGCGGGACTGGAGATGGTGACGATTCGTCCTTTGGCTTGTCGCAGCAGCGGCAGGAAGCTCTTGGTGACGCTCAGCGTGCCGAAGAAGTTGACCTCCATGCAGCCGCGGAAGTTTGACATCAACGACAACTCAGCATCTCCAAAGTTGACACACACGCCGGCGTTGTTCACCAAACCCCACAGACCTGCCACACACACACACACACACACACACACACACACACACACACACACAACAATCAACCAAGATGAACGCGTGTTTATAACTATCATCCAATAGTTTAACACAATTTTCAAAGTACATTTGTAGAGTATATTTACTCTGTGGTATTACTACTTTTACTAAAGTATCTGAATTTTAAATTCAAAGCTGTGAATGAATGGCATTTCTCTATGTGAAACTGAGTGTGTGTGCAGGTGAGACCGGGATCACTGACAACACTGACACCATGAGGTCAACTCTCTCTCTCTCTCTCTCTCTCCCCTGTTCAACAAGTATAAACAAGCCTCGCTCGCCCTTATCTGAAGCGGCTGACCCAGAATCCCACACTTTGTGTAACGAGCCACTGTGGGAGGTTTGTTTAGGCCTCAACTGATCCAGAGCTGACGAAAGATAAAGAGGAAAAGAACACCCAGGTTGGCAGACACCTGAACGACCCCCACAGGTAACTTCCTGTCTGCAGTCTGATGGTAACAACCTGTCAGAGTTTCTACAGGAGAGCCATGTAAACTGTAAACTGCATTTAGCAGTCAATCACGTGACCGACGGCGTCCTGTCAGATGAAATAAATACAGACAAAGAAAAAAAATCATGGTTATACACTGTGTGCACAATTATTAGGCAGGTGAGTATTTTGACCATATTGTCATTGTTATTCATACTTTCCAACTCCAAGCTGAATAAACTTGAATGCCTATTGGATTGAAGCAGACTCGGGGATGTGCATTTGTGTAATGAAGGAGGGTGTGGCTTAGGAGATCAACCCCCTATATCAGGTGTGCACAATTATTAGGCAGCTTCTTTTCCTCGGGCAAAATGGTCCAGAAAAGAGATCTAACAGACTCTGAAAAGTCAAAAACTATAAAACATCTTTCAGAGGGATGCAGCATTCTTGAAATTGCCAAGATATTAGGACGTGGCCACAGAACCATCAAACGTTTTGTTGCAAATACCCAAAAGGCTCGCAAGAAACGTGTTGAGAGAAAAAGATGCAAATTAAGTGTCAAAGATTCGAGAAGAATCAAACGTGAATCTACCAGGAACCAGTTATCGTCCAGTGCTGTCATATTCCAGAACTGCAACCTACTTGGAGCGTCCACAAGTAACAAGGTTTTCAGTGCTCAGAGACATGGCCAAGGTAAGAAAGGCTGAAACCCGACCACCACCGAACAAGACACATAAGTTGAAACGCCAAGACTGGGCCAAGAAATATCTGAGGACAGATTTTTCAAAGGTTTTATGGACTGATGAGATGAGAGTGACTCTTGATGGACCAGATGGACGGGCTGGATCAGCAATGGGCACAGAACTCCACTCCGACTCCGACTCCAGCAAGGTGGAGGTGGGGTACTGGTAAGGCCTGGAATTATTAAAGATGAGCTTGTTGGACCTTTTCGGGTTGAAGATGGACTCAAACTCAACTCCCAAACCTACTGCCAGTTTCTAGAAGACACTGTCTTCACACAGTGGTACAGGAAAAAGTCTGCATCTTTCAAGAAGACAATGATCTTTACGCAGGACAATGCTCCGTCTCATGCATCAAAGTACTCCACTGCGTGGCTCGCCAGTAAAGGCCTTAAAGCTGAAAGAATAATGACATGGCCCCTTCCTCACCCGACCTAAACCCTATTGAGAACTTCTTAAACGTGAGATGTACCGTGAAGGAAAACAGTATCTCTGAACAGTGTCTGGGAGGCTGTGGTTGCTGCTGCACAAAAAGTTGATGATCAAGAAACTGACTCCATGGATGGAAGACTTTTGAGTGGTATTGAAAAGAAGGGTGGCTAAATTGGTCACTGATTCATTTTTTGAAAATTTGTAAAGTTTGAGTTGTTTGTTTATTTTTCTGACTTTAACAGATGAGAAGAAAGTAGTGAGATGGGGATATTTTTGTTCTTCTTTGAGTTGCCTAATAATTGTGCACACACAATCTGGTACAAAAGCCAAAACCTCACTTTCACTTCCTTAAATATTCAGGTTTGAGGTTCATTAACATTTTGGATTGGCCAAGAGCGCTGTTGTTGCTAAATAATAAAACGAATCCTCAAAAATGCAACTTGCCTAATAATTGTGCACGCAGTGTATAACGTATGTTGTCTCTATTTATTCATATGATCCTTTATTTCATATGATATATTAGTCTATACATGAACACATCATTTAGATAAAACTGATTATAATTCAACACTGTGTAATTAATGCAGTGGCACTCTCTCCATACATTTTACAACACAAGGTTTCCTGGGTGAGTTAGTGAACCCAGGACACTGAACCACGAGTGGCTCGAGTCTTTGGACTCAGAAATGTTTTGAAGACACAGTTTTCTGTGTTTCAGGACTTTTGTCTGGCAGTTTTCTCTGAACAGCAGCACTTCAGTGTTCAGTTCACCAACGTTTATCAGAAACTTGAATCTTCGACATCTTTTGTCATCAGACCTGATAATGACTCTAAAATATCTCTGAAACACTGAGCTCAGATTTATAATATAAAAACCTTTTTTGCACAGGACTTCAGCCTGGTTTCACTGACAGAAGACAAAACCAAAACAAACTGGCTGTTTGACTAATGTGTCAATTAATGATGAATAAATTACTTCATCTATTTATTTATGGATCCATTCATCTGCGTGAAGCTCAGCAGAAACAGGAGCGACGTGTCGACTGTGTCGCACAGCAGCTGGAAACTCGGCCTGATGAATCTGTGAAATACCTACAAATCTGCCGTCAAACACCTGCCTGCACCGAGGGCTCAGTTTCCACCAATCACATCAGAGAACACACACACACGCACTGTTTCATGGGAGTGTGTGTTGGTGACCTTTCCTTCCAGTTCTTTTATTACATCCACCCGCCCCACACACACACACACACACACACACACACACACACACACTCGCTCTCTCTGTGTCTCCTCAGATGACTCAGATGTAAAGTCAGCGGTCTGAACTAATTACAAAGCCAGTTGGAGCTGCAGATCTGAGCCAATCAGAGTCACCCAGGAGGCTCTGCTCTGATTTCTGTGTGTGAAACATGAGACGCTCCTCCTCCCAACTGCTCCTCTGCTTCTCCTCATTTGCTCCTCTTCTCCTCATTTACTCCTCTGCTTCTCCTCTACACTTGCATCTTATGTTTCAGTGATTTCCTAGAAGACCAGGTTCTGAAGCCCTCAGCCTCTAGATACTGACAACACACGCTGAGGTGAACTCACATGCTGTGAACTGTCGGCACAACCCGGCAGCAGGTAGACGAACAATTCAACATTTAGTGAAACACACCAAGTTTGAACTTGAGAGATTAAAGTATGGAGTCCAAACTGCTGAGCGGAGGAGGACACTTCAGCAGACCTGCACACCTGCACACCTGTTCTGTGTGATGACATCATCAGGTCCACTAACTAACAGTGAAGTGCAGTGAACAGACATGTGACTAATGGTCGAGCGTCAGCTCATATGAACCCGATCAAATGGCTGAAAGCTCCTAAATGAACTGTTGTCGCTCTTTTTAAATGAGCCGCAGAGGCCTGATGTGGATGAGAATAAATCAAATGACTGATTAATTTTTGGAAGAAACAGAACGAGAAGGTTTGGCTCTTTACCTCTGAGGCCCAGTTTGGCTTTGGTGTCCAGCAGCGCCTGTTGGACCTGCTGTGGTTGGGTGATGTCCACCTGGAGGAGGGTGAGGCGGGGGGAGCAGGTCCTCTGCAGCTCTATGGCTCCGCCTCCTGACAGGTCCAACACTGTGGCAAACACCTCGAAGCCCAGAGCGTCCAGATGCTTCGCCGTCGCGTTCCCAAAACCAGAGTCACAGCCTGCAGGGACACGGGGACACGGGGACACGGGGACGGTCTTTTATTACCTGGTTATATCGAATCAAACTCCAGTCAATGAAATCACGCAGGTAAAGATGACAGTTTCTCTGATGTCGCCTCTGTTTCCTCGCCCCCCCATGCAGACCGGAGCTTCATCCAGGTGCAACACAAAGCACTAAATTCAGCTTCACACAGTGTTTGTGTGGCTGGTTCTTCACTCACAGACTCAAACATTTCTTTACGGGAAGAAATTTGGGGATTTTTGGAAGTTAAAAAAAATCAGCAGAAGTGGCTCCAGAAGAAATTAAACAGGGGCAGATGTGTGAATACAATACAAATAAAACCCACAATATTCAGAGTTCACAGCAAACACACACTCACACACACACACACACACACACACAAGCACTTAGAACAACCACTGAAAACAACAGACAAGAAGAAACGGGCCGACGGCCAACAGCACACAGCACTTACTGACATCCACCATAAAAAACCCCACAGCAATTACTGTAAGAGAAGAGACGTAACCAGCCAGGTTCAGAGCTGCACCTGGTAACAACACACACACACACACACACACAAAGATAAAGATAAGCTCTCTGCTCATAGTTTGACTGATCCTTGTAAAAATTAGTGATATATTTTACAGCCTGTCAAAGTGACAACAGTCATGAAGAGAAAAACTTTACAGCATAACCTCAGCAGATTATTGTCTGATTTTACAGCGCAATAAAAGAGTTTAATATGCTGCAGCGCTCATGATGTGCTACACTGAAGTTTCTGACAAACAGAAGAAATTGATCCATAAAACTCAACAAACATGAAGAATTAGATCCCATCTGAGCGAGCGTCGTCCCGCAGGTTGGCAGAGAAAGAGAAGCAGATTGGATCAATGTGTTGAAGCTTAATCTGAGGCTCAGATCACACTGATCAACTTTCACCTGCGTCGTGTCAAACGGAGCAGAATAATCCTGCTGCAGCTCTCTGGCTCGTCGCCCAGCAGATGTTTGGATGTGTTGATAACAGATGGTTTGACAGCTGCAGTCGGTGCAGGTTTGCACAGAGATGGACTCAGTGATCGGGTTCACAACAGGTTCACGTTAGTTTCCAGCTCTTTACATTGTAGTTAGGAAGCAGTTAAGTAATACTGAGAAAAGCTGATGTGCTAAGAGCGAAGCAGGAGTCACATGTGCATCGCGTTTATTATCATTAAACCTCTGGATCATCTGCTCGGAAAGCTGCTCTATGTTTTTTACTGTCGTCAGAATGCTCCTTTGTTTCCTCTGTAAAGCTGCATGGACCAGGTTCGGGTCCGTGCAGAACTCTAGTGTGTGGTGTTACAGTTACAGTCAGTTACAGTTATTCATTCTTCATCTGTAAAGTGAAAAGCATTTTCTGTGCGAAACGTTCAAACCTCTTGAGCAAAAAACAGAATGCAGTCGACACACCCACATATGTTTTCCCAGAAGGGTGCAGAGTCCCCCAGAGACAGGGACCCGTCACGTACCCCACCGCTCCTCCAGTTTCCCAGAAGTCCCAGCACCTACAACCTGATCCGCTGCAGTACTCGCTGTTCTGTTTGTTCTTTTGTGCGTCGGGGGCCTGAAAGAGCTCTGCTGGCGAGAGCGTCGAGGCGTTGGCACGCTGCTTCGCTCCGTGTCCGTGGAGGATTTCCAGAGTCACGTCCTGAACGCCGGCTCCAAGAAATAAATACCAGCACTCTACTCATTACAGAAACACAGTGTCCAACCTGATTCATAACCACACACACGCAGCTGTGTGAGCAGGCTGACAGGTGATAACAGAGTCGGGGGGTCAGGTTTCAAGCTGCCAAGTCTCTCACACTCAAACCAAACTGAAACAAGTCGGTGAAGCAGATTTAAATCATCCTCAGAACAAAAAGTCCAACAACAACAACAACAACAACCACAGACTGAACGGTTTCCTCACATATTAGCGTCACTGTTTTTAACAAACCTTCCAGAATTGAAAAATAATACATGATACTTTACATGCAGAGTTTGATATTTTGATAATAAAAAAACAGTGTTGAATGAAAACAAAATCTTGTTGCTTGTTGAAGTTGTGCGTCGAGTATGACGACCCTGTGAATACAGTCGCAACGTGCCCTGTATTATCTGTAGATATATCCTGTTATCCAGCTCTCGTCTGTATAAGTTTACAGATACTAGTTTACACTGTCTTTACGGCCACTGAGCGCTGAGAGCGTGCCGACATATTTGGCAAATCAAGTTGAGTGGATGCAGCAGAGAAGCAGGAGATTCACTGTTAGTAAGTCTAGTTTTCTGCAGCAGAAGTTCTGAAGAAAATACACGAGTAAAATAAAATGCTTTTCTTTGTGTTTTGAAGTTTGATGAATTGTCAGTTATAATTACTGAGCCCTCTGCAGATCTGTGTGGTACTCGGGGCTCAGACTCAGATCAGACCACACACTGTCCAACATTCTTCATCCTCTGACCGCTGACCTCTCGCAGCGAGCCTCCATATTTGCTCTGAGGGCAACGAGTGATGTGGACTCGGGTTTCAGACGGACGGACAGAGAAGGAGTCGGTCCTGCTGCCTCTCTGACTCCACCCGGTCCTTATAGGGACGGCTGGGGGTTCTCTCTGAAACACAAGCTCACAGGAACATCCCTAGTGTCAACACACTGTTCGAGCTGAAGATTCACGTCCGGCGGGCCGACAGTTCGAGGTTCGGCTGAACATGTGGCCGAGTTATCGCCGCAGGAGGCGGATTTGGCTCAGAGGAGGAGCAGCATTACGTAATGGGGCCGGGACTCCGAGGGGCCCCTCAGATGAAGAAATAAACATGGATCTGTGCAGCGGCAGACGAGCGATGTACGAGGTCAAAATACACATCTGTCTCTGGGTGGAGGCCTCGCCATCTGCACACAGCAGCTCCACCCTCATGTAGAGATTCAACGACACACAGGTTCACAGACAGGAGGGATCATTCATCAGGCCTCTGCATTCACTTCACTTGATGATCTGAAACATTAAAGCACGTAAGGAAGTACAATAAAAAGCATTCAATATGAAACAAGAAGCAACAAAACTGAATTCCCATAAAAGAAATAACAAAAAAGCAAAAGATCACGTAAGAAAAATGACTGAATATATGTGAGTCTAATAAGGTTCAAGCTTCCTTTATTAGTCGTGGTGCAGCACAGTTTTAGTCCCTTTAAGCTCCACAAGAAAAACCATCGTTTGTGTGAAGGACAGAAGCTGGAGGTCTGGACGTCCAGCAGATTCTTGTGTGTTTTGGGTTCTGTCTTTGCGTCCTTTGGACACTGAGACACCTCTCTGATGTCCCTGATGCTCAGTAGATGGAACCAGTGATGTTCTGGACGGCTTGAATCAGCCGAGTCCTTCGGTCCTGGACCGAGTTTTTACTTTTTCTCTCTAGTATCTTTATTTTTTATCATGTCTAACTTTTTTCTTTGCCAAACACAGAGAGTTGAAGCACATGTGAGAATCAATCATTAGCTGCTTCTGAGCAAGTCGACGTTAAAACTCTCAGGAGAACATTTCAGGCCTCTTCGTGTTTGAAAGGTTCTGACGAGACGTCGCTCAGTGTTTCATTAAAAAGCTTCAGAGAGGAGGGGGAGAGCTCTGTGTCTGATATATGTCTGCCTGCCTGCTGTGGCTGAAAGCTCAGGATGTCTTATTTTTCAGCAGTGAGAAACAGCTGGAAGTCATCAGAGTTCCAACAACAACATGTTTAATCTTAATCACTGTTGTCAGAGGAGAACGTCGCCATTTACACATGAAAAAACTGAGGAATGTAACCATGAGCACAGAACCTTGTGGTGTGTACAAACGTTCCACCTCGGGGGTTCCTTCAGGAATACTTCATGAGGTTCACTCCATTGATGAAGTTCTATGGATCCTCTGGGAGGTCTGAGGCTTCCCTCAACTGGATCCAGTGTCCTTAATCAGTCTCTTATTGGTAAGGTACTAGGAATCAGCGATGATCTACTTTGGTTCCTTTTTCAGATTATAGTGATCATTAATGAAGTTCCAAGGATCTTTGGAAAGGTTCCAGAGGTCCTTGAAGAGGTTTTAGGGTTCAGGTTGTGTGGGTCCTTCAGGAGGCTCTCTGGGTCAATCGTTTGGTTTCAGGGGTACTTGAGGAACTGATCAGCAATTCAGGGACTGAAATATTCACATGGTGAAGGTCGTCATTGCTTCATCGCTTGGAAAAGTCTGTCATAACAAAGGGACGTCCAACTGTGAGCAGAGGTCATGTGACAGGAGGAGGAACTGTGTTTTTCTTCCTTTAAATAATTAACGATGATCATCAGAAACTCTTGAGGAAACATTATGGAGAGATCTGTTACATAATCTCTGACGGAGCGATGGTGTTAATGTCATTTGATTCAAGGACAGACGAGATGTTTCAGTGACTCTGAGATCTTCATCCAGGAAGCAGCTACAATCAGCTTTACTTCAGTTCTGTGACAAAGTGAACTCATCAGCTCTGATTGACTCTGCATTTGCATGAAGTCAAACTCTTGATGAACTTTCTGTTGGCAGCAAATGACTGAGAAGAGACGAGGAGGAGGAGGGGAGGAAGAAAGAATATTAAGGAAAGAAAAGATTTGGTAGAAAATGGAAGGGAAAGAAAAGGAGTGCAGAAAAAATGAGGGAAGATGAAGAAAACATGTCAGGAGGGAAGGAAGGATGAGAGACAAGACATAATAATGAGAGAGAAGAAAGGGATGAAGAAAACAAAATAAAAAAGAAAGAAGAAGAAAGGAACAAAAGGAGAGAAGGAAAGAAGAGAGGCAAAAACAATAAAAGGAAGGAAAAGAGGAAACAATTGTAAGGAAGAGAGAATGAAAGTAAAAATGGTAAAAGAAATGGAGGAAAGAAAAGGAATGAAGGACACACAAAAGACAGAAGATAGAAATCGAAAGAAGAAATTTTAACAAGTAACAATGAGAAAGGAAATGAAAAAGGGAGCAAACAAACAATCAGAGGATGGAAGAGCCAAAGAAAAACAAAGTACAACTACCTGACAGAAAAGACAAGCTCAGAATAGAATGGAAATGTTTGAAGGTTTAAACTTTGATCAGATGAATTTCTACTTGCAACAACTGCAGCTGCCGGGTTGTTTGCACGTGTTTACATGTTACATGTGTGTTTCAGCGTGTGCACATGCTTCCGATTGTTATGTTGATGTTGAATGTGTTGAATTAGGGGATGTCATGTCTGTAAGACAACCTGTACAGCTGCAAACACCTCGTCAACACTTGAAGACAGGAAGACTACGTCTGCTGATTGGTCCATTGATTTCCCAAACAGCTGGCGCTGAGCTCAACACCAGACCTGTTTGAATCACTGAAGAAACTGAGGATGCAGATTCAGAAGTCTGGAACCAGACGACCTTATCGGGCCCATGACTTCTTCGAAGATCATCAGCCGATCACATTTCTACATCAGTCTGACAAAGGTAGCACAATTTTTGCAACTACTGTAATAAAATGCTCTGACACCAAAAAGAAAAGGACCTGATACCATCAGTTACACATGTGAAGGATTCATCCATTGAAGTTGGTCAATGCAGGCTTCATGTCAGAGTCTCTGGGAGGTTTCCTCCACATGTCGGCAGGACGCCAGCTGCTCCGTGACTTCAACCCTCATCCTTCAAAGAATGTGCCTCAAACAGTTCAGTTAGCTTGCTAAGAGGTTTACTGGGGCCTTTTTTCCACCCTCTGCTCTCATTTCCAGGGTGACCCCACGCTGACCTTTACCAGCTTTCAGCAGAGCCAATTAAGAACAAGCTGTTGATTGAGATCTCGGCTCAGGACCAGTTTTTAATCTCCTCCTAGATATCGTCTGTTTCACTGCATCAAAGCCTCGTTGGGTCACGAGGGCAACAAGGCTTCCAGACTGCAATCAGACCTAAGTGAAGTCCTTTTGTTTCCTCCTGAGCTGAAACATGAATTCATAAGAACCCGGCTATCGCAGGAGGGAGTGGGAGTGTTTGCAAAGCTCCTCTGTCTCTGGGGTTTGTGGCTTTTTGTGTTTGCAAACATGCAAAGATGTCAGACTGCAGCTTGTAAATGTCACATGGACACGGTCATGAGTGAGTCTCTGGGATTTTGAACTGTGTTGCCATGACACCAGACGACCTCCTGAAGCACCGCAGCTCGGCCAATAGGCAGCTTAGTCCGCAGTTTACGTTGATTTGGTCTGGAATGACCTCAGTACGAAAACCAGGAATCAAGATCAGCAGCACCGAGTCAACCTTTATTTACTCCATCAGTATTTATAGCAGCGGAGGAATGAAGGAAGGAAGTTATCTTTCCCTACCCTGCCGAGGGACGAGCATGACTAAGGTTCCATCATTTCATACAAAGCTTCTGGAAAGACCTTTGTAGTACCAGTTATAAGAGAGTTTTCAATTGTCAACGGCAATGTGCTTTACATTAAAAGACAAAATCTGAAAATATAGACGTAAACATGAGAAACAAAAGTAACATAAACAACATAAATATAATAATAGAAGCATTAAAAATGAAGAAACTGAATTAATGATGCATAAAACCCAAAGTACCTTAAGATATACCTTTATTCGTCCCACAGTGGGGAAATTTACACACATTTAAACACACCACTCAGCAATGAAAACCCCAAAACATCAACACAATCAAACAGAAACGCATCACATGTAACCAACTGTACAAGAAACAAGTGTCACCACATCAGTTTCCAATTCTCAAAGTTCAGCTGAGGCTGATGTGAACGTCATCAGTTCTGCAGGTGTTTGGTCATAAACCAAAGTGTTATTGATGATGATGGTGGCGCTAGATGAAAAGTCAGAGGATCACCAAAGTTATTAGAGTTCATCCTGAGGGGAGCATGAATGTCCGAACCACATTTCATCACAATCCATCCAATAGATATAGAAACAAATGCCAAACTGATGGTGGCGCTAGAGGAAAAATCAGTTTCTCTCTATGCTCATGTTCAATCTTGAGATATTTCAGTCTGGACGCCGAGACACTGATTTTTAAAGGCCTGATGTGTTTTATTTGTTGAAAAAGCCTCGGTTTTAAAGTTATTGTGCAGTTCAGATCCATTCAGGCCAGGACTCTTTTATATGATGACATAAATGATGATCATTGTTTATCTTGACTGGACAACAGTCTGTTTCCCATCATGCCCTGCAGGAGCTCACTGCGAGTGATCGGCTGCGTACGTGATCATTGTGGCTGCAGTCACAGTCATGATGGGAGTTGAGGTTTTGCTCGAGGTCCTGAACGGCTGAAGTCCATCCTGCCCAGACGCGTTCCTCCGGCTTCATTGTGTATTTGTGTGACCTAGATTTTTTTCATCCTGATCAAACAAGCATTCCTTCCTGCGTGGGAGGTGACGGCCGGAGACATAGACCACACCTTTGTTCAAAGTCTAAAAATGTTGTCTGACACATAAACACAGCTGGAGGTGGTTTAAGAAAGAGAAAAGACAAATACAAGACTGATGGGAGATGTAGTTGTTGAACACTTCACACTTTCATAATGTGATAATGTGTTAATATTGTCCAGTTCACGTATTTGTCTTCAAATAGAGACAGAAAAACTTGACAAGTTTAAGATAGGTGTCGTGTACCTTTTAGGCCACAAGAGGGCAGAACATGCTGACAGGATGTGGAACCGAATGAAGAAACATAATTATGTTGACTCCCCTTGAAACAAGTGAGACAAGAATCTGTGGACACGTTTGTATGTTGTGACATCACACAGCAGCAGAAATACGACACTGATGGAGATGATTAAAGTATTTCAGTCAGCCCCCACCCCCCCACCCTGGTGGGTGGTGTGTTAGCTTCATCAACACTAATCACCAATTAGCCCTACAAGTCGTCACAACATCGCCAAACACAGACTTCGCACAGATTCATTTCACTGTGTCTGACTGGTTCTTATCCAGGACGGAGTCCACTGTCGGACCAAGTGGAGGACAAGGAGTTTATCACAGAGTGGAAGAGCTGAGTCAGCAGGTTTGTGGAACTGAACCATGTCAGTGACATCAGTTCGATCAGTCACCGCCGACACTGCAAGTAATTCTTCATCGCACAGGTCTGAGAGTCTGACACTGCTTAAAGCTGTGATGCTTCCATTTTCATCTCCGACAGTTAGTTCACATAATAACGTTCATCAGAATCAGTTTGTACCTTTGCAGACTCGCTCACCTGAAGTCACACAACAGTGAAGCTAAAAAAACGAAGGCAACATATTTTCCAGCTTCTCCGATGTGAACATGTGAAATTTTGTCATAATACGACAGTAAACTGAAGATCTGGTTAAATAAGATGAGACATTTTTCACTGACATTTATAGACCTGACGATTCATTGAAAGAATCAATGGGTAGATCGATCAATAACAAAAACTAAAAGCATCATAGTCACTGGATTCAGTGTTCGAATTAAAAACATGTGTCATATGGACGGAACAGCAGGAAACATATCGACCGCTGAGAGAGCGAAGCGTCCGTCGGCCTCCACGGTGACGCCTGTTCTCTACCTGTCAGGTTACCTGAGGACACTTTGGGAAAGTTTTCACACTGAGTCTCTCTGTGCAGATTACATGAGAGAACAGTTACACAAAGGCAGAGCGTGCTGTTATTAAACAGTCACATTAATCTGCAGATCTGATTATCTCATTAACTACGACACAAAGAGCTGCGAGCCAGCTGGCCAACAGGCAACAAAAATGTGATTAAGTCTGCATGGAGGCCGATCCAAAGAGCGGCCGACATGTCAGAGCACACACACACACGCACACACACACACACACACACACACACACACACACACATCCACTAATCAGTCCTCTTATCAGGCTCATTTCCACGGTGCTGTGATCACAGAAAGTGGGACAAACACACTCATTAGTAACCTGTGAACACACCTTCCTCTCACTGCTGATGTTTTACTGAGAGGGGGAATCCACCCCCCCCTCCTCCATTGTTCAGAAAATTTGACACACAAACAGACCAAACACACACACACTTAGTGGGATCACATCATTTCCCTGATCTGAGCAGCGACACAATGGTTTTAAAAAGTGGGTTTAGTTCAGCGTGACCTCGTCTGTGATCATTTATACTCACACAAAAGATTACGAAACATTTCCTTTTAACCTCTCGAAGCCTGGTTTCAGAGTCTCCGCTAAAATCACATTCACTAATTCTCCGTCTGCTTTCTTCAAGCTCACTGAAAATTCAGTTAAACCTCTCGTGCATTGTTTTAATTCACAGATTTCCTGAACAGATTTGGGATCTTTGGAAACTTTGGGAGATCTCCTGGAATTTAAACTAAAGTTTTGTGAGTTTGAAGCTGAACTTTTGACAAAACAACAAGTTTTTTTTAACTGTGAACAGATTTTGTTCTGCTGATGATGATTCAGTTGGATCTCAAGCTCTCAGATACTAAACTTTAATTTCAGGCATCACATTTCATGAAGTTTCTTTATCTTTCCTTATCTCCATTTTTGGTGGTTTCCATGGTTTCAGATCAGCCAAAGAATTTTCTGCTTCTGCACAAGTTGAAAACATTTTCCAGACCTTTTAAAAACCTTTCATGAAGCCAAATCCAACAAATACATGAAACATCCAGCCCCAAAAACTTCATGTTTTGAAGATACAAGTTTTCTCCCAATAACGACTAATTTCTTTCATCCAGGTGCACACAGCTGATTTTTGTGTGTCTACAAGCCACTCACACCTGAAAGAGTGGGCGGAGCCTCTTCTTACCTGTGATGAAGATGGCCTTGCCGCGGGCGGGCAGGGCGGCCGACGGCGGGCCTGTCCTGGCGGCCGAGTAGAAGCAGCAGGCGAAGCCGAGCAGCGCCAGCAGCAGCACGGCCGGCAGGCAGAGCGCCCATAGCCGCTCCGCCAGCACCGTGGCCCCCAGCCAGGCCACCAGGGGGGGCGCGGCGCTCAGGTGGGAGGCCAAAATCTTCTTCATGGCTCCGCCGACAAACACTGTCAAAACACCCAGGTATATCCAGAAGGGAAGAGTGTAATCGTCCATCATCAGAGGAGAGTCAGAGGAGGTTCACCTGTCTGACCTGTCTGTCTCACCTGTCTGTCTGACCTGTCTGTCTCACAGTGTCTCTGCCTGTCTGTCCTTTCTTTAATCCTGCTTCAAATTAAAACACTAGAAACAGAAGTCAGTCAGTGTCCAGTGTTTCTGCCTGTTCGGTCTCTCAGTCGGTCAGTGGGTGTCTCTCGCCCGCTCTCTCTCTCTGCTGCACACACTCTGTGCCGGTTGCTGGAGTCGGTGCTGAGCTCCACTCTCCAACTCTCTGTATATATAGAGGAGCTGCAGGGGGAGGAGGGACTACAGGCTGCAGCCCGGCATCTAATCTGCAGCCCACACACACACACACAGACACACAGACACACACACACACACACACACACACACACACAGAACACACACACAGACACACAGACACACAGACACACACACAGACACACACACACACACACAGACACACACACACACACACACACACAGAACACACACACAGACACACACACACACACACACACACACACACACACACACACACACACACACAGAACACACACACAGACACACACACACACACACACACACACACAGACAGACAGAACACACAGACACACACAAACACAGAGAACACACACACACACACAGACACACACAGACACACACACACACACACACACACAGAGAACATACAGACACACACACACAGACACACACACACACACAGAGAACACACAGAACACACACACACACACACACACACAGAACACACAGACACACACACACACACACACACACACACACACACACACACAGAACACACACACACACACACAACACACACACACACACACACACACACACACACACACACACACACACACACACACACACACACACACACACACACACACACACACACACACACACAACACACACACAGACACACAGACAAACAGAATACCCATGAGTATTGATTATTGGATTATTTATCAGTCAAATTACACTGGACAAAAGTATAAATGCAACACTTTTGTTTTTGCTCCCATTTTTCATGAGCTGAACTCAAAGCTTTTCGACACATGTCAGAGTGGCCTTTCCTTGTGGCCGGCCTCAGACACACCTGTGCAGTAATCATGCTGTCCAATCAGCACGTTGATCTGCCACACCTGTGAGGTGGAGGGATCATCTCAGCAAAGTGCTCACTGACACAGATTTACACAGACTTGTCAACAATATTTGAGAGAAACAGACCTTTTGTGTCCATAGAAAAAGTCTCAGATCTTTGAGTTCAGCTCATGAAAAATGGAAGCAAAAACCAAAGTGTTGCGTTTATATTTTTGTTCAGTGTAAATCAAACTCACAGAATGAAAACTGAATGAAAAAAAAAACTATATAATGTCCAAGTTGAGTGATGAATTTTGTTGCTGATGTTTCTCAGCAAAGTGAGAGAAAACAGTTTCCTGCTGTTTGTGTTTTCACTGTTGCTTCGAGTTGACTGTAAAATAAAAATGACATGAAAATAAGACTCAGTTGCTTCAGTCTCTTTGAATCTTAAAGGCGACTTCATCTGCGTTTTCGCCTCCGCTCAGTTCACACATGATGTCGTCATCCTGCGGAAACTTACATCAGGTCACAAAAAAATGTTAAATTAGCATTTTGATGCTAAAACAAACTTGGACCAACATGTGATTGAACGTATTTGAAAACATAAGAAACACGACAGGCGGCTTCACGGGGCCGGAGGTGAGCTGAGGCTGAGGTCAGTGAAAGTCAAACCCACCATGCACTCCGAGTGACAGGACAGCGCCCCCTTCACCTGCACACATGTATGTGCAAACACAAAGATTAGTCCACATGTATACGGATGTTTTCTCCCACTGTTTCAACGTGTTTCTGAAATGGAAGAAAACAACATGAAACAGCCGGCTAACATGGACGTCGCAGTCGGTCAGGGTGAAACGCAGTTCGGATGACGTGGAGACAGAAAAAGTAAATTAATGTTATAATATTATATTATAATTAATAACATTTACATATTTTATAGGAAGCTGCAGTGAAACCGCACCATCTTCTAGTTTTATCCACCTGGTGTTGAACTGAAAACCATCCTGACACACAGCTCTTTGTCCAGGATGTGTGTGTGTGTGTGTGTGCGTGCGTGCACAGCAGAAAACTCATCACCTCAGGGTCATGATAAATAATCAAAGGAAATTTTCAATATTTAGAATTAAAGCACTTTGCTGGAAACCAGGAGGAAGTCAAGTCTGTTCGTTTGAGGTTTAGGAAGAACAGAAAAATGTTCTTGCATGAGCTCCAGTGTTTTTAAATTTGATTACATTACCAACAAATCAGTCAATCAAATATTGATTATTTCCCCAGTGGTGAGCAGAGCAGCATGTTGGGAAATGAAATTCACAGACAGGATCATCATTCTGCTTTGTTGTCTCTGTAGCTTTCAGCTGCAGGTCTGAGTTTCTCCTCGGCGACTTTGATGTGCAGCCGTCAGGATCAGGTCAGCGGCACACAGCGAGCATCGTCACCTGTCTGACACAATTACCTGCTGCTGTGAACACACCTGCTGAGCTGCTCTAACCCCTTTCCCTTAATCTGAGCAGCGTTTGACACGCATCACGTCCCGCACAGACAGAGAAGACGCTCCTCATGTGTCCCAGATCAGATTAAAGAGAGGAGACGCGCCGCAGGAAGTGGACCGTCGGAGACCAGCCTGCACGCAGAGGACCGGAGGACACGGATCCGAGGCTGCCAGGTCACCTTGACGAAGCTGCACTTTGTTTCTGTACATTCGAGTCACAGAGCTGAACATGTGCAAAAAACCACAGAACTAAACAGAGCCGACATCCACATACAGGACAAAGACACGAGCAAGAGGACAATTTCATGTGGTAGCACGTCCATGTGGAAAAACACGAACAGAACTCAACTAAAGAACAGTGGATCAACACAATGCAAAAAATGCACGTGACTAAAGACGATATGTTTGTCAAAGAGATTCAAAGAAGTTCAGATGGAGCCAGTGAAAATACTAGATTCTCAAGAAAAGTTCAGGTTTCCCATAAATAAATAGTCAGTTTACTGTGTTTTGTGAAATTCGTTCAGAAATGAGGCTGAAAGAAAACAGAATTCAATCCAGATTAGATTCAACCTTTTTACCCGTTGATGTGTTAATGAAATTGTGTTGTCAAAGAAGATCTTGAAAAGTTTGTTGAATCATTCTTTGGTTTGTGTTTATGTGCTCTCGTACTGTGCTTTGAAAAAACAACCTATAAAAAGACTGTAGACTGTATATAAAGATAAAATTCAGTGTTGGTTTGATGCTTTAATGACAAGAAGAAAATAGGTGATATCAGCAGACTTCATTTTAATCTACGACAAATTAGGATCAGGATGTTCTATGAGCTGACACATGTGACCATAAAATAAGTTTTATCTGTCTTATCTGATGTCCTCGCAGCAGAAACGTCGGCTGTGTTCAGGGACAAGGTGAAGACGAAATCATATCATATCTTCTGGACTTGACCTTTGAGGACGGCTAGACGTCACTGTTCAAGGTGGAACGTACAGAACTCCTGACATCGGTTGTTCTTGAACTCTGGATTCATCAGTTCTGTCTCAGTGGAGTCCGACTAAAAACGATCAGGATGCTTTATACTGTGTCTGTGTTTTTGGAAAACTGCGTTTTCAATCTGCAGTTAAACTTGAAAAATGGCAGAAAAACTGTAAACAATAATAAATGATTGGATTAAGAGAAGTGGATACTGAGTTCCAAGATGGCGGCCAGTTCATTCATGATAGTGACTCACTGTATATTATTAATATATTAAAAGACAAGTTTACGATTCTTCAAGTCGGTCTTGAATCGTTCATACTAGACATTAACAGATCTCTTTATGATGTGATTCTAACAGAAGCGAAGCAGGAAAATATCTACAGTTAAGTTTATTTGAAGTTAATTTGATCTAGAAAAACGGTTTCAGTGTTCACGTGGCTGCAGGTTTAAGACAGATGTGTCCTTTTCAGGATGTGAACAATGTTTGAACAACATGAGAATGTAGTAATATTTCTTCGAGGGTAATTAGATAAAAAGCTGCGCTTATGTAATGACCTCTGCAGGATGAATTCGTCCCGCAGCAGAAAAACATTTTCCTCGCCGCTGCCAGTCGAGTCGGGTCTGATTGCAGCTCGTTGTGCCAAACATGCCTCTCGTCCGCTCTGAATAAAAGCAGCCTATTACAGCCCGACGCTATGAGCCAAGAGCAGCCTGGCAGCAGCAGAAAGCATCACGTCTTCAGTCAGCCGGGACGCTCCAAGAATCCAGTGTGCTGTGTTTCTGAGAACTGCCTAAATACAGACTGTGACACTGTTGGCTGTTTGTTTTAGTGCACATGTTGGCTGCTGAGAGTTCCAGACCTCACAGACTGAGGCTGGCGACACCACCTGACCCGGACTGCAGAGGGCGCCGGCTGAACTGCTGCTGCTGCGGGTGGAGAAGAAGGTGGAGGGAAGATTCCCCATCTGGTCCAACACAGTGTTCTTATGCCGGAATATTACCGGGTTTACATTCGCCTGGTATTTATACTTTACATTTGCTGTAGAAATTTGTATTTATTTCCTGGGCTGAAAGCAAGTCGTGCACAGAGATGACACCTTCAGGAGCTGCTGGTCCAACACCTGCGAGAAGACTTTCAACATTTTACTGACTCCAGAACTGTCCACATGTGCTTACAGCGAAACACCAGCGAGTAACAGGGAGGATGATTTCTGTCAGCCGACGCAGGCGGAGCAACGAAGCCGACAACTACTGTTCGTGTCACATGTTGCCTCAGGTGACGAGGAGGAGGCTCAGCGCTCTTTAATGGACGAAGCAAGGTGTATATTTTGTAGGAACACAAGAGTCTGGACTCAAGGGCTGCAGCAGGTCAATGATAGTGACAAGAAATAGAAATCCCCTCAGAAAAAACAGGCAAGGTCCAGGAAAACCAAGCCAAACATCCAAAAACACCTGGAGAACACATTCACAAAACACAAGGACTGAACTCTGGGAAACAGGCTGGACTCGAGGAACAAAGATGGACTTGACAAGAGAGGACTCGCAGACCAGGTGCAGCAGGGAGAGAAAGCTACCGGGGGAAATAACTGAACTAAAAACCAAAACCATGACAAACAAACTGAAGTGCAACACAGAGGAGCTGCATCGCAGCGTACGACTGAGACGTCCTTAGATACTAAACATGACCCACATGTCAGGACCAGAGGTCAGATAGTTTGTTGCTGATGTTCTCTGGCAAACCTGAAAGAAATGGTGCTAAAGTGGTCAAACCAAAATAGATTTTTGTCTCTTGTTTCTTTTTGTAAAACATGAGGTGGCAGGCGGGATGGATGGTGTGATCATGTGACCACCCGAGGACCATGTGAGCATCGTGAAGACACAGCGCTCGGAGCTGCTCGGCTCCCGGGGCCTCTGCTTCGGTCGACTTAGCGGCAGTGAGCTGCAGATTGAGGTCAGTGTGTCACAGGTTTCCTCTGCAGAGCTCAGGTCTCTGCAGGCGGCTCCTCACCAGCTGGACACCAGTCGATCTTCTGGGGGGAACGCAGAGGGTTTGTCAGAGGAGGACCACCTGCTGGGTACTGTGGGGAAACTGTGTGAGTGTGTGAGACATACGGAGGATTTCAAGTCACTTCGAGTCTGACGATGATGAGGATGTTTGTACAAGTGTTCAAAGTCAGACTCTTCAAGCTGCACAAACCTGTTTGTTGTGCTGCTCGTTTCAGCCTGATGAAGGTCACCTGTCACCTGGAGGTTTGAGATATTTGATTGCTCGTTTAAAAAACGTGAAACTGCTCAGTAAGTTTCATCATGTAAGACCTCAGAGGTCAGACCTGGTCCAGACCTCTGAGGTCTTATAAATTCTTAATAAATTCTCTAAATTCTTTGACTCAAAGGAAGCTGGTGTGAAAACCTGACAACCAAGTCAACTATTGTTTATTTATGGAGAAAACTCCTGAAATTCTTTCAACCTGTCGTCAGGATTCAGTCCTGCATCAAACCTCCTGAACTGAATGACACAAAGACTTCAACAAGTTGAAGAAGCTACAAATCTACAAATTTGTTCCATCTCTGTTTTTAGGGGTTGTGACACTATTTTACCTCCATTAGTCGTGTTTGGGGAGCTCAGTTATTTTCTTTCGTTTGTTTGTTTGCTGTAGTTCTGGTTTTTACAGAAGACCAGCTGTGAAGGAAGACAGGTCTCGTCCTGGACCTGGACCTGGGCCGTCATCTCATTTTATTACCGCTAAAAGGGTTTGATTCTTCTTCTTCATTCTGAATTCTTTCAGATCCTTCATCTGATCTTTCTGCCTGTTTGTGAAAGAAGAAATCTTTATTATCAGTTTTATTAATCATTTTGTTCTGATTTTTTTGGTCCCAATGTTCAGCACAAAAATACAAAGAACAAGATTTCTGGTCATAACCCTGACTCCCTGAGCTTCTAGTTTTGCAGCGTGAGATGACGAACAGAGTTGCGCCTCATCCTGAATCTGTCATGTGGCTGAAGCATGAGCGTTTTTAGCTCGGAGGAGAAACATGTAGCTGATCCATCACAGACACAAACACAGTATTCATCGTGGTCTGAACTGAACTGAGCTGAGAGCAGACACAAACAGGAGCTCGACTCCTCCTTCACTCATTAAAGCTGCATTAAAACCACATATTTTTCATATTAACTGTGAAGAATCAAGCTGACTTGTTCTCATGTGCTCATGTTCACATTTCAAGGCACTGACCTGATTTTTACAGGGATCTTCACATAATTTATAGAATAATTTCAACGTTTTCAGTCTATGAGCAAAGACAAATGCCTCCATTTCAAAGTTCTGGTTGTTAATGAACAGGAAGTGTTACTGTTCGCTGCGTCAGCCTTCATAAACCGGCAGAAAGTGACTGAGTGATTAAAATCAGACCGAGAACAACATGTTCATTCTTTTGAAAGTCAGCAGAGAAGAAGAAGAACATGGAACAAGGTGAGATACAAACTGCTGTGTTCTCTGCTGTCTGGGATCGGATTTGTTCTTGGTTTAATCACCAGACTTCATCAAATTCAGAACAACTTCACAGCAACACTTTCAGCTCAGATGGAGCCAAAAACAGTGACTCTAATTCTTTGTAAGTCCTAAGTAGATTATATTTCACTATAAAATTAAAGCGGATTATAATAATTCATCTTTTTGGAAAGAACAGAACCTCCCTGTAGTTTCTGAGCCGTTTAAAGTTTGACGGGTCACTTAGCACATCACATTAATTACTTAGTTTACTTTGAAGTCACAAAGTGTTCAAAGTACGTGAAAAAGTTAAGTTGGGTCAATCAGTTCCAGGTTTAGTCTTTAGAGAACACGGTGGTTCATTTAACTGAAGACAAGCATATTACTGTTGTTCTGATTGTTTGACCCTTGTGATGAATCTGGACAGAATGTTTTTCAGGATTATGTCACAGTTTGGTTTTTGAGGCTTCAGTTCTACATTCTGTTGTGTGTTAATGTGGATTATTTGACCACAGAAAAGTCGTCTGAAAATTACCTCAATGACTGAAAGCAGAAGAGTTGAATCTATCATTTCCTCTATGACTTCTCATGTTGATGTAACCTGGTGTAGATCACTATTCAAACAGGAAGACTGAAGAAAATACACAACATCAAACAGAGAGTGATCAGATTCATTTAAACAACCACACAAACACAAACTTCTGCTGGGAAACTCTGAGACTTAATGAGCTGACGAGCAGCACCTGAAGGTCACCTGACTGAGCGGCTACCTGCCGTCACAGCTGCTCTCCACCTCCTCATCAGGCCAACACTTCAGTCAGGACACAGACGTTTGGTCTGAAGTGGACACACATGGAAATCAAAAGGCAGATGGACGATTCAGAGTAAAATAGCAAATAATGTGTTTTATATTTTTTGGCCTTTTGTCTTTATTCTGCAGTGACAGTAGAGTCACCGGGACGTCTCAGTCCAGGAGTCCACATGACCCACTTAGTGACACTGTTTAATTCATTCTCACATTCACCACATTATTTCATTTCATATTTCAATAAATAAATACATATTTGAACTGCAGATGTGAATTTGGGGGCGGACAGAGGGGGCGCTGTCATGTAGACCCTCGACTCTGCTGCGTCCCTTCTTTATTTTCAGTCTTCACAGACTGTAATCAAGCATCAACCTCCAGCGCTGAAAAATGAAGCCAACACTGAAGTGCCAAAAGCTGCAGTTCCTCGAATGAACACTAGGGGCAGCTCCAAACGGGAGTCAGTTACCTTTGACCCCCATGTTAAAATGTCCGACTTTGCGGCAGAAGAAAACATGTTTACAGCCTGGTACAAAAAATGGCTTTAGTGTCCTTAGCTGATTTTCTACTTCATGACATCAACTGTACGGGGGTGAATTTTCTTATAACACACTTGTTTAAAATCCCACATTGTGTTTAATGAAGAGTGACGTCACTTTGATTGACAGCTGTCAGCTGCCTGTCGGCTCCAAACACGGAGCTCATTCAGTCACTGAACTTCGGCTGTTTGTGCTGGTTTTGTCTTTTGGATATTTGTTCCTGTAAATACTGGATCAATAACTCTGCTGCTGAGCGGTTCATTAACTAACAGACTGTCCAGAAGTCGGCGCTGCCGTTTTTTCCTTTACTAGTAAACATGCTAATGAATTAGCATCGGGCTCCAGCTAGCTGCCGCCGGCTGTGCGGGGTCTTTGTCCGGGACGTCTGCGCTGTTTTCTCGGTGAGTTTGTTCTGGTGTTTGTGGAGCTGCTTGTTGGCTGGAGTTTGACTGTGCTGCCGTGTTGACTGTGTTTCTCTCGGGTGTCCGGGACGAGTTTCTCCGGGGGGAGACGGTGGAGGTTGAGCTAAGCTAACGATGCTAACGGGAGCCTCTGGTAGCTTCAGTTATTAAAGCTGCTGAAGTCAAAACGTAATAACAAGTGTTATAGTTTATGGTGATAAAACTTTAGAATAAACGGCGTCTGTATGAGGTTGGAAAATAAAAACCCTCCAGGTTTGTTAACTAACCTTATGTGATCTTAAACTGTGTGTAAATGCAATAAAGTTTTTGTAACTTCAAAATATTAACATCTCATTTCTGAATGTTTCCAGAAATAATGTTAACCCAGATGTTGTTATTAGTTAAGCTGGAGTTGGTAATTGAAGCTAAACGGTAACATAAAATTTGATGGTCCACAAACTCAAATGTTATTATCTATATTTATATTATTGCTAAAACAGAAATTTTAAGTTTATTGTACTCGAGAAACTGACGGACCGTGATCGTCTGGAGGCTGAAATGTTGACATGTAATCTTACGCCGACTTAGTAAAGTACCATAACTGGTGCCGAAGCCGGCCAGTACCACCGGGTTAGCTGGCTAGCTCGGTGGCCATGTTTCATTCATAGACTGTTTTTTGTTTTTTTGTTTTTTTTAAAAATTATTTATTATATTTTTTTTGTGCAATCTTACATGCAGACACAAACCAATACATATTTACAAGCATCCAGGGGGTACTGAGTACAACAAACAACAAAGTAACAACCAAAAGAAAAGGACTTTACAAATCACTTCCACAAAATTCCTCCATGATAGTGGCAGCTTTCTTATTTCTAATGTCTTTGATTGTGGCAGCATAGCGGAGCAGTTCTTTTCTAAAGAGTACACTGTTTGGTTTAGACTTGGCCCATTTGTTTTTATGGATGTGCAATTTCCCTAAAGATCAACTGACAGAAAAAACACAAATCTTTGTCTACAGTCCGGTCATCAAAATAAATTAAAATGTTTTTTTTCCTGGAAACTAATTGTTCTTCCTGTTTTTTCTTGTACAAAATGCTGGACATCTTTCCAAAAGGTTCTACTGTAAGTGCATTGATAGAATAAGTCAGCGATGCTTTCTTCTTCAAGTCCACAGAAATCACACAAATATTCAGTGTCTATTTTAAATCTTTCAAGTGTTTTCTTTGCAGGGTAACAGAATTTATCACCAGCCAACCACATTTTATGCCAGTTAATCTCTCCAAATTGTGCAGACCAGTAAATTTGCCCTCTAGGCAAAGTTGTAGATTGTAAGCAAATTCTCAAACATCTGTTAGAGCAGGATTTTTTTGAAATGTCTACTTCGCCAACAAAAATCTCACGTTTGTAACTTTCTATAACAGCAGGATTTCTTTCAGTCCCCTTCAGAAGCTGCAGCACACCCTGTGGTAGTGCATCAAAGATCACAGCGTATTTCTTTGGGATAACTGGCAACTGAAATTTTAACAAAAATTCTTCATCAGCAAGTAAAAGACCTTGATCATTAAGAAGTTGATTAACTAATAAAATTCCATGCTCCATCCAATCCTTATAAAGCAGTGATTTATTTTTACAAAGGATGTCTTCATTATTCTGTATGTAGTAGCTGGTTGGTGAGAAGTTATGTTTGTAGATCAGTTTCCAGGCCAGCAGAGCTTGTTTGTGAAAGTTTGAAAGTTTGACAGGAAGCTTTTCAACTTTATAATTACATTTCAACAAAAGCTGTATTCTGCCTAATGAGTTAAATTCATGTGTGGAAAAAGAGTTCCAGAAGTTGTTCTCTTGTCTACATAAGTTAATTAACCAGTTAATCTTAAAAGAACTGTTCAATGTTTCAAAAGTTAATACATCCAAGCCACCATCCCTCTTGGCGTTATACAAAATATCTTTTCTTTGGTAATGACACCTGTTCTTCCAGATAAAGTTAAATAATATTTGATCTAGTTTCTTGGAGACTGCAGCAGGCATTTCTAGTGCTAGAGACAAACATACAGATCTTGATATTCCTTCCGCTTTAGAACAGCGTCCGGCCCTTTAAAGACAGATCCCTCATTAACCACATATTGAATTTTCTTTCTATTTGTTGAGTTATTGGCTCAAAGTTTGCCTCTGAGCTCCTATTTTCATTTTTGTCAAGTATTACACCCAGGTATGTCACAGTTTGTTTAATGGGGATCTCACTCAATTCTACCAGATCACAGTGTTTAAGGGGAAACCGCACAGATTTGCTAAGGTTCATTGTCAAACCAGAGACCTCAGAAAATTCCTTGATGCAGTGCACAGCTGTGCCAGGTTCATTTTGATTGGACAGAAAAATTGTTTTGTCATCTGCTAATTGAGCTAATTTAAATTCTCTACCTAAGGCCCTTATGCCCTGAAAGTTGCCTCTTTTAATATGTGTTGCCATGACCTGTGTGACCAGCAAGAACAAAAATGGACTTAGTGGGCATCCTTGTCTGATTCCACGACTGATAATAAATCTGGGCGTTGTACCATTTGTTACCTTAATTGAGCTGTTACTTCCTTTATAAAGTGTTTATACTGCCCTCAGAAAGCTATTCCCAAAGCCAAAGCTTTCAATGACTTTAAACATAAACTGGTGACTGACTGTGTCAAATGCTTTATAAAAATCAACAAATAGAATAAAACTCTCATCTGGTATAATTTCATTATAATCTATCATATCTAATATGAGACGAATATTATTAACAATGTTCCCGACTGACATGAACCCAGATTGTTCGTCATCAGTAATATCAGCTAGTCCTGTTTTTAATCTTTTGGTGAAGATGAGAGCGAACAGCTTTGCATCATTATTCAATAAACGAATCGGTCTCCAGTTTTCAATGCTTAACTTATCTTTTTTTGGCTTTGGGATCAGTTTTATCAATCCCTGTCTCAGAGTGTTGGGGAGTTCCTCTTTTTCTAGAGCCTCTTCAAACAGTCCAACTAAAAATGGAGCAACTGATTGTTTAAAGCATTTATAAAATTCCCCTATTAACCCATCATTCCCCGGAGCTTTGTTACCCTTAAGGGCGTCAATACATTTTTGCACCTCTATTATACTTATTTTCTGATCACATGTTAATTGGAAAACTTCATCTATTCTCCTGCTATCTGGTTGTATAGTTCGGAGGAATAATGTCGTCTTATCTTTGTTCAAGGGGTCAGCCAGATACAGCTTCTGTCAGGACCACTGCTCCTGTCCCTGCCTGCAACTAGTGGGAAACCCTGTTTCCTTCTCTCTCTCTCTCTCTCTCTGTGGGTGACTGGGACTGTGTGGGTGATTGCAGGAGTGGAGACAGCTGCGTGGGAGGCTGAGCCACATGCATCTAATCACCCACCTCCTGCTACTTAAGACCGGTTCAGACTTCCACTCATCGCCAGAACGTAGACTCTGTTTGGCAGTCAGTGTCACTTAGGCCACATGTACGTTTTGCTAGCTTGCAGCTATTCCTGTGCTAAAGCTTATATGCTCTGTTTTCAGCCCTCTGATCAGCCTCCCGCCTCGCCTACCTCCTGCAACAGCACAAGGTCACACTGCCCACTCCAACCGGACTTCTCCCCTGGTCTCCACACACCTCCACCTTCCCGCAGTCTGGATCCCGGATTTCTCCACCAGCCCTCCGTCAGCTCCTGTTCCAGGCTAAACCCTCCTGCTCTGCTCTGCCTGACCTGCTCCCAGCTTCAGCCTCCAGCCTGCTGAGTATTGCTGTGATCTGTTTGTCCTGTCCAGTCCCTGAACCCCGGCAGTTTGACTCTTCTTAATAGACGCTCACCTTTTGTTGAAATTACCTATAAGCTTTCCTTAGTTTGGTCCTTCAGCAACCCTTTTGGTTGGCGCTTTTGTTTCCCCCCTTTGTACAGTTACTCTCTAGCAACCCTTATGGTTGTCTCTTTTAGTTATTCCTTCTGATCAGTTATTTTGTAAATAAATTTAAGTTTATTGTGATTTTCGCGTGGGAGTTTTTTGTGTCTGCATTCTGGGTCTCTGACTGTGACAGTACGTTCTGGCCAAATATGAACCCAGCAGACATATTCTTTTTCGGAAGCCACATCTGGCCCTTCCTCTGTTCTTGTTCTCTCTTCTCCGACTCCTTGTCTTTTGTTGTTCCTGGATGACTGTCAGCTCGTGTCATATCTGGATCTGCTCTGTTGAGATTTCTGGACAATGCTGGACATAACCCTGCAGTGAGTTTTTGTTAATTAAGATTTTGTTTGCCTTTATTAAAAGACTTCTTCAATAATTTTAGTGTGTTGCATTTGAGTCCATCCACACCCCCCGTAACAGAACAATCTGGCCAAGAGAAAAGATGGACTCAGCATACACCTCCCCAAAGTACTGGGACTGGTTTGCAGCCACCCTCCAGCTGAATGAGGCCAAGCTGTCTGGTCGTCTGGTGGCAGCCAGGACTCAGTCAGCATCTGGATCGGCTAGCTTTTGGCCTGCTAGCCTCCTGCCTGCACATGGTCTCGAGTCGGCTAGCCATCGGCCTGCTAGCCTCCAGCCTGCACATGCTCCAGAGTCCAGAGCCTCCTGCCTGCACATGGTCCCGAGTCGGCTAGCCTTTGGCCTGCTAGCCTCCAGCCTGCACATGCTCCAGAGTCGGCTAGCCACCAGCCTGCACATGCTCCAGAGTTGGCTAGCCATCGGCCTGCTAGCCTCCAGCCTGCACATGCTCCAGAGTCGGCTAGCTTTTGGCCTGCTAGCCTCCAGCCTGCACATGCTCCAGAGTCGGCTAGCTTTTGGCCTGCTAGCCTCCAGCCTACACATGCTCCAGAGTCGGCTAGCCATTGGCCTGCTAGCCCCCAGCCTCCACCTGCTTCAGAGTCGGCTAGCCACTGGCTACCTAGCCAGCCACAGCTCCAGGTTCCCAACCACCAGTCCAAGCAACAGCCACAGCTCCAGGTTCCCAACCACCAGTCCAAGCAACAGCCACAGCTCCAGGTTCCCAGCTGCCAGCCCAAGCCACAACCGCAGCTCCAGGTTCCCGGCTGCCAGCCCAAGCCGCAGCTCCAGGTTCCCAGCTGCCAGCCAAAGCAACAGCCCCAGGTTTCCAGTTACCCGTCCCAACTACAGCCCCAGGTTTCCAGCTACAAGGCCAAAACAAAGCCGCAGTCCCTGATTCCCAGCTATCAACCATCCCATCCTCCCGATCCTGATCCTGTTCCGGCTGGGCCGCAGCCACGTCCTGATCCTGTTCGGCTGTCCTGATCCTGATCCTGTTCGGCTGGGCCGCAGCCACGTCCTGATCCTGGGCCGCAGCCACGTCCTGGGCTGGGCCGCAGCCACGTCCTGATCCTGTTCCGGCTGGGCCGCAGCCACGTCCTGATCCTGTTCCGGCTGGGCTGCAGCCATCGTCCTGATCCCGTTGGTCCGCAGCCACCTCCAGCTCCTGTCCCGGTTGGTCCGCAGCCACCTCCAGCTCAGGGTTTCAGGGTTTCCCACTAGTTGCGGGCAGGGACAGGAGCAGTGGTCCTGACAGCTTCTCATAAAAGCTCATGACACATTGTGAGACTAATTTTTCATCCTCACATACAGTATCATTAATTTCAAGTTTGCTCAGGGAAGAAGGTTTCTTTTTTCTAAATTGAAGAAATATTTTGTGCACTTTTCCCCCTGTTCAAACCATTTCCTTCTGGATCTGATGAAGGCACCAACGAGGGAAGTGAGCAGATGCATGTTTGCCAGCTCGGCTGCCACCGAGGGACCACAGGCGAGAGGAGCGGTAACCCACAGACCAGATAAGGGTTTTTTTTCTTTCTTTTGGACATTTAAAGCTGCACATGACAGCTTCAGGACTGTCAGACGTTGTCTGGCTTGAATTTTGGTTTAGCTCAGCTATTTTTATTTTTTTCTCCCTCTTTTGTTGTGTATTGGAAATGTTCCTCTTCCAGGTTATGTGTTCATGTTTTGCAAAGTACAGGGTTTCAAAGAATGATATCAGTAGGTGTGGACATCTTGAACATGCACAGTGTTGTAGAAATGGTTATGGCGTGATATTTGAATAATTGTGACTAGGAGATGTATTAAGCACATGTCTTGGAATATTAATGGCAGTGGGAATCCAGTCAAAAGGTGTAAAGTTTTATCATATTTGAAGACTAATAAGGCAGATATAGTCTTCATACAGGAAATACAACAAAAAAAACAAAAATTTTAAGTGGGTTGGGTGAGGCATGTTTTTTATAGCTCACTTTCGATTCCTGTATTCTTCCTATTGCTGATAGCCAGGGTTTCAAAAAAAAATTATGAACAATGAAGGGCTCAAAGAGCACCCCTGACAGGTCCCTCTAGAAAGGCCAAAAAAGGGTGATACTACTCCATTGGTTATTACTGCTGCTTTTGGTTCTTTATATAATATTTTTACCCACTGAGAGAAGCAGGGACCAAACCCAAAATGCGACAAAGCAGAAAAGAGAAAGCCCCATTCTACCATATCAAAGGCCTTCTCGGCGTCTAAAGAGATGGCTGCTATAGGAACATTTTTAGATTGAGCGAGCCACATTAGATGTATTAATTTCCTCATGTTGTCTGTGGAAGATCTGTTCTTCATAAAGCCTGCTTGGTTTCCATGTATAATAATGGGTAAAACTTGTTGAAGACGCAAAGCCAACACTTTGGCCAATATTTTACAATCCACATTGAGCAGGCTGATTGGTCTAAAATGAGCTCTCTTTCTTCGGAATCAGAGATATTAAGGCTTCATTAAATGTTGGTGGCATGTGGTCTTTCTCAAAAGCCTCCTGGTACACCTTCATCAATACTGGGGCCAGAATGTCTATGTATTCTTTATAATACTCTGCAGGAAATCCATCATTACCTGGTGATTTCCTAGTATTCATCAATGATACAGCTTTCTTTATTTCCTCTTCAGTTATAGGTGACTCTAACTTCCTTGCTTGCTCTGTGTCAAGTTTAGGCATGTCAATATTAGAGAAGAACAGTTTTTGCTCCCTTTCATTACAAGATACTGTTGAAGTATATAGTTTCTCATAATACTGTTGAAATGTCGTTTATATCTGTTGCTGAGTTTACCAATTTATCCCCTTGTTTAATCGCTGAGATTATGCTTGAGGAGTGTACTGTAGTGGCTCCATTCTGGGTAAAAGTTGTGGGCTTCCTGAGTGAATGGTCTGGTTCTACGATCCCCCGACTCCTGCCATGAGTCTACTAGGGGACAAATGTCAAATACCAACTGTATGGAAAAGAACATTTTCTGTTATCATGGTGGGCCTGGTTACAGCTTCAAGAGTTATTTTAAGACATTGGAAAACGGCTGTGGCTCCTAATCTGAGGGACTGGATGGATGCAATGGTGGAGACGGCGTCCTACGAGTCAATGCTCCGTAGACTGAAGGGCAACATGGAGGACAGGACAAGCTCTTGGGAATTTTTTTGGAAACGCTCAAAAACTGGAAAAATACTACTCAGATTACTTATGAACATAATCGGCAAAACTAAATTACTGTATAACTTTAACACACCATAGGCCTCGTTTATGCAGACTCTAAGAGATATTGAACATTCTTTTATATGTTTAGTGTTTCTTTGACATGGTCATACAAAGTACGACATAAAACAGCAATACCTGTGTGTATTAGGGTAGGCTCTGTATGTACAGCTTTGTGTGTTGAATGTTTTCTCGTACAGTAGCATCTTGAGATTTTTAAGAGCATTTCCTGGAGAGTTGGGCCCCGTTCATGCAGACTCCAACTGCAAATCCCCCATATAATTGATAGGGTTCTCTGTATGCAAGTGCTTCTTCTGTATTTACTTAGGCCCCATTTATGCGGGCTCTAAGTTAATATTTAATAACTGATTTTATCTCGACTAGGTACATCACGCATTGGAATTCATTTGAGACAATACATGTACATGCTTTACAACAAACATTGAAAGTTACTTAGGCCCCTTTCATGCAGACTCAAAGTAACATTTACAATGTTGTCCAAGGAGGGTTAGGCTCTGCACTTTACATTTTCCATGTTCTAAGTCGGACAATGACAGAAAAGGTGTTAATTGTATATGAAAACATATACAAACTAACACACAGAGACAAAAGAAACAACCAACCACCTTTTGCTTAATCTCCATAAAAATGGATTCATTTTGTGAATTCATTCATTTTTTTGCAGACAACCTTGCCCTCTTTTATTTTATCTGTCTCCTGCATTGCTATATGGTTTAATCTAATTTTGCAGTACCAAGCAGAAGCCATTTTACCAGAAGATGAACATGGTTAGCTTCAACAGACATGTCAAACATGTGGCTGTGCAGCTATGGGAAGAGATTCTTCTCAGAACAATCAGAAAGAGCCTGGGTGACAATGGCTGCTGTTGTTCCTCTTCCCTATGGAGCCTTTCCCTCATTGGTTTTTTAGAAACATTGCAAACTGCAATGATGCCCAGTGATGGTTTCTGTAGGCCACCCCTGTCCTTCAAAGTCAGGAATCTATGCGACAAGTAGTCTGAGGTCACACATCGCACATCCATCTTGCGTGCAATGTTCACAGTCGCAGGTGTTGAGTCAAGGATGGTTGTGTTATTATGAAGGAGACAGTTACCTGTGCCCTTTTCCACCTGATGTCTTACAAGGAGGGGCTTCGTATGCCCCTCGGAACTGCCTTACATTGAGGTTGTTGTTGTAACCCCCACGCGTTCTTATGGCAGAGAATAACAGCTCCAAGTGGTCTTGACTGAGTTTGGATGTCAGAAGGTATCAGCAAGGGGCAGCTGGCTGCTCTACCAGATCTTCATAAATGCCCATCACACTTCTGCCACAAACAATGAAACCATGGATAGGTGTCTTTTTCTGTGTGGTATGCACATGTACAAGTGTGTTGTCTCTTTCCTCTCACTTTTAGCCCACGGAGAAGTGACTCTGTTTCTTCTAAAATACCCTTGGCACAGTGTTTAGTTCCTGGCTTGATGGGTGCTTTGTGTCCTTTTCCAAGTGGGTTGCGGCTGTTTAGGACATCAAAGGCTGCATCAATTGTGCGCAAAAACAGAACTGTGGCTGCACATCCACTGAACTGGGGGTACTTGAGCTCCTGCTCACAGTACTCAAACGCATGCTGCTGAAGAGCTGGGCTGCAAGATGGACCTTCATTTTCTGAGTTTGCCACTGAATGTGTGCCATTTTAAGTTTGTTGCCAAGATGTAAGCCCTCCTTCTCCTGATGCTGTTGGAGCTCCTCAATGTATGTGAGCAAACTGTGTCTTTTCCTGCTTTCTTCTTCTCAGCAACATGACTTTTTAAAGCTGTGAATGAGGCAACAGTAAATCCAGGCTCTGCAGAGATGCAACTGTACCATTTTCAAACTGTGAGGATGAGGCAAAGCCAAGAGAAACTTATCTCTCACATAGTCATAGGCCTTTGGAGAGTAGAAATGCAGTGTAGTTGCGAACTGCTTCAAGCATTCGGGAAACACTGACTTTTTCTTGCTTTGAATTCTGCGAAAGATCTCTCTGGGAACATCATCAAGGCAATCAAGAAGAGAGGCACATTCAGTTGAAATTAGAAGTTTCTCCTGAAGCAATTTTACTACACCTTTCGAGGAAGAAACTCTTGCCTTCAGTCTCCTTGTGTGCTGGCTTCTCAACTTCAGCTTTTTGCGAGCTGCACATAGCCTTCCCTCTAAGATAAGATAAACCTTTATTCGTCCCACAGTGGGGAAATTTGCAATTTCTACTTCATTACCTTTCCTTTTTAGTGTTCTTGGAGACTCCAAAACAATGTAGCAGTGATCACTCTGAGAGCTGCTAGGCAGCTGTGTTGTGATCCAATGCTGAGTCTGCCTGTTTTCCAATCAAAATTTTTTGTCCAAATCAACATCATCACTCACTTTCGCTGTCACAGCAGTGTCATCATGTGCGACAATCTGAGCAACAAAGGGCTGCTCAGTTGTGTCTTCTGTCATCATGACATTGCTCTGAGCAGCAGCAAGACTGTTGGAACTATTCAAATTGTCGACATCTGCAACCTCCTCATTCCTATTTACAACAGAAATAGGGGTGTCACTTACCTCTTCTATTATACTTACCAAACGTTTTCGTCTTGGCAGTTTTTCTATGCCCTTGGAGACAGAGAAAATGGTAGGCACAGCGGTGTTCTTCAGGCATGTCCTTCCCTAATGAAAGACATAAAATATAGGACACTATTGCAGAGTAAGTGGTTGATATTTATTAAAGAGGTCTGTGTGTTTAAGTTCAATATTTTTTGTCACTCATTTCAGAAAGTGAAACCCACATATTATATAGACTCATTACACATAGAGTAAAATATTTCAAGCTTTTATTTCTTGAAATGCTTATGATTATGGCTTACAGATAATGAAAACCAAAATTCAGTGTCTCAGAAAATTAGAATATTACATAAGATCAATTAAAAAAATGATATTTTAAACAGAAATGTCAGGTTTCTGAAAAGTATGTTCATTTCTATGCACTCAATGCTTGGTTGGGCCTCCTTTTGCATGAATTACTGCATCAATGCGGCGCGGCATTGAGGCGATCAGCCTGTGGCACTGCTCAGGTGTAACGGAAGCCCAGGTTGATTTGATAGCGGCCTTCATGTCATCTGCATTGTTGGGTCTGGTCTCTCATCTTCCTCTTGACAAAACCCCATAGATTCTCTATGGGGTTCAGGTCAGGAGAGTTTGCCGGCCAATCAAGCACAGTAACACCATGGTCATTGAACCAGCTTTTGGTACCTTTGGCAGTGTGGGCAGGTGCCAAGTCCTGCTGGAAAATGAAATCAGCATCTCCATAAGGCTTGTCAGCAGAAGGAAGCATGAAGTGCTCCAAAATTTCCTGGTAGATGGCTGCGTTGACTGTGGACTTCAGAAAACACAGTGGACCAACACCAGCAGATGCCACGGCAGATCAAATCATCACTGACTGTGGAAACTTCACACTGGACTTCAAGCAACGTGGATTCTGTGCCTCTCCACTCGTCCTCCAGACTCTGGGACCTCGATTTCCAAATGAGCAACAGTCCAGTTCTTTTTCTCCACAGCCCAGGTAAGATGCTTCTGACGTCGTCTCTGGTTCAGGAGCGGCTTGACACGAGGAATGCGACATTTGTAGCCCAGGTCTAGGATTCGTCTGTGCGTGGTGGCTCTTGATGCACTGACTCCAGCCTCAGTCCACTCCTTGTGAAGCTCCCTCAAATTCTTGAGTGGATTTTGCTTGACAATCCTCTCGAGGCTGCGGTCATCCCTTGTGCTGGTGCACCTTTTCCTACCACACTTTTTCCTTCCACTCGACTTTCTATGACTATGCTTGGATACAGCACTCTGTGAACAACCAGCTTCTTTAGCAATGACCTTTTGTGGCTTACCCTCCTTGTGGAGGGTGTCAATGACTGTCTCCTGGACATCTGTCAAGTCAGCAGTCTTCCCCATGATTGTGTAGCCTACTGACCCAGACTGAGAGACCATTTAAAGGCTCAGGAAACCTTTGCAGGTGTTTTGAGTTAATTAGCTGATTAGGGTGTGACACCATGACTTTCCATTATTGAACTTTTTCACAATATTCTAATTTTCTGAGACACCGAATTTTTATTTACATTATCTGTAAGCCACAATCATCAGCATTTCAAGAAATAAAGGCTTGAAATATTTCACTCTATGTGTAATGAGTCTATATAATGTATGGGTTTCACTTTCTGAAATGAATGACAAAAAATATTGAACTTTTTCATGATATTCTAATTTTTTGAGATGTACCTGTATGTGTACCTCAATAGGTCATAATCAATTATAATCATAATCAATTTACTTTAGGTAAAAAAAGAAAAAGGAGGTGGACATCATACTTCTTGCATTGGTATTGCATTGTCTACTCTTGTGTAGTTACAGGCCTATTTAATACACTTACTTTTGAGGTCATTTCATGTGACAGCCAAATGCATAATTTTTTTCGTGCCATATTCACTTATGTAACACACAACTGACATGAATTTAGTAAGTTCTGTAAAGACAACAATGTAAAAAAACCCGAATGCCGGAATCATGCTGAAATGTGACGTTAATATTTTAAACTTACACGCACTTTACTGTATTTGCACACAGTCTGCCACTTTTTTACGTACCCCGACAAGTATAACATAATGTTTAAAATTACATAACGTGAGCTTAGTTAACTAACATGGTGATCCTTTATTTTTCAACCTCACACAGGCGCCTTTTGTTCAAAAGTATTATTGCCGTAAATCACACTTCTTATTACGTTTTTACTTCAGAGCAGCCAGTTAAATAACTGTGGCTACCAGATGCTCCCGTTAGCATTGTTAGTTCCAAGAATATTTAGCAGGCTAATGAACTAGCACATTAACTAGCTAAATTAACAAGTGCACTGACAGCGATTATTGCTAATTAGTGCTAACCAGTAACATTTCAATTATACAAGAATTTTACTCACCGAAAAAACTGGAGCGTGGACTTCCTCGATGGCCTGTTAGTACAATTAACTGCACAGCAAGTCATGTTAATTTTTAGATATTTGCATGAAAAATTATCCAAAAGTCAAAGACACCACAAACGCGGCTGACAGGTCGAGCTCAGTGACGCGAATTAGCCGGGGTTTTTGTACCAGGCTGTAAACGTGTTTTCTTCTGCCGTTAAGTCGGACATTTTAATATGGGGGTCAAATGTAATTGACTCCCTTTTGGAGCCTGCCCCTAGTGTTTAATTGAGGAACTGCAGCTTTTTGCACTTCCGTGTTGGCTTCATTTTTCAGCGCCGGAGGTTGCTGCTTGGTTTCATTCAGCTCCGCCCTCATTCCACCTCTTTGTCCATATTTGCATTAACTGGAGTTACGCGACGTCACAACTGCCAAAATGGCTGCACTACGATTAGCTTCATTTTTGCTCTTCAGAAATCTACGGGTGACTTCATGGAGACGACGTCCATGTTTTATACAGTCTATGACTGTAACTCTTTATCTAATTCAGATTCTCTGCACATCATGTTGCACTAAAGTAAATAATGTCTGCAGTATCCTGCCATCAGTGTGTGTGTGTGTGTGTGTGTGTGTGTCTGTATGTGTGTGTGTGAATGAGAGGGACGTTGTGAAGCCACAGCAGCTCTGTATAAATAAGATCCATTGACCAGGAGGAGGACGGAGGTCAGTGAATCTCAGCTGGACTCCTGTTTGGACGTGGACACTCTGACCTGGTTTCAGCAGGTTTTCTTCAGCAGGATTCAGAGATAATTCGGGTGAACATGTGAACGGAGGGATGATCGGAACAGTCGGCGCTCGGTCACAATGCAAAGTCAAGTTCCCGCTCTGGCTGAAGAATGCTCTCTTTGTGGAGGTGGAGGTGCTGCTCCGGGATCAGTCACTCTCATTAGAGGATGGCGTGACACGAGGACCTCCAGTGTGGACACAACCCAATTCAGACGCTGTCAAAACGCCACATGTCCACAGTAAACAGGAACAGTAACAATGGTATGCTGCACACGCTTCATTTAACAATTAGTGCTTCAGCGGTAAACAACATGTCGTCTGTGTGAGCCTCGACTTTCACGTGTGAACCGTTCGACTGATTCTGGATCAGACGGAGCAGCAATGGGACGAGAGCGACACTCAGCCTGTCTCGAACGAGCTAAAGTTCATATGTTTAATTAAGATATTTTTGACACATTTAACAAGACAACGGGCTTAAGTATCTGAGGTCACATGATCCGACACCTTTTGAGAGTGAATATTTAACCTGACAAGAGCTTTCCCACAATGCAGTACATGTTCACTACACACTCCTGTGTTTTGTTCAAATGACACATTCTGTTATTCATCTTTTAAAAGACTCTGGAAGCTTTTCAGGCTGAATTAAACCCCTTTTTAAAGTGCAATGACAGAATGAAGGCCTGTGTTTGTCACCAGGTTCAAATGTGTCCTGAGAGAGTTTTCATCATTTCTGTTGCTCAAATTCTTTTTGGTTTTGAACAACAGAGCAGTTGTTTAACAGATTAAAGTGCCTGGATCAGTTGCAGTGAAGCTGTTGGAGGATCGACCTCTGTGCGACACCGCGGTTCAGCCCATCAGTGGCCTGTAGCCGTGAAATCACTTCTTCACCACTGATATATGTTAAAATAAGCTCATCGGTCAGGACAGCAGCTTCTGTCAGAGCCGTCACGTCGGCGCAGGTATAAAACATCTGGATGGCACGGCACATCCAGATGTCGGACGTCCACAGACGACGCAGATAATGAACTACAGCAGCTTCCTCCATTTGGACTCTCTGGCTCTCCGTCCACTCAGAGGTCAACTCGGTCAGGATGGTTTGTTATTGGTTGAATTCACAGGTCGAAGAATGATTTAGAAGCAGATTTTCACTATTTTAAATTCTGGTGTGACTGAGCCTTTAGTTTAGTTAACGTTCCCACAGCATTGTGATACAGAACAGCAAATCTTTCACAGGGAAACATCCAACGGTGGATGAGACGGTTTCATTTTACATCTCACACATCCAACCACACACAACACTGATTTACTGAATAACACACATTTGGTTAGTTCAAAATTTTGTTGCCATTTCTTTGTAAATACGTTGGACCAATACATCAATACTTTCTTGGTCGGGACATAGTTTAACTGCAACTTTTGTCTGTCAATAGTTTTTTTTTTATATATATATTTGTATAGATTTTAATCTTTAAGTAAAAATTTCTCAAAGTTGGAATCTGATTTATCTTTAACAGACCTCAGATGTCAAATTGTGATGGCTCAGAGAAACAGGAAGCTTGAACCCAGAAGCACAACTCAGAGGGTCAAGATCAAAGTTCAGAAAGCTGCTGCAGACACAATCTGGATAATCCGTGAGCGAGTGACTGGAAATGATGAGTAGTTCAGGAGATGAGGGATCTGAACCCGATTGTGTCATTTCAAATCATGGCAGCACTGTTAGTTTTCTTTAATCTGAAGGGGAACATGAGGCGCTTCATTAATCGTCAGGTGGATCTGTCCCTCCTGCGGCGGTGTGGCTGCAGGATCATCTCGTTAGGAGATAATGAGTTAACGAGGGTTAAGTGAGCACTCGTTAAGCGTCGTGTTACATTATCTTTCTGTTATGGTGTCCTCTGAGGGATGAGACGTCCTCTGAGGGATGAGGGATAATCTGGCTGCCAGATTACTTAACAGTAAATCTGTGCAGTCACGGGCCTGCTGGCACTAGCTGAGCCTCAAAGCCTCTGATCCTGAGGCCATTAGTGTCCATGACTGAGACACTAGCACTTGTCCCAAACCACAATCCTGTTCTTGGACCGCCTTGTTATTTACTCTGCTGCTCGAACAGCTCGTGTGTTTCCCTCCGTCTGTTTTTGTCTGTTGTGGATTGAAAGGTCAAAGTCCAGTTGAGGATTTAATCTGCTCACTTTTAGTTCAAGCGTTCAGCAAAAACTCTTTTCCATGACACAACTGTGAAGCACAAGCACGACTTGGTCCGTCTGACCTGTTCCACAATGATACTTGAGTTTGAAAATGAGAGAAGAACACAAAGTGTCAGAACCCACACCTGATGGCAGGTATGTTTCCTGGCCCTCTGGAGTTTGAACTAACGGCTTACGTTCTATTGTGGGAGCTTGTTATTAAAGATACACTTCCCGTTGTTGGTCGCACCAAATCCCCAAATCCCCTGTGGGCTCATTGTTGATGTCCTGAAACATGTTGTTCAGCCTCAGACAAACACATGTGAAGCTCGTTGGTCCCAACAGAAGTTTCAGTCTCCGACCTGTCAGCTCAGAGTCGAACTGATCCTGAGTCTGTTAATGGCTTCACTGGATTATAAACTCTGTGTTTAGTTGGACATTCACTGTGTGTGTGGAATTAATGAAATCCATCCCACAAATTCAGTTAGTCATCTGAAATACAAAGTGTTTTCTGAAAGCTTGGAGTTTAGTTTCTCAGTACTCGACATTCTCTCTGTGTTAAAGCTGATTGAAGCTGAGAAACCAGAGGGATCGCCACGAGTCCATGTCTGCTGAACAACAACATACAAATCACACAGCACATCCTCTAGTTCTTTCACACTCCACAGTCTGGATGTGACGCTCATGCCGTCCATCATCAAACTCCATCATTTCTGAGATCAACAGAGATCAGCGGCCCGTCTTTGGCGGCGCCCGGTCGGTCGTCTGTCGGCACGCCGCTCAGAATGTGATGAAAACCAGAGGATTTATAAAAGGAACATTTCATGGAGCAGCTGGTTGTGGCTCTTACTTTCTGTCTGTGGTTGGAGCTGCTAACACAGAGCAGGACACTGATGGGTCAAAGAATCACACCAATACCCCTTCAACTAACTGCTTCTCTATCACACACACACACACACACAGACACACACACACTGTAAAATGAGTGAGAATTGTTTTCAATGTCTTTGCTTTGCAGACAACTACAACAAGGGAGGACACGACGTAGGAGAGACCACAAAGGAAACAAAGAGCAGAAACAGAGAAACTGAAAGACAAGATCGTCAGAAATGTCAGATACGGACGCAGCGTGTGAATCCGGACAGACCCACAGGTTAAAACACAAAACATCCTTCAAGGTCAGTGAGTCAGAAAAGCCCTGAAATGTCACTTTACTGTTTTAGGAGCACTGAAACACAAATACAGCAGTTTTAAAGACACAAAGTCCAAACAAAGTCATGCACAGCTGCTATCTGAGAAGCTGATCTTGTTAGGGTTTGGACCTTGGCCTCCCTCTCTCCTTGTGTTTCCTGTTGTTCTCCCCTCCTATTGTGTCATGTTTGTCTGTCTGTCTTCGTGTGGCTGGGCGTGGTCTCTGGGTTCCTCCTCCTACCTACTCATCTGACACTCTACAGCTGCAGTCTCACCTCACCTGCACCTCATCTCCTCATCAAGCCCCAGCAGTATATCACCCCGGCTCAAACATCCAGACTCCGCCAGATTGTTCAGTCATTACTACGGTAACCTGACATCAAGGCTACTTCTGAGAAGACTTGTTCTTTCTAACTTTTTGTGTCTGTTCTTCATTAACCTTCTGCTCCGTGCCTCAGATCCTCTACGCCAGCTCAACCATTCCAGCTTCAACCTGCCTCGCCTCCGTCTCAGCAGCCTATTTGGTCTCCAACTTCATTTCCTCTGCCTGCCACGCTCAACCGGACCAATCCACCTCAGCCAGACCACCCCCAGCCAAGCCTCCAGCCTGTTCATTCTCCTGCAAATCCAATAAATTGTCAACTCCACTCGGTCTCCTGGTTGTGTCTGCTTTTTGGGTCCTATTTTTGAACTGCCTTAACAGATCTGGAATATAAATGAACAACATCCTGCAAGACACTCATCAGCTGTGATTCTCAAACCGTCAGAAAACAAAGTCCACGAAAGCAGCGTCCAGTTTTCCCTCAGGGACAATCAGCAGACTGACTTCAGGGCAGAGGACACGAAATCTCTCAGCAGGTTTAGAGACAGAGGAAGCTTCTGTCTGAGTCTTTACTCAACCTTCACTGGAAATATGTATCAGAGCTCCAACAAAGGTCTTCCTTCTGCCGTCAGAGACCGTTTTGAGTAATTGGAATCCGAAAGTTAAAAATCAAGATGTTGGACAAGCTGGAGAACAATCTAAGTATAAATGTGAACTTAGCAGAAGATAGTTTGGATGCTTTTAAATTATAAATGCTAAGATTTGAAATATAATGGTTTGCTCCAGAACAAAGGTGTAGGTATTCTTGTTAAGGTCCCTCACAGTTCTTCCATCTGAAGGGTTGAGTCAGGGTCTCCTCAGAAACACTGTGGGCCGTCTCTCACCGTGGAGGATGGCAATGTTGTGCAGGACGTCTTAGGTCCTGTCTGGAGTATCACTGACTCTTTTCAGTTTCAAACCATCTCGATTCGTGTTCTGTTTTTTGTGAGTACAGCAAACAGGGATCACCTCTGTCGCCAAACTCCATTAAACTCCCCTACAAAATAAAAGTATTGGTTGAATCTACAGGAGATTTTTAAGGTTCAAGTAAACAAAGTAAACCTTGGATAGTAACACGATTCTCTTGTGTTGTGCAAACCTCTGTGACAGTGATGATGCTCCAAAGACTCCTTGAATCATGTTTTGAACCTGGTCATTTTGCATCGACGTATGAGACCGCTGTGCAAAAATGTTCCACATGCACAGAAGCCCAGAGACACGCAGACAGACTGAACAGCGAAGGCTCGGCTGTGCTGATGTGTGGTTCCTGCAGACTACAAAGGTGAACTATGCTGGACCTGCTGAACCAGCACCTCCCGTCCCCGGAGGCCCTCTGGACTCTGAGGAGGAAGTGAACACCTTCATCCACAGAGTCAGGTGAATAGACAAGTTGCTTGTAACTGGTCTTTAGATACACGGCTTATAGGCCCAGGCCGATGTTAGAGAACCTAACGTTGGCTTTTACAACAGCGAAAGTGGTCAGACGTGATTTTCTTAACTTGTTTTTTTTCTGTTTGTACCTGTTGGAAATTGACACGCAGCTAAATTAAGCTCCACTGTCAGTGGAGCAGCTCGTTCAGTAGTGTAAGATACTTTGGTTACTGATCGGGGAATCCGATCAGCCACAGTCATGGAACAGAACTCTCACTCAAATTAGCGAGACTTATCAAAATAAGCCAGGATTTTCCTCGATGGAATCGGGCTCAGGCTGTGCTCTGGCGTGTGTTGTTGTTTTGGATGGAGGTGTAAATTCTGCTTCTCATGATTACTATTCCAAACGTAATGTTCCTGATGGGGAGCTAGTAGGTGAGCCGATAAGCAGATTTGCAGTAGTAGCTTGTTGCAACAAACGGAGTGTACCAAGATAGTAGTCAGCTTTAGCAGGATTGTACAGGAACCTTTCCAAAAAACAGGTTGACCTAAACCTCAGTGTTGAGAATGGATAAACCCACTGTGGAAAACAGAGTCCGCCGTGTTACATTAGCTGGAAACACGCGGCGCAGAGCTGCAGGCAGGAAACCCAGCAAAGGTCAACATGCTGCATTTATCCCTGCGTCGCTGTGCAGCTCTTTCATCAGCACTGAGCTTCATCAAACTGCACGAACGCAGCTCTCTGCTTCTGGGCAATAACTGACTGTACAGCTCTCACATTATAAACAGATTGTCTGCACCGCCTGCAGCTTCCAAAACAGAAACAGGCTGCAGGTCGGGACGTTCTGTGACACCAGCTTTCAGTCTGCTGCAAGACTTGTGCACTGTAAATTAGCTTAGGAGCAGAAATTCATGTGTTTATGAGGAGTGTGAAAACACAACAAGGTGCTGAGACACTTCTGTCTGGCTGCAGTGACACATTTCACCAGTCACACGCTGGTTTGATGAGATTAATGAAATGAAAGGTAAAGGATGACATTTCAAAGCAGAGGGGCTGACTAATTCCTGAGAGAAAAATTATTATTATTAATTATTATTACAGTAAAAAACACACACGCAGAGTCCTGACATCTCTGTTCCAGGACAATGTCCATCTCAACAAAAGAAAGGAGCTGATCAAATATCTGTTTTTGTGACATTGTTTGACCCCACGTGTTCACTAACCAGATCAACGTGTTCACACAGTTTGCATTACATCTATGTGACTACGTCAGACTGAATATATGAGGAGAAAGACTTTCATCATTTCAGTCACGTCCGTCCTGCTGAGGCCCTTGGGCCGGGCACTGTCCTCAGAGTGGACATGAACAAGGAACAACTTAACACAAGTTGTCCTTTTGTACAGAGCAGCTTTATTGTGTTTGTCTCTGGAGAACTGGAACAAAGATCTGGTCTATAAACCTGATTTTATGACCCACATGGTAAATTAACTGTAGTCATAAAGAGAGTTTTATTAAAACACATTATTTCAGTGGAAACCTTCAGACTAACAGCAGAACCAGAACCTGATGTTGGTTTTCATTTTCTGGGCTGTTAAAAAACTTCTTTTAAAATCCATTTAAAGGTCAGTGACTCAGACTGTAAATGTCCAAACCAAAGAGTTGATTAAAAAGTCGGTCCATTAAAATCCATGTATCTCCAAAGTGTTGGTTTTTCATGCTGGAGTTTTGCTGTAAAGAGACCAAATGTAAAAACACACTGTAGATTTTTATCTTCCTGAGCTCATACAAATAACTGATGTTTAAAAAGCAGAAACATGAAATAAAAACCCAGTGTTTTCTGTCCTTTCTGTCATCTGTCTGTCTTCACGCTGTTGAATCTTCTGTACAGTTTGTTTTATGTTGAGTTTGGACTAAATATCACTTCAAAAGAAACTCGATCAATTTTCGGAACATTTGAATCATTTTTCTGTGAATTTTCTCTCCTCTGTCCTTTAAGCTTGTTTGAGGCTGATTCAGAGTTTTTTTAAAAACGTTTACAGAAAATCAGGATCCGCCTCATGTGTGTAATTTTGTGTTTAACTGTAAAATGTCAGCTCATGCTTTGGTTTATTGTTACATCTCAGAAACAACATGACGTTGGACGTTTGAGTCCATCAGCCAAATGTAATAATCCTTCTCTGTTCAATACTAAACACTCTCAGATTGATAACCTGTCAGTCACACATAAGCATCATTTAATTTCTGGAAACTTTGCATCACAAAGAGAAGAAGTGTTAATCAGTTCAGCAGTTTGGACTTCAGTGTCTGGACCAAGGACCCTTCAGCAAACTGCTGAGACTCCTGACGCACATCAATGATACGCATGTGTTGGACCTCAAGCATGAGATCCATAAGATCCACATGATCCACATGATCCACATGATCCATGTGATCATGTGACCACCTGTGGTGACCTCCAGGAGGTTTTCTCTCAGGAACCAGGGGAAACTTTCTTTGTTTGATCTGTGCTGATTGGTCGGGTCAGGAGGACACAGTGTTCCTGTCACACACACACACACACACACACGCTCTGTCTAATCCCATCCTTCCTGGCAGCTCAAACACTTTGGTCACATTCACAGAGTTATGAAGATTTAAGGAGAGAAAAGCAGCAGGTTCACTTTACGACTCTGTGTGTGTGCATGTGTGTATGTGTGTGTGTGTGTGTGCATGTGTGTGTGCGTGCATGTTTGTGTGTGTATGCCTGTGTGTGCATGCATGTGTGTGTGTGTGTGTGTGTGTCTCCATCCGTCGTGTCGGTGTTGTGCAGATTACTGTGTGGATCACTGCCTGTCATGATCTCTCGTGTCTCTGTGGTAAACTGGTAGTAAAACTCAGTAGCAGCAGACAGTTTGTGCCACTGTTTCAGATGTGAGACAAATATCAGACATCTGTTCTTATTATTTAACTCATCAGATGAATATTTTAAAGTGAATCAGAATTAACATGCTACAATGTGGCTCATATTAAATAACATGTTCAGAGATATAATAAAAATATTATACAAATATTATATTTCAGGATTTAGAAAGTATATTTTCTACTGTGTTTTATAGGTCCACAAACAAAGCTGTCCCGCCTCCACCTGCGGGTCTGTCCCTCCCCCGTCCTCCTGCGGGCCTGTCCCTCCCCCGTCACACACCTGCGGGCCTGTCCCTCCCCCGTCCACCTGCGGGCCTGTCCCTCCCCCGTCCTCCTGCGGGCCTGTCCCTCCCCTCGTCCACCTGCGGGTCTGTCCCTCCCCTCGTCCACCTGCGGGTCTGTCCCTCCCTCGTCCACCTGCGGGTCTGTCCCTCCCCTCGTCCACCTGCGGGCCTGTCCCTCCCCTCGTCCACCTGCGGGCCTGTCCCTCCCCTGTCCTGCTGAATGCACTGGAGCTGCTGTAGCTTCTGTTTGTGGAGTTTCTTTCAGTCTTCAGAATGAATCCACATCTCTCAGCTTCTTGACCGATTTTCATCAGGTTAACAGACGACTCGATCAGCTCTTTCAAATGTTCATAGTCTTTGATTTGACCGTTAGCGACACTTGGGACAGATGGGACAGAGACTGTCGGTCCCCCACCTGCTTTTAACCTGCCTGCAATCATCACACCTGATTGGTCACAGCACATACGCATCATCACAACCTTCAGTCAGTGCGTGGCGTGCACGTGGCGTGCACGTGGCTTGGATGGTGCCGAGCCGGTGAAGGTGAGAAAGACATTAAACACGAGGAGAGCTGAGAGACATTAAAAGGACAAAAGCACGGTGACACTAAACATGCGACACATTTTCATTTAGAGTTTAGTTTTTGATACAAAAAGTCGCCGTCTGAACGTCATCACATCACAACTAACCTTCCACAGTTGATTCTGTTGATTAAAACAAATCAACACTTAATGAAACTGTGTAGAAAACCAGGAGACACAACTTCATTCAGTCCATCTTTCAGTCATGAAACTAGAATATAAAAACTTTGTGTGTGTTATTTGTTGTTTCATTAGTATGAAAATATTCTACTTAATATAACAAAAAAAAACTCTCTTCATAATTATTGCCCTCTCATTCTTCTTCTTCTTTCTAATCGTAATGTGATGTTCCAACTCCTTGTTTTCTGTTGGAAGCAACATGCTGCTGTTCAGAGCAGAGAACAAACATTAATGCTTCTCTGCACACGTCCTTCAAGCAGCATCATGTGAATTCACATCGAACCACATTAGTCAGAGTCACTACAGGAGGAGCAGAAAACATTCAAACCACATTATTGTCTGAATGAAAAGTGAGAGACAATGTCGCACAACTCCATTTAATTGAAATAGAAATCAACCATGTTTATTTGGTTCATTTACTTCAGGAAATTTAATTCCTTTAAAACTTTTACAACAATTATTGTCTTTCCGCATAAATAATGACAAACTGTGAATCTGCACTAAAGCATCAAACAGTCGATGAAATATTGGTTTACTGTCCGACATGTTGAATAAAAACGTGTCTGTGACAAAGGTGTTTCGCTGCTCTGGTCCCGAAGCAGCTCTGCCGTGTTTCCAGGCTCCTTCGTGGCTCTAAACTGAGCTGAGTCCTCGTGCTGCTCGAGGTGTCGGCTCTCTTGGCAGCTCTCCATTATTTACGCGGCAGCAGAGAATGTGACACAGATTTCCAGAACACGGTGTCCTGGGCGAACTGAACCCCCCGTCCTCGCCGCGGCTGCGTGGGCGGAGCGTCGACCCAAACAAATCCAGCCTTTGTCTCGGTGCAGAGCGCGCAGGGGAGGATTACCAGGACCAGACACCTGTTGTTCGGATGCAGATACAGTGTCAGCGCTGAGCTGCTGTCAAATTATCAGCTCACTACATCCAAAAGATCATGTGATGATGCTGCAGAGAGGACGTTAGTGTGAAAATCCTCCCGACAGATCAACTAAAACTCTGATCATCTGAACACTTCCTGTACGTTTCTGCTGAGTCTCTCAATATTCTTTAAACCTGCTTTAGATAAAAGCCCTTTACATTAAATTGACTTTATTGTCTTTGTTTTCTCTCTAGAATCACTGCGGTGCAGAGTTCAGCCAGGTGACAGCTGGAGGGAAGAAGCTGTTCCTGAGCCTGCTGGTCCTGGATCAGAGAGTCTTGCAGGAGGACAAACAGCCTGAGACCGGGGCGACGGGACACCCTGACGACGACGCGTCCCACTGGACGCTGCTGGACGGCCTCGGCGGTCAGACTGGGCTCTGTTGGATTGTCCAGTATCCAGACACAGAGGGAGGCGATGAATGCTGAAGTGAAACAGCATCGTCACACAGGTGTTACTGCTGTCCAGGTGGGAGAGGGCGGAGCTATGAAGGGACTGTTCAACACGTGTCACAGTGGAATTTGTAGTTGTAGAAAATTGTCACTCATGTGTATCAGTTAAGTTGGAAGTCACAAACACAGTTACACCTTCTCAAATGTTTCATTCAGTGATTATGGTGCATAATGAGATGAGATGAGAATGAGTGCGATCAGGCAGCGGTGGCCTAGTGGCTTGTGAAGCGAACTTGTAACCGGTGGGTCGCCGACTCGAGTCCCCGGACTGGCAAGAGGCTGAGGTGGGAAAGTGAGAGCGACTGCTCGTCCCAGTCACCACCGCTGTGGGCCCCTGAGCAAGGCCCTTTACCCTGACTGCTCCCCGGGCGCTGCACCGCGGCAGCCCTCCGCTCCTGGTATGTATAGTTCAAAGGTTAACTATGAATGGGACGGGTGAAATGCAGAGAAGGAATTTCCCCAAGGAGATCAATGAAATATAGATTATTATAAAAGAAACAAAAAGACAAAATGAAGCACCAAATCTGATGGTTTAACTTTTTAAATGACAGCGTTAGAAAACTGGTCGAGTGTCTCACTGATCACTGTCCAAAAACATAACTTCATAAAGTCATAACTTTATTCACTGACTTGAAACCGGATCAGATTTAATGGAGACTCTATTTCGCAGTTTTCCCTCTGACGTCCTCCGGCCGCTCTGCTTCAACTCTCAGTGGTTCACAGAGTTTCCTGATGCTCAGATGCTTGACTTGTAGGTAAAGTACCTGCGAACTGCTGCCGAGCGAGCGGCGCCCTTCGCAGACTCTGCCCGGACCGCGAGCTCGGTGTTTACACAGTGAGCAGGAGGAGGTTTTCAGGTAAACGTGGTCTGAGGTCTTGTCTCCTCTCGTGGGGCAGGAGACATGTTGGTGGACATAGGTGCCAGTTTTGAACAAAGAAGAAGAAGGAGGTGTGGAATATAAACAAGGAGATCTGAGGCTCTGCTGCGTGGGTTTAGATGCATCGAGAGTCGGACAGTTTCAGGAGTGTGAGTGAAAATCTGTTGACTGTTAACTTGGTAAAATATTGAAAAAGTCACTTCGGGTCTTTTTTGATCACAAAATTTCCCTGAGTTTTCTTCTATTTCTTGATGAAAGATGGACTCATTATCATGTCTCCGCTCTCAGCTGCTCCTGGGGGCACGGCTTGTTATTGTTGGAGATTTCAGGCTTTTATCTCGACCTTTGCCACCAGCTGAGTGTTTGCAGTCAGACACTCTCATGTGCAGCTCATTAATCTCACCGCTGCTCATTTCCTGAGCTGAGTTTACATTGGAGCCACAGAGGTGGTCTGAGTCTGAGCCGGTCTGAAACACGGTCTGGACCAATGACAGAGCGTGATTACAGTCTGACTCTGATGTTTACACTGACGACTTCATTCACGGCTCCACTTTGTGTAACCAAATGAACACACGATGTTAATTACACTGACAGAAATAATGTGAAAGCAGATTTATCGTTCCTCAACGCTCCTCCATGTTTACATGTTCAACGGTCCTGCTCCATGTTCAGCTCCTCGTCTCTACAGCTCGTCCCTGTTTTCACTCTGTGTGTCCTTCTGTTCCTGGTCCTGGTTCTGATCCTGGTCCTGATCCTGATCCTGATCCTGATCCCGGTCCTGATCCTGGTCCTGAAAAGATGATCATTCAACAGTTCTCCGTATTTTCCTTTTAACATGTAACGAAGGAAAGTCTTTAAAGTTCTGAAGTGATTCTGCACTTTCTCACTTTTCTCCTGTGAATGTGTTCGGCTTGGAGTCAGTGACCTGACGCCATGAAACCTCTGAACTAAACATTCTGACCTGCATATGACAGATCAGGAGGTCTCACGAGGACCAGCATTACAGAGTTCTTATGGAGCGTAATCCTGATCATAATGTGCTAATTGTTCACAAATGTTGAGGAGGAGGAAGTGAGCAGGCCTCCAGTGAACGAGTCGATCCAGACGCACATCACAACACAGTTTAAGCACATTATAGAAACACTGAGAACAAAAGCATCACGTGACCAGAAACTATAAACCTCAGCACGAGTCCTGCGACCAGGACGACGTCACCGCGGCCGCTGACCCACTATGTTCACGGTTTGTTGTTGTTGTATTCTTTCTTTTTATTCCTTCAACACTTCCAGTTTTATAAAAGTCATTGGTGAAATAAGGGAGAAGAGAAACTTTATTGTCGTCCATCTGATCCCAGCGCGGCACAGAGAAACAGAACTGTGAGAACAGGCAGAAGGAAAAACGACAGTGTTGGGAGTCGCAGGCTTTAAGATCCTGGAGCCTCTGCAGCATTTAGTTAAAATGTCATGGAAGGATTATTCATAAGACTGATGTTGATGATGTTACACTGACATTTAAAAGGTTACATTACATACATGTACATGTACATACTCACACTGAGCAACTGTAACTTATATGTTGAGCTGCTTTGGTACGGTGCCATGGTTCCATTATGGGACAGGTTAAAGCAGCTATAATCAATATTTTAATGACACCAACGTCTGAACTGACCGTGTGTCTGTGGTGATGAATCATCATCTGAACCTTCACAGATCATCTTCATGGTTCAGATCTTCACGGTTCAGATCTTCATGGTTCAGATCTTCATGGTTCAGATCTTCATGTTGAGTCTCAGCTCGTTGTTTCTGGATCGACTCTCCTGCTCTGCTTCTCTCTCAGTTCTCTCATGTCGTCGTTCTCAGAGAAGAAGCTGTAAAGAGCCGATGTTCTCGAGCGTCTGAGCAGCAAACAGCCGACAGACTCAGTCAGAGCAGCTGAACACGGAGGAGAACAAACACAGAGCTACGAGACAGAGAAGGACTGAGATTCATCAGGTGACACAAACACGACAAACAGATGAAGAACATGTTGATCTGAAACTGCTGGATGTGGAAGTAAATTACTGTTTAATAAAGTCAACATATGATGATGTGTTTGTTTCTGCTAAAAACGAGAGGACAGAAACATCTGTGCAGGTTGGTGTATGGAACAGAAAGTGAGACAGCTGTTTATGTTGAAATCTTTACTTTGCATTTGAGTTAACTTGTGTGATTATTTTGTCATGACAGTCTTGACAGACAGGATCTCAGGAAAGTGTGTGTTGTGATTCCTTAATGCTGAATACTTTACACAAGAAGTGAGCGAAGGTTCAGTGACTGTTGCAGCTTTACCACCGCAGCGGGAGGAAGGTCATACCTGGTTAATGTCGTGTCAGTGTTTTATTGTCTGATAAACCTTCAAACATATAGATCGGTTACTCAAACTAAACATCTGGATCAGATTTCTTCCTCTGGTTTGGTGGTTTGAGTTTAAATAAGTACATTAAATTCTATAACTTCAGTCAGTCACAGAAGTTAAAAGAAGTCAATGTTCATCTTTGGTGTCAGACGTGACACAAACCCAGTTTTCTGGATGAAAGTCCCGTGTTTGACCCGTCCAACCACCAAACCTGCTCCATGTGCAGACTTGTCTCGCTCTGTATATCACGTCACCTGACTTCGACGGCACATAAACACATTACAGAACCTGCAGAGTCGTAGTTTAAAGCACCGAACAAGCTGCTGTATTGGACGTGATGGCAGAGAGAAGCTGACACCAACAGGGACTCAGAGCTATTTTCAGTCTGAACTCTGCAGGTCTGAACCAGTTATCTCTCTTTGCTTCGCTTCAGTTCTTCTGGTCTCCATGTTGTTCCTCTGTAATCCTGGCAGGCAGGTTCATGTCAGTTCATACAGAACCTCCACATCAATCATCACCCTGTTACACAAGTCTGAATCAGATTTTAAGAGATGTCAATGTGATTAAAGAAGTCACAGCTAAAAAAAGGAAAAAACAGAAAAGCTGCTATTTTTAGGGTTTGATTGGGATTTGATGACCGTCCTTCATTTATATTCTGTTTAAAGTGCCTGTTTCACTAAAACAATGTGAAACTAAAGCGCTTAACTTCAGCTGTTTTCTCATCTGTTCTTGTTGTGTCTCCTGTTTCGTCCTGTTTATAACAGCTACAATTCTACAATTTCATTCATCAGACGCTTTTATCCAAAGCGACGTACATCTGAGAGTAAATACAGCACAAGCGAGGATCTAGTCAGAAGAGAACAACCTGGATAAGAGCCAGAAAACAAAGTTCAAGTTAGACAGGGCCTGTGCCTGCAGGCAGTGAGGAGGGAATACATTATGTATGTCGCTTGTTTTGCACTTCGACTGATGAGCAGCAGCAAGTGGACGACTGTAAGGACTTTTGTCTTTCGCTGCCATCCCATCATGTTTCTCATAGATGATGAAGGAGAGTTTCACACCTTCAGTGTGTTTCTGCCTGAAGAAAACTCTGAACATCTCAGCACAAGTGGACTTTTTACTTCTGGACTATTTGCTATTTACAAACTTTTAGTCTTAAAAACATTTAAGAAACAGTGGGAAATGAGTGAAATCAACTATCATTAGTTTGAAGTTTTACTTTATTAAACAGTTACAGAAGAATAAATGTGGAGGTCTAATCCAAAGTCCTGTTTCTCTGGTGGGCTGATACGGTCGAACTGACCAAAACAGGTAAGAAAAGGTGCTTTCATCAGGAGGTCTCAGTACGTGCTGGTCAAAAGCTGTTTCACGACAGGAAGAAGCCAAAACTTGTCCCAAAAACCAAAACAAGATGAAATGCAAAGATAAGTTTCTGTTTTCAGCTGCCCTGCAGACAAACTGCTGCCAGATCCGATCAGGTGTGTTGGAGGCGAGACGAGAGCGGACCGACCTGTTTACTGATGAGGGCCAAAGAAAAACAATGTGAACAATCAAAGTCTGAGTATTTCACTGTTGTAGAAAAATTCATTGTCAAACTGAGAAACACACAATGGCTGAACTCAACCGAGTTCCCAGATGGGTGATCTCAACCTGGAACCACTTCAAATCTGTTTTCACTTTAACAAACTTTCAGATCTAAAACCAACACTAATAAATGGGATTCTCACTCATCCAGATCGTGGTCATCCAACGAGGGTTGAAGCTGAGACAACTGGACTTTGTCGAATACATTACAGATTAATGGGGCTAACATTTCTGACAATGTTCCATGAAGGAGTACAAGTATGGCAGTGACTTCAGAGTATTTGAAGTATGTGGTGGAGGGTGAGCGGCTGATACAGTCTGTGGCGTCAAGGGTAAACAGGAAGTGTACCTGTGGATAAGACCTGGGCTCAGAGCGTAAACACCGTAAACACCAATCGTCTCTTTTTCTGTGAGGTTTCTTTCTAAGCATTTACAGATAAAAACAGTTTCTTTTCAAGGAAATGACGAAACTGTGAGAGCTCATATTGAGAGTCATATTGCTCCCTAACTTCCACCTGTCATTTCTGCAGGTTACAGTTTACTGTGAAACAGTAGGTGGTTTGTTTTTAACAGGTTTGTTTGACCTCATAAAAGTATCAGCATTTTAGTAAACAAAGTTCACTTTTATTTGATATGTTTCCATCAACATTTATTAATTCTGATCTGTTGTTTCCCAGAATTTCACCCCAAAAATCCCCACACACCCAAAAGTTATTGTTTCTTGCCATGATGATTATCAGCAGTTTACAGTCAGCGAGGCCCCGTGAGACAAACACCGAAACACTTCCAGTAACAGAAAATCAAAGAGAAAACCTAATAATTGAAAAAAGAGAAAACAACGTGCCGCTCAGGAAGCGAAGCAGAACAATCAGTGGCAGAATGAGTTCATCCAGTGTGTCGTTCAACCACATCTGAAGTTCAAAGCTGCTCTGAACGACCACACGCCGGCGCTCGTAGTCGGGGGAGGGGGATTAATCACACATCCATGATTCAATCAGGCGTCTCATCTGGAACAGATGTTGTTCATCTGCAAAGTGACAGAAAAAGTTGTGTGAAGAGCTGAGAGAGAAGCGAGAGGTGGATGAAGATGTCGGGTTGTCAGAAGGCTACAGCTGGACCTGATTTCATGTCGTGTGTGAGGAAAGAAGCTTTCAGATATGAAATGTGTTTCCATCCACCTGTTTTCAAGTGTATTTTGACTGCACATTAAAAACAGAGTGGAAACACTGGAAACTCAACAAAAAAGTTGAAATATTATAAAAAGGTTTTGTTGTTTGGCTCAGGAGGAAAAGTACAACAAAGTTCAAACAGATTGAGTGAATAAACTCTGTCGTCCATGAAGCTGCGAGTTAACGTCACTCGTCTCTTCAGTGAAGAGCTGAAACCATCAGATCTGAGGATGAGGAGACTGAGACCTTCATCACGTTCACACAGGAAACGAACAGAAACGTCTCAGTTTTATCAGGTTTCCATCGTTTGACCTTTGACCGGAGTCCTTGAAAGATCCTCTTCTTCTTCAAGGGTTCAGTGGCACTGACTGGAGAATTAGCGCCACCTGCTGTTTGTCCCCATCAACCAGTGAACTGAGATTCACAGCAGGAGTCGATGGAAACAAACATTCAGTCATGTTTTAATTTGATGGGTTTCTGGTAATTCAGTTTGGATTGAAACCTGACGAGTGTTTGATCCATCGTCCTTCATTCATCATGCAGACACACACACACACACACGTTTGTATCATTGTCCTCGTGGGGACACTCCACTGACATAATGGATTCAAATTTACACCTGACTCTAACACTAATCTGAGTCTAAAGCCAAGTCTTACCCTCAGAAAAACAGCCTGGAGCTCAGTTTGGTCCCCACAGTGGCACAAAGTCCCCACTGGGATTTTTAAAAAACACACATTCAGAGAGTGACACACACACACACACACACACACACACACAGTTGAGTTTCCATTGCTTCAGAGGACATTACCATTGACTTACATTAATTTCCTGGAGACTTGAACTAACCTTAACTCAAGTCTTCACCCTAAAACTTAGTGATTTACATTATGAGTCCCCACAGTGTGAGTAATAACACGAGTACACACACACACACACACACACACACACACATACACACACACATACACACACACACACACAGAGTTAAGTGTGAGCAGATGTGTGTCCTCTGGTTGAAACAGACTTGATGAAGCATGAAACTAAATGATTTCAAAGAACCAACATGAATCCAGAAGCTTCACATCAAACAGCAACAATTGTGCAACGACACCCTGATTGTTTCAGAACTGTTAAATGAACAATCCCACATTCTTCATCATGTTCTCCAGGGAAACCTGTCAGAGGTTCTCTGCCTTGCTGTCTGATGTCTGAGGTCACTCATTCAAAAGTCTTCACAAAGTTCTCTGAACCAACAAGCCGCTCAGCATCAGTTCATCTCACATCTGAAACACTCTCTGATCAGTGACCTCAAAATGTGACTTTACAAAATGTGCAACCGTCTTTGAAGAACTTTTATTTGTTTCTTTATTTATCATAAAACAGATTTCCATTACAACAAAACTAAAGTCACTTCACAACAGACCAACAGGCTGCAGTCTGTTAGACAACCACACCTACTCCACCTTCACCCTGAACACTGGCGTCCCACAGGGCTGTGTGCTGGGTCCTCTCCTTTACCTCCTCCTCACCTATGACTACACACCTGAACATGGCTCCAATACCATTTTCAAGTCTGCAGACGGCACAGTGCCGACAAGGAGTCGGCCCACAGGGAAGAGGTCCAGCACCTGCTGGCGCTGCGCAGATAGCAACCAGACCCTCAACACTGAGAAGAGCAAAGAGATGATTGTGGACTTCTGAAAGACCAATGGCAGCACCTCTCTCGGACCCTCAACACTGATTGAGAAGGTCCATCCGTCTCCTCAGACTCTGGTGAACTTCTATTATCTTTAGCACCTTTCCTTCCAGCTGCGTCACAGTTTGTTGCTGCTCTGTCTCAGACCTGAAAACAACGCAGAGGCCGGTGACACCTGACCAACTTGGTCCTCCACCCCCACCGCCGAGGCCATCCAGCAGAGTCTGCAGAGGACACAGCATCATCAGGGTGTCCCGTCACCCCAGTCACAGACTGTTTGTCCTCCTGCAGGACTCTCTGTTCCAGGACCAGCAGGCTCAGGAACAGTTTCTTCCCTTCAGCTGTCACCTTGCTAAACTCGGTGTTAAGCCCCCCTTCCCCCAAGGACTGAACTTTTCTTCCCCCCTCCAGCTCCACCAGCACAGCTGCACATATACTCACCTCATACCAGCACATATTAAACACTGTCCACCCTGACATGTCTGTCCTGCAGTGGGAACACCGTGTTCACGTCCAGCTGTTTATCCTGTTTATAATGTCACTAACATCACTGCTTCTTATATCCTCACTGTGTATTTACACTGATCCCGCTGCACATGCTGTTCATGTCTTCATGCTTTCACTCGCTTTCTTCATGTTGTTCATATTTATCTGAAGGAACAAAGTCAAACACTCCTCTCTGTTATTTCTAGACCTCCACACATGATCATCACTCTGCTCTTTACTGCTGTTTGTTCTTCTCTTCTGATGATAAACCACATCTCTTTGTCTCACTGAGCTAATCTGATGTCAGTGAACATCACATCTCATCTGAGAGCTGTCTGTCCACAGAGGTAAACAGACGTCTGCAGCGTCTTTCTGTTCACCTGGAAGAATCAGTCCTGCTCTGCTGAGACCTTCAAATTCAAACTTATAACTCATCTTTAACTCATCACTTAACTTTCAATCAATTTCAATCAGTCTTTGATTAGTTCAGGCCTCGTTTCCATCATCCTTCAGGCGGGTTAGTCTCTGTCTCAGCGTCTCTTAACTCTGGTACTCGAAGTCTGTGTTCTTCCTCTCTCTCTCTCTCTCTCCCTGTCTGTCTGTCTCTCTCTCTCTCTCTCTCTCCCTCTGTCTCTCTCTCTCTCTCTCTCCCTGTCTGTCTGTCTCTCTCTCTCTCTCTCTCTCTCTATAAATCAAGTATGCAAACATGTAAAATGAGTGTAAATACACACAGTGAGAAAACAGTTGATGAATTTTGAAAGATGTGGTCATTGGATTCATTTTGTGTGAAAACAATGAAAAGTGAGCCAGAGTTTAGTCACATAAACTTCTGCAGTTTCAAAAAAAACCCCTGTAAACATGTTTGCAGCCATAAAACAGGATCTGGTCTGATGTAATGAAGCCAGATGTCCAGATACCAACCTGATCTCCTCAAATCCTCCGACTCACCAGGAAGCAGCCAGTTGGGCTCAGACCAAATGTCAGAGCTGTAAACTGTCGGGATCCTCACGTGCATGTTTTGTGTGATAGTTTCTAACACTGCTGTTTGTCATGTGGAGCGATGAGAGTCTTTTCTTTTTCAGCTGTGCAGAAACTTTTAAATACTGACAACTTTTCAGAATAAAGTGGTTGATCAATGACCAACAGTTCGATGTCACTCACCTGTTTTCTCTGTCTCACTGTCTTCGTTCCACCTCAGTGTTTGACTCGTGGTTTTTGGACTTTGCCTTCTCTCTGCTTGGGTATGTTTGCTTGTTTGGACTCGTGTTCGATGTACGGCTTCTTGGCTCTTCAGTAAAGCCTTTTTCAATTTTACATAGAATCCTGTGTCTCTCTCTGAGTCTCTGACCAAACATCACATTTGATTCAGTCCAGCGAACACTGTGCTCCCAGTTACACATCAAGGTGACGCTAACATGCGTAAAGCCTCAACATTTCTGTTGTACTTTCCTTAGTGGGGAAGTGAAACAGGTGTTAATGTCGATGATGGTGTGTTGAATTGAGTTAGTGACACGTTTTGGAATGTAAGTGAATTATACATCTGACATTCTCAGGTGATGCTGACAGTCATATTATGTAATATAAGTCATATATGTAATCAGGCGCCTCATCTAAAGGCAGCTCTACGCTGTCCAACATCAGGAGTCACATGGTGAGAGTGTCGAGACGAGTCTCACAGCGAGACGTAGGAGCGGCGACACATTTCACAGAGTGTAGAGAGACCTTCAGTCCTGCTGCATCATTTGTGCACATCAATATCAACTCGGCCGTCAGGGAGTTCGTCAGATTCACATCTGGAGAAAACTCTTTATGTGATTTTGAAGAGACTCCCAGTTTCCTCGTGTCCTCGTGTCTGTGACGAGATTTGAAGGGGGAATAAGAATCTGCAGCTAATTAAGTCTGGTCTCATTCCGCATGACCACATGTACAAATTAAAAAAACTGAGCAGTAGGAAAAACAGTTAATGAAATGTGAACATGTGCTGATGGTTCACCTGGTCCGAGAGCAGTTCCAGGATGTCCTCTGTCCTCCACATCACAGACCTTTAAATGATGCTGATTTATGTCCAGTTCCAACATTCAGCAACCTGCTTCCAGACCTCACTCATCACGTCTCGGGTTCTTTCAGCAATTCATATAATAAAGTTGATTGTTAAGTTTATTTGCTGCTTTCTGCCGACCAAACTTCGGAGGAAGTTTGAAGCGTGAGAAGATACAAACCTAAATTCCCGATTATGACTCTCAACTCAATTAGAAATTCATCAGGCGTCGACTCAAACAGAGAAAGAGGCTTCTGTGAATGTTGAGGGAGAACTCTGGCTTCAGCGAGATAGTTGGTGAAATGTCTGTTTGTCTGATGTGAAAGCAGATGAGGCTTTGAGCTCCTTCCTGAGGTCAGTGTGACTCTGACAGAAAGGAACAGGAGAGGAGGGGGAGTCGGCAGCCGAGGCGACAGACTGCAGCAGCTCGGCTCCAACTGAAACTGAAGAGACGGGTCCACCATTATTTCTATCAATAAGCATAATAACACTGTGCATAGCACACACAGTGGTCAGGGGTCAGAGGTCAGAGGTCAGGATTCGACAGTGATCATTTGCAGATAAACATTTCTGTACAATGTTGACTGAAAATATAAAGCTTCTTTCATGATTTAATTGTAGGAGACAGTGAGGAACAACTCTCACTGGAGAGTGAGAGTGGATTTAATTCCCACTGTTCTTGTGTCTTCAGTGAAACTACTGGACGTTCTGGACAAAGGTGTTTGTTCAATCAGAGAAATGTGCCGGTGACTTTGCTTTTTTTCATCTTCTATTTTGTGCTTCATGGAGACACAGTTGTGGACCGATGCTGGACTCTGAGATACAGCAGGCTTCGAGTCTTCAAGACACTGAACTTTCTGAAATGTGGAGGAATCTGTTTTCATAGTGACGATATCTGGTGTCATGATGTGACGCTGATCCTGCTGTTCTCCTGACCTGGAATCAGCTTCCATCAGCTGTAAACATCCAATCACAGGCCGACGTGCAGGAGACGCACAGTACAGCTCCTTCATTCCTTCATTTAAATAACTTATTTTATAATAGTGAGTCAACAGAGTCAATGTATGAATTTATGCTTCTGACAACCAGTTGGTTTTTTTTATTGTCATGCACCAAAACACAGAGTTAAATTCTTCATATGTGAAAACCTACTTGACAATAAAACTGTTTCTGGTTCTGGTTTGTGTTGAGCTTCACCCCAACATCCAGTGTTTCTTGTCCACTGAGATTGTCTTAACTGCTCTTCCAGGAAAGTTTACAGAGTTTGATTCGGTCAAACACAACTTTTATGGCCTCTTGGCTACAAACAGAGAATTTGAACAGCTGATGACAATTATGGATTTTAAGTTTCTGACGTTAGAAAAAAGCTGTTATGTAACTGAATAACCAACATACTCAAAGACAAAGGGAGAGAAAAATTAACCGACATTGAGAAACGTTTCATGGTTTCCTTTCGAGTTTTTGTATAACTTTTCACTGAGACATTCACAAGGTCCTCAATCATGTTGAATTCAGTTTCAAAATGTCCGCTGAAACCTTTTCTTTTAATATTTCCAAAACCTATTAGTTCCTGACATCATGAGATGAAAGGATGGAAAAGGTCAGGGAAAAAAAGCAATAAACACAAAAATGTGTCTGCATGAAATAATGTAGAAAATAAAGATCTTCATGATGATCAACTCGAGTCCAGTCAGAGGAAACACAAACTTTACATATATGAAGGTTTAATCCTGGAGCTTTAATCATGGAAGTGACTCTGACAAACTCCTGAAGCTGAACACACTCAGCTGATTTAACTGTTCTGGATGTTTCTGAAACAGTTTTTGTTTGCAGTCATAAAACTGAAAGAACAAAAAACAGAACAAAGATTCAAACAGTTTCAGTCAATGCGTTCTGTTGTGAACGTGAGGAGCTCCGAGCGCTCTGCGTTCAGCTGATGTTAATGAGTCCGCACCTTTCCAGACCTGTCACTCCTCACCTGTCCACTAGGTGTCCTCAGAGCTACCTGTTCTTTGACTGTCACCTGTCTGTCTTTCTCTTATTTGCACTCACAGTATCATCAGTCGTCATCGAGTTATTACCAGTATTTTACCTGTCTTATGAGTTGTGTTATGATCTGTGTTGTTACCTGTTTTGTCACATGTGCTTTCACTAACAAGGACCGCGCCAGTAAAGCTATGGCTGTAGAAAAGTTTATTACATAATATGGAGGAGAGTCAAGATGATGGAGAAGGGATGGAGGGAAAGTTATGCAAAGGTTTTGTTTTGTTTTGTTTTGTTTAGTTTTTAGGTTTGTGGTTGTTTCTTGGAAGTTTCCCCCAATTCTCATCTGGAGTTGTTCTGTCACTCCAACTGGACTCGCAGAGAGAAAACAGAGTTTGTCTGTGAGGTTTCATGAGGACAATAAAATGATGGTTTGATCCAAACCTTCATTCTCTATTTTCTGTTAGATGACTCTTAGTTAGAGGCTCAGGAGTCGACCAGGTGCTGCCGTTCATTACCACACAGTTAGTGTCCAGACTCTTGAGCAAACATTGAACTCAGTGTAACTGAAATACTGTCATTTTATTGGCTAAATCAAAAATACAACAACAATAATACAACAACATTTAAATGAAAAAAATAATTAATTCTTCCCTGAATTGTTGAAATAAAATGAAAATATCAAAAATAGTTCCATTATTTCCCATTAATGTTATCAATGAAATTATTAATGGACGCAACAAAAGAAAACAAGATGCGACTAGTGATGTGATTGGCTGAACTCACCCTCTCACCTGTATTCACCTTCACCGAGCTCCGAACCAGCCGCAGTCTGAGACCAGGTGCTGCTGTTTGCGCTCATTGTCAGATGAGGATCAGACTTTAAATAGAGAAAAAAAAAACATGTTTAAAGGATGAAACTTTGTGTATTGGTTCACTGAACCTGTTTGTTTCTTTTTTGTTGTTTTCTTCCATCTGATGAAGGAACACGTTGTCACGCTGACTTCACAGGCTCGAGTCCGGACTGAGCGTGCTCCGGCGGGGGATCATGGTTTACCAGCAGAGGAGGAGAGGGTGCAGTGATGTTTGTGTGGACGGAGGAACACACTGTGATGCCCCTCCAGGTTTTGTCCTGGGAAGTTTTGGGAAGGCCGAGCCCGCTCGTCCCCCCCGAGCGCCCCCATTGTTACAGCGCTAGCGATCACAGTCCATCGGAGAGGAAACAGAGAGCAGCAGGAAGCAGGTGGAGAACGTCCACATCGCTCCACGACTGTTGTTTCAAACGTGACCTTCTGCTCTGTGTGTTCTCACAGTCTGAGACTTCCACTGAGGTCAGCGTCCCTCTGTCTCCTCCTCACGTCCACATGTCTGTCACATCAACTGGCTGTGATTACAGTAAATCTACCAGAAGAACTGAACGGGATCAATTTCAGCTTCAACGGTTGAAAAAGAAATCAGTATTTTAACAAAATGTTGTTAGAAAGACAATCTTCATGTTTTCTATATTCATTTTGAAGTTTTGTTTTTCCCACTTTTCAGTCAACTTCATCAGCTGACTGCCGGCGTTCACGCTTCAGTCCATTCCGAACATTCAGTAAAGACGTATGTATGATCTTCGAATTTCCCCTATGGGGGATCAATAAAGAATGATCTTAACTTAACTTTAACTGCTTTTCACTGCAGCTGCTGCACAACAGTTTCCCTCAAGATGAAGAAAGATCATCTTATCTGATCCACCATCACAACACGAAGACACAGTTTATTCACAGCGTCTGAACCAAAAGGAAAGACATTTATGGTTGAACTACTTTCTCTCTGTGTTTGACTGAGGACTCAATACACACACACACAAACGAAGGAGCAGTGAACCTGGTCGCTCAGATCCCCCACAGAGTCCTGAAAGAGTCCAGATTACAGGTCGCCACCATCGGTCCAGCCCTGAACTAACATCTGGTTCCTCCTGGTCCAGATCTCTTGTTTAGCAGTTTTGAGTAGAACAAAAGTCTTTTTTCTTTCTGCATATTTAGACCCAAAAACAAACAGACAGGGAATTTTCTCCCAGGCTTTCACACATTCCTCTGAGCAACGGACTCCTCTAAAATGAAGAAAGAGTTTGGTGACGCGCTGTGGTTCTCCTGGACTTCAGCTTGTTCAGACCATAGACTGTATAAAACATGAACGTAGACTATGTGGCGTTTTTGAAGCCCATCGTAACACGCCGCCATCTTGGCAGTGGTGACGGCGCCTAACTCCGGTTAATCCAAATATGGACAAAGAGGCGGAGCTGAACGAAGCCTGTTTAATGAAACATGCTGACCAGCTAGCAGGCTAACCTGGTGGTACCGGCCGGCTTCGGCACCGGTTATGGTACTTTATTAAACCGGCGTAACATTATATGTCGACAATTCAGCCTCCAGACGATCACGGTCCGTCAGTTTCTGGAGGACAATAAACTTAAAATTTCTGTTTTAGCAATAACATAAATATAAATAATAACATTTGAGTTTGTCAAATTTTATGTGACTGTTTAGCTTCAATTACCAACTCCAGCTAAACCAATAAGAACATCTGGGTTAACATTATTTCTGGAAACATTCAGAAATGAGACCTTAATATTTTGAAGTTACAAAAACTTTATTGCATTTACACACAGTTTAAGATCACATAAGGTTAGTTAACAAACCTGGAGGGTTTTTATTTTCCAACCTCATACAGACGCCGTTTATTCTAAAGTTTTATCACCATAAACTATAACATTTGTTATTACGTTTTGACTTCAGCAGCTTTAATAACTGAAGCTACCAGACGCTCCCGTTAGCATCGTTAGCTTAGCTCAACCTCCACCGTCTCCCCCCGGAGAAACTCGTCCCGGACACCCGAGAGAAACACAGTCAACACGGCAGCACAGTCAAACTCCAGCCAACAAGCAGCTCCACAAACACCAGAACAAACTCACCGAGAAAACAGCGCAGACGTCCCGGACAAAGACCCCACACAGCCGGCGGCAGCTAGCTGGAGCCCGATGCTAATCCATTAGCATGTTTACTAGTAAAGGAAACAACGGCAGCGCCGACTTCTGGACAGTCTGTTAGTTAATGAACCGCTCAGCAGCAGAGTTATTGATCCAGTATTTACAGGAACAAATATCCGAAAGACAAAACCAGCACAAACAGCTGAAGCTCAGTGACTGAATGAGCTCCGTGTTTGGAGCCGACAGGCAGCTGACAGCTGTCAATCAGTGACGTCACTCTTCATTAAACACAATGTGGGATTTTAAACAAGTGTGTTATAAAAAATTCACCCCCGTACAGTTGATGTCATGAAGTAGAAAATCAGAGAGAAATCAAAGAGACTAAAGCCATTTTTTGTACCAGGCTGTAAACATGTTTTCTTCTGCCGCAAAGTTGGACGTTTTAACATGGGGGTCAAAGGTAACTGACTCCCTTTTGGAGCCTGCCCCTAGTGTTCATTTGAGGAACTGCAGCTTTTGGCACTTCAGTGTTGGCTTCATTTTTCAGTGCTGGAGGTTGATGCTTGGTTCAGACAGACATCAGGTCTCTGATCTCATCTTTGAACCCTTTCATGTTGATTGTGGACGTGTATTTCTGACAAAAGTTTTCACAAAAGTGAAGCTCATGTGATATTTTAATGTTAAAATGCAAAAATGATTTCGGTTAGATAGAAGATAGAATCAGCTCCATTAAAACGAAATGATGGTCAAAAAAGACTTGAGCATGAAAGAACCAGACACGTAAAAACTGACACATCAACCAAGTCAGTTTTCTGTAAGACGAGATAAAAACAGAGGCTGACCGGAGGTGCGTCTCCTCTCCACCCAACACAACACACTTCAATGTCAACAGCTGCTCCTCCTGTTCGGGTGGAGCTTCATGTTCCTGGAGCGACACCATGTCGACACTTCAATGTTTCCCACTGAATTAGATTCTGTCTGTTCTGGCAGCTGAGCTGTGATGGGAGGTGTGGACCTGAAGAAATATCTTCAACCAGTCTTTAGTTTTAATGATGCAGACAGGTCTTCGATTCCTCACGACTGAACAATTCCAGAAGTCTTTAACAGATATAAACCAGAAGAACAGGCAGTAACCAGCACAGAATACAGCTGGTAGACGTTTAACTGCAACCAGGAAACGAGAGCAGATGGCTCCACTTTCAGCATCACTGCGCTGCCTACTGTCCGATTTGACGTGTTTGTATTGGTGAGTATTTCCAGGTGAAGTCAGCAGATGTTTGAAATGTATGAAATCCAATACGATGCTGAGCAGCAGCGGCAGCAGAAGAAGGTCAGCGGGCTGAATGGTCGAGAGCTCAGTGTGTGTTGAGTCTCAGAGGAGCAGCAGAGCTTGGTTCATCTAAACTAACTGATGGAAAAACACTTTGTCTTGATGTTTCCTGGAAGCAGCAGAGGTTCTGTTTCTCAGTACCTGAAGGCTGCTCTTTGTTCTTTTTTATGACTCAAGGCTTTGTCCTATAAAAACACGACTCAGCACAAAGAGCTCTCCAAGAACAAGTAAACATCACAGGATCCAAAGGCTTCACAGCCGACTGATGTGTGTGAAGGTTACAGACACTCAGACACAGATTATTGGCTGTGATGCTCAGCGCTTCAGCTGGAACAGAAGAGCTGCCTCTCTGTACATTTATGAAGCACATTGATTAAGACCTGGGATACATACAGACTTTTTTGGTCACGTTGAAACACTTTTAGATAAAGAACTGGAGTTCCTGCTGAACTCAGAAATCAGTCTGAGACTGAACACAAACACTGTTAACGTCTTGAGTTGGTTCAGAGGCTGTTTCAGATGAATAAACAGTCAAATCCATGCGAATCATATAAAATTCATTCATTAGTGAACAAGCATCCACCTTCACGTTATAAACATACGTGCAGCACAATAAGCTTCTTTCCACATTGATCCAAACAACCGTCCATCTCAGCAACATATACTGTGTTGCTGCCACCTGTCTGTCGTACACAGCTCTGCATCCTCCTCAGACAATCCAATGAACACAATAATAATAAAATAATAAAACCAATAAAAACAACAAAGGGATAAAATAAAGCAAACCCCCTGCAGTTTGTCGACCACCAGGAGAACACGGGGGTTTATTCCCAACTGGAGCTGTGAGCAAAGTGAGGCTCACGATCCCTGATCAGCTTTTCCCACCACACAGCCTGTGATGATGGGAGACGAGCTCCGGCCTGTGAACTCCGCACTCGTTTCCTGGACAATGAAGTACCTGAAGGCAGCCCACAGTTTGTAAGACTGATGACCGTGTGTCAGAAAATGTGATGAGGAAGATGGGGGGCCCCCAGGGGACCATCCTGTTTACTCTTTACACCTCTGACTTCAGACCTGCTGAAGTCCTCTGAAGACTCTGAAGACATCAGGAGGTCCGGTGGAGAACTCTGAACCACCTGCAGCTGAACATGAGCTTCCTCAGGACTAACCCTCCTCTGATGCTGTATCATCCTGGGGAAAGATGGCGAGGCGCTACAAAGTTAGTATGAGTTGCTACAGTGCACCTGGATGACAGACCGGAGCTGGAAACACAGAGACCCTCTACAGGAAGGACCAGAGCCGACTCAGCGGCTTCAATGTCACCAACAGGACGCTGCAGATGTTCTACCAGTGTCGTGGTTTTGGGTTTTAGTTGAGTTATTTCCTGTTTTATTTTGAAGGAATGTGTCCTCAGGTGTATTTTGGTCAACTTCACTTCCTGCCTTTGGGATTGCTGGTTGGTTTCACCTGTGACTCTCTCCCCTGTTGTGTATTTAGAGTGTTTCTGTGTTCATTCCTCATGTTTTGGATTTTCGGCTCAGTTTTCCTGGACCTCGTCTGTTTATGGACTTTTGATTCCTGCCTGCTCCCATCTGGATTTGTTGGTTTGGACCGTCATCTCTGGTTTTGATCTTCGCCCGCCTGCCCATCCTGTAAGCTTTCGTGCTTTTTTGTGTGAATTACTGAACTTACAACTGACTTACTGAGATGTAGTGGAGGAGAAGGGGAAAGTAGCATGAAATGGAAAGGAAAGGAAAAGTACCTCAAATTTGTACTTAAGTACAGTCCTTGGGGAAATGTACTTAGTCACTTTCCACCAGTGTGAAATCCTCCCTGGGACTCTCTTTGCACTTTCGACTCCTGATGGAGGAAATCAATGCTCAGAGAAATGTTTCTGTTGTGGACCAGAACTCATCAGTCTCCAAATCCATGAACTGTTTAAATGGTCGATGAAGCACCAGCAGGACAGTTCTCCTCTCAGGTACCTCAGTGTTTGTGGACAAGTCCAGGACAGGTTGACCCGCTGGGATAGAAGCTGACCTGTCCTGTGTGCCAGGACTGCAGCACACTGTTGGCCGCTTTGTTTCCACTAATGAAGCCTTTTTAATGAGGACACTTCATTTTGTGACGAGGGTCAGCTGACAGCACAGAGAAAACCTGGGTCACAGAGGAGGACAGCAGGTCCTGGATCAGCAGAGATGGAGAAATGAACCTGGGGGGGGGGACAAAAGGTGAAGCAAAGCAGAGAGAAAATATTTCTGCTGCACAAAATGAGGTTTTTATGGAGCATTTGAAATATTGAAAATGATTGAAGCCATTTCTGTTGTAATTTTATTTAACATTTTAAACTATCTCTATATTTCATTATTCATTCTTCTACTGTTTTTATTGAAAAAAACCCTTTCTTTTTTTTTCATTTTTTTTTTTTCAGATTTTGACCATAATGAATCCAGAACTTTATCCATGACTTTATATCAGACATTTGACAAATGAACAAAGAATGAACTTCATCACTGCAGCTGCTGACTCTTATTCAAAAGATCATCAGCATCAAAATAATAAAGATATTGTTCACAAAGTGGATCAATAGTGCTGTCCTTCATTCCCTTTGAAAAACTCAGATATACAGTGTCTGATTTTACATGTTTAATTAACTTTATTTTTAATTTTTTTTTGAAGAAAATTTTGTTTTATTTCCTCCTTTCTGTGTGTGTGTGTGCGTGGGTTCCCCCTCCACCACACTTCTCCTCCATCTGACTCTCCACTCTCTTATGTAACACCTGCAGAACAACCACATCTTCCTGCTCTGAAAGCTCCGGCTCTTGTTTGTGGTCGGGCCCCGCTGGAGGCCCCTGTGGGACCCACATCTGTCAGCTGACTCAGGGTTTTTAAAGCCAAACGTTAACAGCAGAACTGTGGATTCCTGCATGTTTCCCAGAGCTCAATGTGGGAGTTTTCCATTTTCACAGTACTGAAGATTCAGAAAACAGAGATTCTGTGAAAGGCATTAAAGTGCAGTTAAACTTTCAGGAGGGCGTTTTCATGGTGACAAAGCTCTGCTGCTCAATGAAGAGAATAAAGTTCAGACCCACAAAGCTTGAACACTGACTCTTTCCTCATATTTTCAGATTTGATCCATAATGATAATCAGCTGCAGCCCTGACGATCACTCGGCTGGCAGACCCACATCAGACCGGGATCAGATCCTCCATGACGATCCTACGGTTGAATCAACACAAACTGAACACTTAATGAGATTTAGTTTTAGTTTCAGGACCCTCAGTGTGTGCTGCCATGTTATGTGTGCTGACTTTGCCCCTGGTGGTCTAACATGTGTTTGCAGGCACCGGGGGTCACCTGGGCACAGGTGTGTGGACTGAGATTTTTTTTCTTATTTCAACAGCAGCAGTGAGAGAAGGAGACGCCATCAACCCTCCTGGTTTTAATTCCTGCTGGTTAATAATTATTGTATTTCTTTAGTACAATTGTTAATACTTTAATAGTTGCTAAATTGTTAATACTTTTTAAATCTCTGTTTATACTGTTTATTACTATTTAACTGCTAACTATTGTCTCTGCTGCTGTGCAATGTAAATTTCCCCACTGTGGGACGAATAAAGGTATATTTTATCTTATCTTATCTGATCTTATCTTAAATGAACACACAGTGATTGACAGGCGCCTCATTCAGCCGACGGAGGTTCAGTCACAGTTTAGCATTAAGAAAACTGTGTCAAACAGTTTCCCAGTAAAAATAAATGAAAACGCACGAAATGTCAAAGCTTCTGTTGTTCTTCTGTTTATTTCTTGTTTGTTTTTAGTTTGTTTCTGAGGTTTCATGAACAGTTAACTGTGGTCGTGTAGCTGCTGCCCCCTGCTGGACACAACACGTTCACACAGTATCTGTGACAGCCGTTCTCAGATCTGTTTATATTTGCAGCAGGAAGTGGGCGGGACCAGCTCCACTGACCAATGACAGCCGACCTGGAGCGTTACCAAGGAAACGGCGTACAGGGCAGGAAGACGGAGGAGCTAACAGGCTAACAGCTAACAGGTTAATTTAACCAGCTAGTTAGCGGATAGTTGAGTCACCAGCGGCCGCTGAATATTTAAAATGTTCCTCCTCGTTAAAGATTAAAAATTATAGGCCGCCTCTCTGTCTGTCTGTTAGCACGTAGCATCGATGCTAGCTCCAGATTAGCATGCTAACGGCCACCGAAACTAACGTGTTAATCTGAATATTTATCCGGATAAAAGTGACAAACGCCCGCAGCTCCGCGGAGGATGTAGCCGGTTAGCATCGAGCTAACCGGGTTCAACACGAATCTCAGCCGGATGGATGTGAGTTAACAGCTGGACTTGGCCGGTCTGATCCGGGTCTGCCGAGGGGAGCCGAGCAGCAGCAGCCTGGTCCTCCCGGGCCGGAGGACGGCAGCGCTTCACGCCGCCCATCGGGCCCTCACTCCGGTCTGACATGAGACCGGGGGGTCCCGTTAACCGGAGCTGAACAGGTGAGCTCTGTCTCAGTAAGTGTCACAGTAAGTGACAGACACTGTCAGTCAGACTGACAGAGACATTTGAAGACGTTACTTTGGACTCTGAGAGACTCTGATGGACATTTTTATCAGATGATTAATCGAGAAAATAAGCAGCATTCTCAGTGAAAATGATCATTAGTTGTAGCCTTAAAAAAATCGGACTTAAACCACTAATTGATTAGCAAAACAACAGCAGGTTCATTTTCTGTTGACAGACTAAACTGGTTTGTGATGTTCTAAAATGTCCTGAGTTGCTCTGTGTTGCCTCCACAGTGACCTCCTCTGTACTCAGTTACAACATGGTTGTGTAATAATAAAACCAGACCTGTTGTTCCTTCTCTTGTTTCCTCTGCAGATCATATCCACTGATGGTTAATCATAAAGCAGCTTTCTATGCAGCTTCACCTGCGGCTGATCTGTTGGTCTTGTGATGAAGACCATGCTCTCTGACTGAAAACAGGAAGTCTTTGATGTTGGATGTGTGTGCAGGATGGACGTGTGCAGTAGGAACCCGAACCGCACGGCGCCGGTCGGTGAGGACGGCCCACACCGAGTCGACGTGCCGCTGTGCTCCAGGACCAACGGCTGGAGTTGGCCTCCGCACCCGTTCCAGCTGCTGGCCTGGCTGCTCTACGTCTACTTTGCCGTCACGGGCTTCGGTGTGTTCGTCCCCCTGCTGCCGGCCCACTGGATCCCTGCAGGCTACATCGTATCCTTAGACTGAATGTACACAGTCACTGCGATGGAGCTTTAGGGCCACTGTGAGGAGAAGAAACAGTCTGAGGCTTCCAGAGTAAAGTTGAAGTAGTTTGAGAAGAAGGATTTAATACTCAGCTGTGGATAAGAGGTGAGAGCAGTCTGTCAGCTTTCAAGTATCAGTGTTGACCTGAAGTTAGATTCCAGCAGGCTGCAGTGTTGACTGACAGCAACACGTACATGTAATGAAACTAATCTAAGCATCATATATGACTCTTTGCTCTCAAAACCACCTGCATATATTCCAACCTTTTCTCTCAAACAGTCCCAATTTCAGGTTCCCTGTGGAGTTTCTGACCTTTAGTATCACTGTGGAGCTGTTTGTCACATTATTCCACTGACTGACAGGAGGTGCTAACATGCAAAGAAACAGCAGTGTGCAGACAAACAGAGAGAAGAAGAAGACCGTCAGCTAAACTAGATTTACAAGTTTTGCAAAAATCTGTTTTGCAAATGTTTTTTGGGAAATGAAAAACATGCAACATGTTTGTTAGAGCTCAGTGATACACATTGAGTTTTACAATGAATTCAAACAGAACTTTTCCACAGGGAGCTTTAATTCTCAAAAAATGCTGACTTAATTCTTAAAATCTCAGATGATATTTTTCTGAACAGTGGCCCTAATACTCCATCCTACAGTCACAGATTCATTATTTATTGATTTTTAACAGAGATAGTGTTAAGTCTTCTAATGTTGGAAAGCTTTAAGAAAGACTTTATTTGTAGCATCTAATATCACCTCAGATCCTCCACAACCTGAAACTGAACACAGTTCATGTTGCAGTGAGGAAACAGAGCAGAACAGGAGGAGCCTGACTGACTCTGTATTTTTGTAGCTGATGATGTGAAACAGGTCATTGAAGGTGCTGCCAGTGGTCCAATAGTCCTCCAGCGTTTGTGTGTTAGTCCTGATCTGCGATCAGTGTACGGGCATCATGTTCGTCTGTCACCTGTGTGTCCACGTGATGGCCGTGTCCATCGACCCGGCCGACTTCAACGTCCGAACAAAGAGCGACAAAGGTCCAGTCCCCGTGTTCGACCGCTCCAAGCACGCTCACGTCATCGAGAACTGCCACTGCTACCTCTGCCAGGTGGACGTGTGAGTAACGGACTCACAACTGTGTTGTATGTGTTTATACAGTGTATGTAATATGGCAGTTGATCACAGTTTGTCTCCCAAACCTCTTGAAATTCAGCATGAACGATTTGAGTTTTTCTTTGTATATTAAATGTGCTTCATGGAGAGTTTGCCTGCAGCATGTGAATACTCACATACAGTATGAGCATCTGAATTGACACTAATCAAAGTCAGAAACATTCAGTGATTAGATTTCGACGTGTCCTGTTGTGGGGTGAAATGATTCATCCTGAGGGGAACAAGCTTGGTGAGATATTGAACACACAGGTGTGTTGTTCTACCTGAGCAGGTGACTGTTTCCTCCAGGGTGTCACTCTGATCTCTGTGGAGGACAGAGAGTCTCTGCAGGCTGCAGCTGTTTACACACACACACACACACACACACACACACACACACAGCAGCAGCATCAAAACAACAGTTAGTTCTTATAGTTTGGCTGCTGATTTGCAGGAGCAGCTAGCAGCTAATTCAGCAGACTTGAATGGAGACAGTTTGACTAAGTGGAATCAAATACAGACTACAGCTGACTCAAGGACTTCATGGTTGGGGAAAAGAGATTGATTTTTTTCTGAGGGGGTCGACAGTGTGAGATTTACAAATTATTTTGTGAATTGTGTGAACTGACCCTTTAAGGAAGCGTTGTTTTCTTTGACCTACTGGTTTTCAGCCGTCTTCATGTTTAATGCAGCTCACTTCCTCAAAATGTTGTAAATAATAAAAGTGCTCACTGAAGGCAGCAGGTCTGATGTGAATCGTTCTGATAGATTTGATCCTGAGCTGCCTGTAAAGCTGCAGAAAACCAGGTCGGTGGGCTGCTTTCTCTCAGGAGGTTTTGGAGAACTGGGTTGGAGGAGCAACCACACACTAAAGTGACAGACAAACCTGGTCCAGGACAGAACTGTGCCTCCATGTGGACACATGCGGAGGAGATCCAAATACTTAAATGTTTCATAGGAATCAGGATCTGTATTCACAAAGCATGAACGGAAAATGTGTTTATTTTTGAAAACATAAAGATTTCACTGTATTAAATGTAGTAGTTATTAGTTAGTAATTATTATTTCTTAGTATTAGTTTATAACAGGAGGCAACAGCATGTTAAAATCAAAGATTATCAAAAGAAATCTTCGTATTATTGTCTTTTCTCTCTTCATGATGAACATAATTAAAAGATTAAGAAATATATTAAAGCAATTAATGGATCCTCATTTTTGATGTCCGTCAGGTTCACTGAGCTTTTTATTGTCCTCAATCTTCCCAAAAGAAACTCATCTAAAGGTCATTCGTCACATTTATTCAACATGCAGTGAAGCCAGTAGGGGACGGTGGAGAGATGTTCAGTAGGTTAACAGTTTTATCATGACTCTGTGTGTGTGTGTGTGTGTGTGTGTGTGTGTGTGTGTGGTGTTGTTTCAGTGGTCCAAAGTCAAAGCACTGCAGTGCCTGTAACAAGTGTGTTGCCAACTTCGACCATCACTGTCGGTGGCTCAACAACTGTGTGGGGAGCAGAAACTACAAGTGAGACTGTTTGACTTCTTCTCCTGTTCTTATGTTGTCGGTGTCATGAAGAAGAAAAGAATCATTTGCTCTCTGTGTAGCTCAGAGTGAAGTACAAAAACCTAATAAATTATGATAAAATTGTTTATTGTATCATAATAATGGTTGTATAACAGATGACTTTACGACAGTATTAACTGTGAATGAAAATATAGATGTATGTTTTTTTAAACCAGAGTAGTGTCTGCAGGTGTTTCCTTTCAGGCTGCATACGGCCCAGACAACCTCCACCAGTACAGTAGACCAGCCTGTGTGTAGCCTGAGTGACGATGTTCAGGGCAGAACAAGTGATGAAGGCTGTTAAAAGAGACACGACATGTGACATGTTGGGAAAACTCAAATGATTTTCTGCTGATTTGCTTAAGATTTATTGTGTTCAAATTTCCTGTGAGGTTTTAGTTTCATTCTGCAGTCAGAATATGTTTATGATGAAGAAGCCGACTTATGGATATCACTGAGTACATGGTACGGTGTACTGTGCAGTACTTTGTGCACTCAGTACCACTGTGTTTGCTGTGTGTTCTGCAGGTTGTTCCTCCACAGTGTCGTCTCGGCTCTGTTGGGTGTCTGTCTGGTTCTGGTCGTTGCCTCCTACGTCTTCATTGAGTTCTTTGTGGACCCGTCCAAACTCCGCACTGACAAACACTTCCTGTGTAAGATGTGACCTCTGACCTCTGATGATCTGTTTACATATGAATCTGTCACAGTAGGAGATCTCATGTTACGGTAATTGAGAGTTTGAGAATAGAAGAGCTTGAAATAAAGGCATGAATCATTTTTTTGAAAACTTTTTGATTTATAAGTGGTCGTGCTTTAGTTTGTTTCTAAGGTGGAAAAAAATGATTTTTATTTACTCTTAGATCTGAATCAAGGACTGCAAGACCTAAAACTCATATTTAATCCAGGGAGTCAATTTCCCCAGATTATTAAACAGCATTTCTCTTTTTGTTTTAGATTTTAGATTTCAGTTTTGTCCTAATTTAATTGGAATGAAATGAATGCTCATCCATTTATTTAGAGTCAACACAAAACAAAACAAAATACAGGTAGTACTGGAATTGATGGCTGCACATGATGTTGTTGAGCAGAGATGCACAGTTGTGTATCATCTTCATACCGGAAGGAACATACATTGTGCTTTCTAATGACGTCACCAAGAGGCAGCACGTACAGTGACAACTATAATGGGCCGAGGCTGCTGCCTTGTTCAACCCAATGTGCTGTTTAACAGTTGGACTGCTGTCCAGCCAGATTCACATGTATTTATATTATGTATAAATACCTGTGTATTCAGCTTCAGTAACATTCAGCATGTGGACAGATGTGAACTGGAATTACAGGTCCTTGAAGAGAAAAACACTCGCATTCAGCACAGGTTTGAAATTCTGTACATTAAAGGCATAGAGGCAAAGAGTGTTTTAATGATGTCGTTGAAGAGGAACTTAAAAACAGACAAGACTGTGTCATGTGCATAAAGGTGTTTGTTTGTGTGTCCTGCAGTAAGGAATGAGACGGATGTGTGGTTTGTCTTCCTGCCGGTGGCTCCGGTCAGGTCAGCAGCGGCAGTGATTCCCGGTCTGGCTGCTGTCACCATCGCTCTGGGTCTGCTGTCGTCTGTGCTGCTCTGTCACCTGCTCTGCTTCCACATCTACCTGAGTAAGAGACACACCTGTCTGTTCAGTCTGAACACACAATCCAGACTGACACTTTCTACATGAGCTGAAAGATAGTAAATCTGACACATCTTATTTTTCTTGAGTTTCTTGATCCAAATAGTGAAGACGAACAAGAACTTTATTAATCCACTTGGGGAAATTCACCTTTTCACTTTTTCTCCCTGTTGATATTTACACAAAATAACAGTTAACTGCTGTCCCTCAACATCCTGATTCTTGATCTTTAAGCTCCCTTCAGTGTCCCAGTTCAACCTGTGTTTTAGAGCACTTTATTCAGTTTTTAAAAGTATTAAAAATGTGAATTTAAATTTAATGCGTGTGTGTGTGTGTGTGTGTGTGTGTAGTGTGGAACAGACTCAGTACCTATGAGTATATTGTGCGGCAGCGTCACCGTCAGGACAGCAGAGACTCGAGGAAACCGGGATCAGTGAAGGGGACAGCAGCTCCGTCAGTCGGCCTCATCAAGGTAACTGATGCTCCCCTGGCAGCCATGTTGGCTCTGATGTGACAGGGAGGAGGGCTTCTATGCTCCGTCTGATTCTTTTCAGGCTTTCAGATTATTTTTGGAATCCCAGATGTTCCAGTTAGTCTTTCATCTTGAATTTTGGTTTTGGACTTGAACTTTTAGATATACTGTCAGTATAAAGCACAGAGTGACAAGAACAGCTCTGACATTCTTCACCTGCGGGAGGTTGTTACTCCTGGTAACTGATGGTGGGAGGAGCACAACATGTTTTTCAGTCTTTCTCTCCTCGATTCCAAAACAAAAATGTTTGAAGTCAAGTGAGTTTTATTCATACAGCTGATTATCACAGATTGCCTCAAGGGGCTTCACGACACCCTTTGTCCTTAGACCTTAGAATTGTGGACTGTAATTATTACTGTGCTGAGTAAAGCAGGTGATGTTAAAGTCATCTCCCCTACAGTCGGAAACACAGTGTGGATGAGGCGTCAAATTAGTTTTTAATGAAAGATTAAAGTCAAAATGAAAACACGTTGGACACGTTGGTGTGACTGATACATCACCATATATATATAAATATACAAAACCTCATCATCAACCTTTACGTAAAAATAGTATTTACAAAACGTTATTACTGTTCACTCAAAAAGAAGAGAATTAACAATGATCATAAATACACAACTTATAATAGTACAGTTTTCATCTTACATCAGTGGGTACAAAGGTTGAATTTAAAAATGAGGCAGCAAATTCTCTTTTCCTTCAACTTCATTATTCAGACAGATTTTTCAAAATAAGTATATTCAAATGTCTTCAGTCCCTGAACATTATGAATCACCTGAACTGATAACAATCACTTTGGTCTGCACCTGACTGTGTGAGCTCTAAGTCCAGTGCGTACTGCATATGTCGCTGTGACTGCTTTAATTCTTGGAGCGTTTGTCTTCTGCTGTCCCCCCTCAGGACGGGAACTATTCAGGGACTCTGGGCTACACCAACCCTCAGCTGGACGTGGAGGAACCTACCACTGTGGCTGAGCGGGGGGAAGCAGAGTAAGTTCCTCCTGCTCTGGTCTTGATGGTCTGGTCCTGTTAACACACCTCGTTAAAACTGAACTCAGTCCAGTCCTCCAGATCACTGCAGACATGTTGTTGGAGTTTGCTCTCTGCGGTGGTCCAGGTTCAGCCCACGGCCTGCTGTGATTGGCTGAGGCAGACTGAGTTCCGTCATGTTTCGGTAAACAGCCAACAACAGTCATTTCATAACACAATGAGGGTGGACCTCAGTCACTATGGACACCGTTTTCTTTGCAGAAAACAAAGTGTGCAGAATGAAATTCTTTGGCCGTGACTTCCAGGAAGCAAACAAAGTGTGTATTGTGTGTGTGTTTGAGCTGTGGGAGGAGGGAGCTGTGTGTATTAGTCTAACAGAAGGTCTTCATAAATAACTGTGCTCACGGTGGCTGTCTGCCCTGAACCTCAGGAAGTGTATTTATACTGCAGCTGTCCCAGCCGTGGGTACAACAGGACAAAGGACACAAAGTCTACAAACTACTGAAAGATGAAACCAAAGAAAACACGAAGAGTCTCTAAGTTACATGTAAACAAATAGACTGAATCTGGGATGATTCTTTGTTTTCCACAAGCCTGAATTTTAAGATAACATTAAATTCACACTGCGACTCGTGTCGACAACAAGAGTTAGTGTGTAACTGTGGTTCTATGAGTTCTGGACGACTTTCAGATGGATCATCTAGATTCTAGAAGCACTAACAAATGCTTGGTTTAGAAACCATGGGTGTTTTAATGAGAACTGGATCCTGCGTTTAAACCTGGTTCCACATTCATTCCTATGAAAGTTGCCCACTGAGCGCAGACTCCAAAAAGCTCCATGTGTTTGGAGCATGCTCGGTGGAGTTGTTCTCCAGCTGACTTCCTGTTGGCTCCTATAAAATGAACTGAATGGATTGTATTAGTGTTATTATGGGATGTAACTGCCAGCGTTGGTACGTTTGCAGCCATTGTGCCCACAGTTTGTTGACATGTGTCTGTGTGGAGATTCATGAGATGTCAGACGTGACCCACTTATTGTAGGCAGCTGTTGCTTCTCTGGTGGCTAATGTAGCGTAGCATAGCACACATAGTGTAGCACACATGGCGTAGCACATTAACGCAAACCATATTTCAATCCGCATCATGTTAAAGTGTTACTTTTATTTATTCTTTTATCGTTTATTTACTTTAGAGGTGCAATGATTAGTTCAGACAGAATGCTAATTGGTTTAATCATTTCAGTGACACCTGGTGTTCACAGTAGGAACTGCAGCTGATAAACTCAGTGGGATGACTCTGATTTTAATTTTAGAATAAAAAGTCATGGGCTGCACACAACACTTTACAGTCTCGTTTATTTGTATGAAATGTTCAGATTGATACCAAATCGCTCAAGGTCAAAAGGTCAAAAGAGGTCATACACACTCTCTCACACACACACACACACACACACACACACACACGCACACAGTCTTTACTTATGTCACTTTTGGGGAATTTACATAGATTTACATTCATTTCCTGGAGACTAACCTGAAGGACGACCTGACCTTAACCTAACCCTAACCTAACAATAACCTTAACCTAACCTAACAATAACCTTAACCTAACAATAACCTTAACCTAACAATAACCTAACAATAACCTTAACCTAACAATAACCCTAACTGTTGACCTAAAAATCACTTTTTGTCCCCAATTGCACCGCTGTCCCGAATCAACTGGTCTTGAGTCTAGTGTCTATCCCCAATTTGGACATAAGTGAACCCCACACACACACACACACACACTCACACAGGTGTGCAGCAGAGAGCACAGATCCACCATTTAGTGACAAAGTCTGATAGACTCAGTGCTCAGTGAAGTCAGAAGACTTGATGTGTGTGTGTGTGTGTGTGTGTGTGTGTGCGTGCGTGCACGTGTGTGTGTATGTCAGATTCCTGGCTAACGGCAGAGTGACGTCTGTGTCCAGTCCTGTCATGGAGGAAGAAACTCCGCCCACCGTGTCGACAGACCTGAAAGCAGTACACACACACCGACACACACAGGTACGCGCACACACACACACACACACACACACACACACAGTCTTTACTTATGTCACTTTTGGGGAATTTACATAGACGTACATTCATTTCCTGGAGACTAACCCGAAGGACTACCTGACCCTAACCTAACCCTAACCTAACAATAACCTTAACCTAACAATAACCTTAACCTAACAATAACCTTAACTGTTGACCTAAAAATCACAGTTTTCCAAATTGAGGACACAACTTTTTATCCCCAATTGCACCGCTGTCCTGAATCAACTGGTCTTGAGTCTAGTGTCTATCCCCAATTTGGACATAAGATATACACACACACACACACACACACACACACACAGGTATCTCACTGACTCCATGTTGGGGGGCTTGATGTTGTCTGAGGGGGGGCACATCATTATTTTTATAACTGGTGTGAACTTTCTTTGCTTAATTTGTTCTTTTCTGAGTCAGAAGTCGAATGTGAGCACAGACATGAAACATGTATTTATATTCAGTGTGACTTCAGACTTGAACAGTGCCTCCTGATTGGTTGGTGAGGAGGAGCCTTGTTGGTGTAAACCAACGGCAGAGCTCTGGAGGCTCCAGATGTACCCAGACAGACTCAGATGTACCCAGACAGACTCAGACGGACTCAGACAGACTCAGACGGACTCGGACGGACTCAGACGGACTCGGACGGACTCGGACGGACTCAGACGGACTCAGACGGACTCGGACGGACTCAGGCCGACTTGACCGGACTCCGAGGGACTCAGACAGTCTCAGACAGTCTCAGACAGACCGGTTTAGGACCTTTGGAAAAGTTTAGAATTTAGAATTTCAAATCAAGAGAACAAAGTGACGGAGACATCGAAACTGGATCTGGTCTCTTTCACAGAAAAAGAAGAAGAAGGTCCGTAAAGTTCCAGCTGAGGTGACCAGAGAGCGCTGCCCGAGTACAGCGCCACCCCCTGGTACAAAAACACATCTGTTTTTCTAAACTTGTGAGGCCCTGCATTAACCTAAACCTAATTCTAACCTTAAACCTGCACAAACTGATATTTGCTGAATGAAATATCTTTAGCTGCTACATGTTCTGGCGGTGGTTGTGATTTATGATGTTAATATTGAGTTTAAAGGCTGATGGTAGATAAAGACAGACTGAGCTGTTGTTTTTGGCCAGAGTTCATTCAACCACAGCAGAATCGTTCAACATGAATGAAGCAGAACAAACACACACAAATGAAATGGAAGATCAGATTGTTATCAAGAACATACAAGAGTATTAGAGTACATCACTGAAGGCTTACTGGGACAATCAACTACTTACAAATGAACAGCCTGAAATGTTTGACAAAAGACATAAACATTGTTATAGCAGCCAGTAAAGCAGGTAGTTACACCAGCCTCAAATTCAACTGCTGAAAGAAGCTGAATTTAGACAAAGTCAAGACAAAACAAGGCACATTATTTGTTTGCAATTTCATGTAAGACAAGAAATGCTTTAGATCGACATTTAAAAACACAAATGGAAAATAAAATACAACAAAATTACCTAAATAACAACATTTTAACTGATATATCAGAAAGAATAATGTGATATCTTAATAAGCTCAATATTTTCTGTCAGATCTCGGGATAAAAAATAAACTGGTGTAAATCTGCTTTTCTGCCACTTAAAGCATCTGCAGGTCAGCTGTCATATCGAACCTGTGGTTCAGAGCATCAGTCCCCCCTCACTGCTAAACACTCATTAAGATGGAAAATCCCCTCTTGTCACTTCACTCTGACGTCTCTGTCAGTTTTCTTTGCTCCTCATCCCCTAATAGAGACCACAGCAACAAAGTCCAGTCCTTAGTAATGAGGGTCATGTGGGGGGAGAAAAAGCTCCGACTCAAATTCTCAACCCTCCAAAGACTAAAAGTGAAGAGGATCCAGGTGTTGCTGCTCATTTGTCCTCATGAGCTTAGAGCCTTCAAACAAATGCTCTTATTTCTTGATTTCTGTTTGCTTGTGAACTTTATATCAGTTTCCTTCTCTGTGGCAGAACAAACCAAACTCGTGATTCTGTGTTGGTTTGTTGTCCTCCAGCAGAGCCCAGCAGTTTGTCCACTGTGTCCCTGGGTCAGCGACTTCCTTTCCCAGCATTCCCTCTGAGGGCCTCCCTGCCCCCCCTGGCCCCTGTCTTGGGCCCCGTCCAGGCCGCCGCCCCTCCTGCTGAGTACCACTCCGACTCTGCAGAGTCTCTCGAGGAGATCCCGGTGGTGTTGGCCAAACTGGGCTCTTCGTCCTCTGCTGCCGCTGCTGGAGACGCCTCCACGTCTTCACACAGAGTCGTCCCAGCGTTCCCCCTGCCGTCCCCTCAGCCCAGGACTAAGAGGAAGGCCTCCTCCTCCCGTGCAAATAAGAGCGCTGCGGAGCTGAGGTTTGAGATGGCCTCCACCCAGCCCCCGACGGTGTTTGTCAGCCGGGCCAGCGGAGAGGCCCCTGAGCACCGGGAGGAAGGCCTCAGTCTGGGCAGGAGGCAGACCGGGTCCAGGCCCGGGTCCAGGCCCGGGTCCAGACCTGGGTCCAGACCGGCGTCTCGTGCGTCGCTGGGCTCAGGCGTGGCCTCCTGGATGGAGCTGTAACCTGAGCAGAACTGACTCGCACAACAATCTTTGTTTTATTTTGTTGAAAAAAGTTGTTTTGTATCTGTGATTATTTATTAACTTTTTGATTTTAATGCCAAAGGTGAGCTCCTGTTTGTGCACAATCTTTATAAATGAAGGAAAACTTTCATTTCTGACTGGACTTTGTTACCGACCCTGTGAACCTTACGTACGTCAGTGTGTGTGGATGTTTGTGTCTCTGCTTGTGTTCCTGTGGAGACAAACTCAAGAGGCGCTCCCACTTGTTTTTACCGTTTCCCAGTTAACGGCTCCTTTGCTGCGTCTCGCTGGTCTTCATGGTAAAACCCAGGACCAGAGGGATGGAGTGATTTATAGAGAGCTGACATCACTTCCTGTCTAGCTTCTGTTCCACCACCTCACATCTCTGCTGCAGCAGCAGGAACAGACTCAGATATGCTGCTACAGTCATGCTAATGCTAATGCTAATGCCCAGCATCCTGACATCACATATGCTGTCATGACTGACATCATGACTGACATCATATATTCAGCAAAATAAGTTAGAAGTTCAGTTGTTAGAACTCGTGACCATAGAATATTGTTTCATCAATAAAACTCTCACTAGAGTTTTTTTTTATTTTTTATTTAAAGCTCCTTTTCAAAAAACTTTTTCACACCGTTTTCGCATACTTTTATTTGACAGTTTTACTTTTCAGCCAATCAAATGCCTCCAGAATCTCTTGTCAAGTGTCCTCATGTTGTTGTTTGTGTAGCGCCTCCTTGCTGCCACTCTGCAAACTGCAGCTCAGGGTTTAATCATGATAAAGAAACCTTTAGTGAAATCTCTTTCTGAGAGTCACGTGTTCAGATCGATTCCACTCTCATGTCTCATGTTCTCTAAATCTGAAGCCACAGCAGCAGAGGATTAGCTTAGCTTAGCTTAGCATTAAGGGTGGAAACGGACTAAACCACCAGCCTGTAACTCTTTCAGGACTTAACCTGCGAAACAGATTGTGGTTTTTACACTTCAGTTTTTGTCCAGATGAAGCAGATGAGGTGTAACCTGTTACCTGAGCTTCAGAGCTGCTGGCAGGTAGATTTAGTTTGGACAGAAGCAGACGAGCTGGTTCTGGCTGCTGGAGCTTCATATTAAGCCACATACAAAGTGGAATCAGTCTGAACATGTAGAGAAAGAGAAGAGGATTTCACTGACTGTTGAACTGTCCCTGTAAGAGTTTCCCATTTCCTGACACTTTTTCAAACGACACGTTCAGTCTGTGTAGCTGGTTCACTTCCAGGATGTTTCGGCTGAAGACTTCTTCTGAGGTGCTTGTGATTTTTTCCACTTGTCGGCTGATTTTACCTGTTTAACAATAAATAACAAAAACTGACCAGCTGCTTACTTGTATGTCCGATGCTTCCTGCTGAGCTGAGCCGTTTGTTGATTTAATCAGATTAAGTATTAATATTGTGTCATGTGCTGCGTTCATCATGAAAATCCAGTTATTACAACAGTTTACGTTGTATTAACATTTATATGCATTCGATGGGATGGAGTCTGACGGAGCAGAAGAACTGAGTAGAGGTCCTGAGATCAGTCTCAGTTTGGCGGAACGACCTAAAGCCAGACGGGATCACTTGAACTCAGATGGTCAGCGAACTGAAGAGCAGCTTCCACTGATCCATCAACCAGCAAGTGTTTCTGTGAAAAGCAGCTAAATTAGGACCAGACGAGGAGTCCTGAGGGTTAATGAGTTCATCAGTGTCACCGTCAACAAGTCTTTTATCTCAATCCACACTGATGACATCATCAGCTGGCTCAGACCGGTTCTTCACACAGACCAGTTAACGTGTGACACTGGATGAGCTGCAACATGTGAAGTCTTATTACAACTAAAACACCAGATTTATTATCAGAGATCAGCAGCAGGTCCGACCTTTATTTTGACAGACGCCTGATGATCAGTGTGATAACGTTTGTGTGTGTGTGTGTGTGTGTGTGTGTGTGGTTGCATGTCATCATCCCTCATGATTGGAGGAGCTGTTGCCCCGGCAACCAGCCACAACAACATCATAACAGCATCAATCAAGTATGTGACAAACACACACACAAAACACGTGTGTGTGTGTGTGTGCGTGCGTGCGTGTGTGCGTGCGTGTGTGTGTGCGTGTGTGCATGTGTGTGTGTGTACTCTGGCAGCTGCCCAGTTCACCAGCAGCCTCATTCTGGTTTCCTCTGAACTGTTTGATCTGTAACCTTCAGATGGAGAAAATCAAACCAGCAACCCTGCAGGTCGAGACGCTCGTTAGTGTTGGACCACTTTGTCCAACTACGGCAAGTCATCCGGCTCAACAAGTGTGTGTAAACATGTCGTAGCATTAGCATGCTACCTGTTTTTACAGTCAACACCTGCACATTGAACTGTGGCTCACATTGCACCTCCTTTAAGCACCGACAGACGTTCAGCAGTGAGCTGAAGTCATGACATCACTTCCTGTCGAGCCACCACCTCATTCAACATTTCTTTTATCACTTCTGAAAATATGAAGCAGATCCACCAGAATATTAGAAACTCCAACTTTGTGAGCTCAGAAAAAAAACAGCAGCTCTCATGAAAAAACTACAACCTAACCAAAGGTTCTGAAAATATGAAGCGAGGTCACACGACGGGCTGATGATGGAAGTTTTGTTTCCAGGCTGGATCTTTACTTTGAACAGGGTTTTCTAACTTGTAGAACTGGTTTCAGTCTGGTTCTCTATGACCTCGTGTTCTTGACGTCAGGCCTTTACAGACCTTCACAGACTCTGTGAATCAGCTCTGTGTCACAGTGCAGATTGTGGATGTAAAACTGGTAAAAGAAAAAGTAGCATCATCCGATGTACAAGACAAACAGATGAATTATAATGTGTCGGCCATTTTGTCGCCACTTTTTGCTGAATGTGTCCCAAGTTTCTCACCAAACCGATGTTATTCTGAATATGATGCTACGAAACGCGTCTATAAGACGAGTGACAGATATGTTTCTCTACAAAACCATGGAAACACATCCACACGACCAGGAAAGAACCCTCATTTTAATGTTAATTTAATTTGAATTCCTTTGTTACTCTACAATGGGGACATTTCCAAACAGGCTGCCCCTCGTGAGGCAACAACACGCTCGAGCAAGTGAGCGTTCTCTGACTGGGGATCGAACCCGGCGGGGAGAGTCGCCGAATCCTAAACTAATGTTAAAGTACATTCAGAGCTATAAAAAATGGACCCCAAGTCTGTGTATGTGTTCACATACTTGGTCACTGAAGCTGATTCTGATTCTGATAAACATCTGTCTTCATTTGTCCAACATCAGAAAGTCCTGAAGCCGCCGTCCTGTCTGTCTCGTTAACAAAGACAGACTGAGGTTTAGAGGTTTGTGTCTCGCAAAAACAGTCAGTCAAACGCAGTCAGTCAGTCAGTCAGTCAGTTAAACACAGTCAGTCAGTCAGTTAAACACAGTCAGTCAGTCAGTCAGTCAGTCAGTCAAACAGTCAGTCAGTCAGTCAGTCAGTTAAACACAGTCAATCAGTCAAACACAGTCAGTCAGTCAGTCAGTCAGTTAAACACAGTCAGTCAGTCAAACACCGTCAGTCAGTCAGTCAGTCAGTCAGTCAGTCAAACACAGTCAGTCAGTCAGTCAAACACCGTCAGTCAGTCAGTCAGTCAGTCAAACACAGTCAGTCAGTCAAACGCAGTCAGTCAGTCAGTCAAACACCGTCAGTTAGTCAGTCAGTCAGTCAGTCAAACACAGTCAGTCAGTCAAAAGCAGTCAGTCAGTCAGTCAAACACCGTCAGTCAGTCAGTCAGGCAGTCAGTCAGTCAGTCAGTCAGTCAAACACAGTCAGTCAGGCAGTCAGTCAGTCAAACACAGTCAGCCAGTCAAACGCAGTCAGTCAAACACAGTCAGCCAGTCAAACGCAGTCAGTCAGTCAAACACCGTCAGTCAGTCAGTCAGTCAGTCAGTCAGTCAAACACAGTCAGTCAGTCAGTCAAACACCGTCAGTCAGTCAGTCAGTCAGTCAAACACAGTCAGTCAGTCAAACGCAGTCAGTCAGTCAGTCAAACACCGTCAGTTAGTCAGTCAGTCAGTCAGTCAAACACAGTCAGTCAGTCAAAAGCAGTCAGTCAGTCAGTCAAACACCGTCAGTCAGTCAGTCAGGCAGTCAGTCAGTCAGTCAGTCAGTCAAACACAGTCAGTCAGGCAGTCAGTCAGTCAAACACAGTCAGCCAGTCAAACGCAGTCAGTCAAACACAGTCAGCCAGTCAAACGCAGTCAGTCAGTCAGTCAAACACAGTCAGTCAGTTAAACACAGTCAGTCAGTCAGTCAAACACAGTCAGTCAGTGAAACACAGTCAGTGAAACACAGTCAGTCAGTCAGTCAGTCAAACACAGTCAGTCAGTCAAACACAGTCAGTCAAACACAGTCAGTCAGTCAGTCAAACACAGTCAGTCAAACACAGTCAGTCAGTCAGTCAGTCAAACACAGTCAGTCAGTCAAACACCGTCAGTCAGTCAGTCAAACACAGTCAGTCAGTCAGTCAGTCAGTCAAACACAGTCAGTCAGTCAAACACAGTCAGTCAAACACAGTCAGTCAGTCAGTCAGTCAAATACAGTCAGTCAGTCAAACACAGTCAGTCAGTGAAACACAGTCAGTCAGTCAGTCAGTCAAATACAGTCAGTCAGTCAAACACAGTCAGTCAGTCAAACACCGTCAGTCAAACACAGTCAGTCAGTCAAACACAGTCAGTGAAACACAGTCAGTCAGTGAAACACAGTCAGTCAGTCAAACACCGTCAGTCAGTCAGTCAAACACAGTCAGTCAGTGAAACACAGTCAGTGAAACACAGTCAGTCAGTCAGTCAAATACAGTCAGTCAGTCAAACACAGTCAGTCAAACACAGTCAGTCAGTGAAACACAGTCAGTCAAACACAGTCAGTCAGTCAGTCAGTCAAATACAGTCAGTCAGTCAAACACAGTCAGTCAAACACAGTCAGTCAGTCAAACACAGTCAGTCAGTCAGTCCACACTGTGGCAGCTATGTGTAACATGTGATCATGAGTTGGTCTGAGGTGGAAACAGAAGTCGAGTACGGAGACGCTGAGGCTGTGACTATTTCCTGGAAACAGACCCAGAACATCCTGAACTCAAACAAGTCTCAGTAGAAAAGTTGTTAATGTCTTTTTTTAATTCCATCGAATCAATAAAAAAGTAAGTCAACTGCAGCTTCTGATGGTCACATGATGGTCACATGACTCCCGCCCTGCAGGTCGTGGTGGCGTCCAGAGAGTCCTCCACCCTGAACTACATGATGTCATCCTGAAGTCCTCCCACACTGACAGCTGCTTCCTGCTGACACAACCAAGGACATGAGGTCACTTCCTGTTATGTCACCATATTTCTTTTGTTTACCTCATGATTGTTGTGAAGAAAAGTAAACTTTAATTGCTGTGATATAAAAAATTCTGTGACTATAAGAAACGTGTCTGATAAGCCTTTAAACTGGAGACGTCCTTTAATGAATTAATTATTTTCACTTAAAAGCTGATTAAATATGTATCTGACACATTGAACAGCTGGAGAAACTGAATCCCACTCACTTCTTTTTCATTTTTGGTTTTTGTAACTAGTGATGTAACTAATTACTTTTTCACATTAAATAACAAAAGTATAACTGAAGTTTAAATGGGCTTGTTACTCCTAACTTTTGTCTGATATGAAAATAGTGGACAGCTGTCCCCCTCTTTAAGATTTATGTCCACTTGTGTCCGAAAAGTGTCCACAACAGTCAAGATGTTCTTGAATGTTTTCATTGAGTTTCGTGGCTTCCTTGAAATGCAGACCATCAAAGAGGGCTTTTACTCAGCTGCAGGTAAAATGAAGTCACCTTCAAATCACTTCGATGTGCAATCATTTTACGTGGAGTCTGATGGTTGATGTTATCGGAGCAGCGGACTGAACTCAAAATTCAGATCAAGTCTCCATCAAGGACTTTGTGAACAGAACGGTGTTCCACAGCAGAAATGTGCAGGTAGATACCTCAGGTGGCCCAGTGAGACAGTTTCTGCCACAAAGTCACATCTGATCAACCGGCCTTCACTCAGTTACAGTTTCCAGATGAGCTGCTTCCTGTCTGATGCCACGTTGAAGCAAAAAGTCCCGGATCTTTTTTAAGTAATAGAGTGTGTAAAATATGCAGCAGCCACTTGTATTAGTTTGTTGATTACTGATTTGATTGTCGATTAGCTTACAGGTCATTATGATCCGATCCTGTTCTGAGACGAGGGGTTTGACATTTTTACGGCCCCATTCCGGACCCGACCCCAGAGCCACAGACCTGCTGCAGCACCGCCCTCGACGGGACAAGGACACAAACTGAAATGACTTCTGGGAGATTTCAGTGTGTTCGAAGCTTGAAGGTTGCACCTGCCAGGTCCTGCCACATCACCGCTTCATCCCTGCGGTGTTTGAAGCCGACGATGACCTTGAACCGGTGCGCCCTGACCAAACATGGCAGGACTGCAAGGGACCAATATTTTGGATAAACATAAATGAATCTCCCTTTGCATTTTCCCCATGTTCTCCAAACATGGAGCAAAACGTTCCTGGCATTTGGTCTTTTGACAAAAGAGGAAGCATCGACACAGAAATGTTATCCTCGTGCTCAAAGATGAATGTTACAGATGGATAAATAAGACAAAGAATTCAAAGAGAGGAAATAGCAGTGAAAGCCTGATATTAATCGGGAATAAATCAATCCAGGTTTGTCTGATCAATGCTGCTCTTGTCTTTACAGAACTGAAACAGCTGATACAAATGATCAGGGCGAACAAAGACCAAACACAGCACTTTATCTTGGATTGGTTGGGCGACATGTGAAGAGCTGGCTCCAGTGTGTCACCCCTCTGACTCCGGCCCTGGTGTATTTAACCTGAAATCACTTTTGCAGTTTGTAAAAACATTATTTTTATATTTGGTGATTTACATTGGTGGAAAGTATTTAAGTACATTTACTCAAGTACTGTACTGAACTGCAGTTTTGAAGCAGTTGTACTGTACTGGAGTATTTCTATTTCATGCTACTTTATAATTCTGCCCCACTACAATTATGTGATAGAAACCAGTTACTAGTTGCTTTACAGATTCAAATAATTAATACAAAATTTTATCAACAAATACAACATGATATATAATTAAAATGAGCTCCATCTTTACCAGCTGCAACATTAAACTGATGAACGAATCATCAATGAATGATCAATTATTATAATTCAATAATCAGTACTTTCACTTTAGTAAAGATCTGAGTACTTCAGCTCTCTGGCTCTAAAGGGGTTCAGTACTTGTTTTGTTTCATATTTTGTGTGTGTGTGTGTGTGTGTGTGTGTGTATAAGCATTAATGTTGTTAATGATGATGATTTATTGCTATTAGAACACAGCATGTTGCACTCGATCCCTCCAGGTCTGACCTCTGACCTCTGACCTCTGGCCTCCAGCTCTGGGCGCTGACAGGCGCCCACATGGACGACCTGCCGGAGGACCAGCACTCCTCCTCTCCTCCCTCCCTCCCTCTTTTTACTGCCCTCCCCTGATGTGGGACAGGATGTGGTCATGGCGACGGGATAAACAGACGATAACAACCCGCGGTGGAGCTCGACTTGAAGGCTGCGACCGCCGCAGAGGGCCAGAAGAGAGAGAGACGGAGGTGAAGACGAAGAGACAGACACAGGAGGACAGACAGGTAAGACTGCAGACTGTCTCTCTGTGTTTTAATCTGACGGTTTTACTTTGAATTATTTCAGATCTTTACAGTCAAACTGTTGTAAAATCAATGAAATCATTTCAAAATCGGTCTCATCTCAGAGGCAGTGAAACAGCTTCTTCAGATGCAAAAATTTGACAATAAAGTGATTTTGGTAACATCTGAAATTACAGCGTAAATATTTTCTACTTCTGTGGCACCAAGGAAAAATTTACAGGCTCCAAGAGAAACAGTGCAGGAAACGAGGGAGAAACACAGACTCAGCCCACATGTTCATTTACAGCAGAAACTGTATGTTATGAAACGCAGACATTTAAACTGAGTTTAAAAAAGGCAAGCAAAAAAATATAATAAACTGAAGTGTGAAAAATACCACCTGTGCACATGAATCTGCTTTTTTCTTATCATTGAAATTGTCCTTCAGTTAACAATTATTTCATTATAGGTAATATTCTCAATCAATGTTCCGACTTCAAACAAAAATCCATTTTAGGTCTCAGAGTCCAGAATAAGTTTATACGTGAGATTCAAAAATGTTTTTCATTGTTTTTTATCAATCGTCTGAATGATTCAACTGTTAACTGGAGAAATCCGTTATGTGAATATGTGACTGAAATGAAGCAGATCAGTATTTGAGACACAGAACTCATTTAAAGTTTCTACGTGTTTCCCTGCTGTTCTGGAAACTGACTCCACCACCTGACACCTCTTGTGAACATGCAGCAGGATGGGAGTTTTCAGCGTCGGGGGGTTTGTGAGCTCAGCAGGACACAGAAACATCTTTTAGACTCGTGTGTGACAGAGCAGATCAGTTCCTGCTGTGATGAACGCAGCCGTCTACACAGGCTGCTCACATTTTACTCACGTGAGTATTTTATGTGCTGAACTATCAGGTGGCCGACGCTCAGTCCCGTACATGAACGCATCCTGTGTCGACACAGTGTCGGCGTGGAGGCTTGAGCCAGAACCCCGGCTGCCTCCCATCCTCTTAAATGCAACACGCTGCTTTGACAACCGATCCAGCTTCATGTCGGACACGTCTGCCCACGTCCACACATGTGCTGTGACACCTGCTGAAAAGCTGCTGAGGCCTCAGAGGACGAGGACAGACGAGAAATGAAGGACTTTCGTCAGCTCACATCTCGACAGGCTGAAGCTTCGACGTGTCTGGTTTTAAAGGACGCTGTGTTTTGAGAAAAGGACGGGCAACCGGAGCTCGGACGGTGGAGCGGGTTCATTTCAGGAAGAGGTGGCGCCACGACGTCATGTTTGTGGAGGTCAAAGTTCAGTGTTCAGTCTATGTTCACTTCATGCAAATACTATGAACATAGTATTTGGGAGAAAGGCTCTGGTCTCACACATGAAACTCATTCTGACTCATCGTAACAGCACAACAGCTGGATAAAGTTTAATGTCAGAATTCAGTTGGATCATAATCTTGTTTTATATTAAAAGGTTAATGTTGAATCACTGTTGAGGAAGAAACTGCAGAACACAGAGACCGATGCATGGAGGAGAGGATTGAAAGTCCCAAACAAGTTCACACACACTGAACTGGTGTATATATGTATGTATGTATATATGTATGTATGTGTATATGTATGTATGTATATATATGTATGTATGTGTATATGTATGTATGTATATGTATGTATGTATGTATATATGTATGTATGTGTATATGTATGTATGTATATATGTATGTATGTATGTATGTATATATGTATGTATGTATATATGTATGTATGTGTATATGTATGTATGTATATATACAGTCCTATTGCTCTAAACTGTTGATGCCTCCTAAATGTGACTGGGTTCAGACTTACAGTCTGTGAGTTGTTGAAATGTTCTCGACTGACTGACCTCCATGTTTTAAAGTCCTGACGGTCCTGTATGTTCAGACACTGTCGCCTCCTCTTGTTTTATCATTATGCCATATTGAAAAATTGTGATGAACCACAATACTTTTACTGACGTTTATGAATTCATTTGTATCGTTTATTACAGCTTGTTATATATTTGTTTTTTTTTATTCATTTGGGTGGATTTTGAGCCTTTAGCGCTGAAAACAGGATCAACTCTAGTACATTGACAACATTCATCTGCCAACACTCTCATTATAACAGGAGCAGAAAAAACAGGAGGAGGCATCATTTCAGTCCAAATAAAAAAGAAAAAAACCCAGTAAAAACAAACACACAGAGAAAACTTTTCTGTCTCTGAATTCTGTAAGATAAGATAAGATAAGATAAACCTTTATTCGTCCCACAGTGGGGAAATTTGCAGTGCACAGCAGCAAGGTGATAGAACAAGAATGAAAATAAACAGGCTAAGTGTGTGTGTTTGTGTGTGTGTGTCTTTCTCTGTGTGTGTCTGTGTGTCTCAGTGTGTGTATCTGGGTGTGTGTGTGTGTGTGTGTCAGGGTGGGAGACATGACCTCACTCTGGTTTCTCAGACTTGTGTGATCACACACACACTGATGGAATCTAACAGTGGTTGTCAGAGTTTCTGAGTGTTTTCAGTTTGACGGCTGCTGCTCACCTCCAGTTCTCTCCAGTCAGATTCCGGGTGGTTCCTGGTCTCGCCTCTGCGTAGTGTGATGAAATCACGCTGATATAATGAACTGAATATTCATTTTACATCAAGTTTTTGTCATTTGTTTTCAGTAAGTTTCAGTTTTTAATGGACTGCAGTGACATTTTTACTGACAGATTGATTAAAGTCAAACAGAGGAGGCCGTAAAGGTTCTGTAAATGATTGAAATCACAGGTCTGAACTCCTGAACTTTGTTTCTTTCTAAGAGAGAATTCAAGTAGAAGAAAACTGGTGAATGTGACAAGTTCAGTCAGTCGTACCTTCGACATCAGTCTGAGTCAGATTCAACAATCCTGCCACGTGATTTCATTTGGTTGCAGTTCTCAGTCATGTTCTGGTGACGTGATTTCCTTCACAACATCTCATCAGCTGTGTTTCTCTCTGTTTTGCAGTTATTTTCCCGTCATGGCGGAGAGCGCGGACATGGAGCAGCTCCTGACGTCTTTTAAGAAGTTTGCCATCCATGGAGACACGAAGGCCACGGGGAAGGAGCTGAACGGGAAGAACTGGGCCAAACTGTGCAAAGACTGCAAGATCATCGACGGCAAGAACGTCACGAGCACCGACGTGGACATCGTCTTCTCCAAAGTCAAGTGAGTCTGCGGGCGAGTTCAAGTGTCCACAGACAGAAACTGCAGAGACCTGCTGATTCAATAACTTTTAAATGCAGGATAGTTGGATTGAAGCCTGTCTCTTGTGTCAACCACACACTGTATAAAACATGGACGTAGTCTCTGTGATGTCACCCACAGGTCCTGAAGTGGGCGCTGCCATCGCCATCATGGCAGAGTCTGACTCCACCTAACTCACAGCTAATCCAAATTTGGGCAAAGAGGTGGAGAAAGGTGGACCTGAGGCGGCTGAATTGAAGTGAATTGAATAAAGCTGAAACTAACCCTCCTAGCTTGAAGCTACCAAGCTAGCTAAGGCTAATAAGCTAACCCATATGCCATTTTGTGATGCTAGCCAGCTAACCCGGTGGTTCTGGCCGACTTCACCACGATTGAATCATTTATAAAATTAAATGAGTGAGTTATACTAGCAAGAAAAACCTGTTTCAGTGTTCGTATATATAGACATCTGACCATCGGGGAGGGTCGACCAGCTGCAGTGGGGTCAATCTTCCCACCTACCAAAACACAACCACACCACTGACACTTCAGGACCTTTTCAGAGGTTCCCAAACTTTTGATCCTCTTGAGGGGATGAAATATTTATAAAATCATGAGACAACTGGAGTAAAACAAAAACAAGTCTGATAATTGATTCTGATACATGGTTAGAAGATATTTTCTGACATCTTATAAAGTGATTCATGATTAATAAAAGAATCCACAGATCATTAGTTTAATGTTTTCTCATCTGTCTGAGTTCTTGTGTTTCCGTGTGAAGACAGAAGACGTCTCGGGTCATCACCTACGAGGAGTTCCAGAGAGCTCTGGAGGAGTTGGCTCCAAAGAGGTTCAAAGATCAAAGTAAGGAGGAGGCACTGGAGTCCATCTTCAAACTGGTGGAAGGAAAAGAGCCCACCAACGTTGGCGTGACGGTGAGACAACAAGCTTTTATCTAACAACTTTAGAACTGAAGCTTCTTTTCTCCCTCATGTGTTTGTAGCACAAGCAGGAACCAACACAAACTGATAAAACAGAAGATACTCAACCATTACAGCCAGTTTATTGACATGAAACCTAATGTACCTCTCACCATCCAGTTTCTGAGTGTGTTTCCACACCTGAACACTGTCCAGCACACTGAAGTAGTTCTTTTGAAAAGGAAGAATCTGCGTCCTGAAGCTACTGCTGCTGATTAGAAACAGCAGGTGTGTTGAAGGCTGTTATATGCTGTTGTAAATTGTTGTATCATTCGAGCATGAATGCTGCACTATAATCATGTTTCTGTGATCGACGTCTGTTTTGTGAGGGATAAGATAAACCTTTATTCGTCCCACAGTGCCCCCCTGTGGGCTGAGGAGGAACCCTGGACACAGGAAACTGTGTCATCTGCATAAAAACTGACAATGAAGTGCTGATTAGATTACAGAGGTTTCACATCATGCTGACGCTGTTAAAAAGAACGGGACATGTCGCTTATCCACAATGGAAGCGACGCCCTGTTTGTTGCCATTGAAACCCTGATGAAACTTTGGTTTCACAGCTACAGACTGAGGCCTGATGTTGAGTCCAGAACAGGTGAGACAGCGGCGCTTCGGTCTGTGAAAACATGATCAAACGTGATTAACGATCCGCTGTTCATCTTTAATATCAGATCAAACAGCAGCTCAGCGTTACATCACCTCCGGCTCGTCTTCACGTTTCATTGTTCAGCCGCAGAAAACAAGTCGAGAGCTGCTCCACAGACGCAGCTCTCACTCCGATCTGATGTTGCAGAACCACAAACTGTTCATCAAACTGAGGATCTGTAAATATTTGGACTCTCATCACAGAGGTTTATTATTATCATACTGAAGTCATGAGAGTCTGAGCCAAGAAGTGAGGCAGTCTGGATCATCTTCACATCATTATAAACACTCTTCAGTCAACGTAGACACTGAAATACACACATTTCAAATGAACAGCAGAGATTGATTATAATAATTGGAGTAATTTATTCCAGTCGTTTGTGCTCATACATGAAGGAGGAAAACAGACTTTCTCATTTGTTCTTATAGAACGTTGTCATTCACAAGACCTGCACCACCTCAGAGTCCACATTCACACCTGACGTGTTCTTGTTTCATCCATCACTACAGCCAGTGTGCTCCAGGAGCTGATGTGATGAAGACAAGCATCCCAGCATGCATTTGCAACAGGGAAAGTGTAGATTTTTAATAAGAGGCGGATGTATTAAAATCATTTCTATTATAAGATATTATTCCAAACTTTTTATCTCCCTCACCTTGATTCCTCTGTCCTCGACAAAAGGCAGTTTGGGTTTTTCTACTTTTCTCACCCGCAGTATGGAACCACCACAGGCAGGTGTCAGCAGCAATCAGGATCTACCATTTTAGTCCGTTCTCATATGTTTCCTGTCCTCTGTGTCTCCATCAGAAAGTGACGAAGACGGCGGCGGTTGACCGCCTGACCGACGCGTCCCGGTACACCGGATCTCACAAGGAACGCTTCGACAAGAGCGGCAAGGGCCGAGGTCGGGAGGGCCGGGAGGAGCTGGTGGACAACACCGGCTACGTGGGAGCATACAAGAACGCCGGGACGTATGACAACAAGATGAAGGCAGAGAAATAACAGGGCGGGAGGAAGCACAGCTCGTGTACAGCACTTAATCTGGACCAAACCTTGAACTTTGATCCTCTGTGTGTGTGTGTGTGTGTTTGTGTGTGTGTGTGTCTGTCTGTGTGTGTGTGTGTGTGTGTGTGTGTGTGTGTGTGTGTGTGTGCGTGTATGTTTGTGTGTGTGTGTGTGTTTGTGTGTGTGTGTGTCTGTCTGTGTGTGTGTGTGTGTGTGTGTGTGTGTGTGTGTGTGTGTGTGTGTGTGTGTATGTTTGTGTGTGTGTGTGTGTGTGTGTGTGCATGTGTGTGTTTGTGTGTGTGCATATGTGTGTTTGTGTGTGTGTTTGTGTGTGTGTGTGTGTGTGTGTGTGTGTGTGTGTGTGTGTGTGTGTGTGTGTGTGTGGGTTCGCTTATGTCCAAATTGGGGATAGACACTAGACTCAAGACCAGTTGATTCGGGACAGCGGTGCAATTGGGGACAAAAAGTGATTTTTAGGTCAACAGTTAAGGTTATTGTTAGGTTAAGGTTATTGTTAGGTTAAGGTTATTGTTAGGTTAGGTTAATGTTATTGTTAGGTTAGGGTTAGGTTAAGGTCAGGTCGTCCTTCAGGTTAGTCTCCAGGAAATGAATGTAAGTCTATGTAAATTCCCCAAAAGTGACATAAAGACTGTGTGTGTGTGTGCGTGTGTGTGTGTGTGTGTGTGTGCGTGAGTGTGTGTGTGTGTGTGTGTGTGTGTGTGTGTGTGTGTGTGTGTATGCGTGTGTGTGCGTGAGTATGTGTGTGTGTGTGTGTGTGTGTGTGTGCGTGAGTATGTGTGTGTGTGTGTGTGTGTGTGTGTGTGTGTGTTTGTGTGTGTGTATGCGTGTGTGTGCGTGAGTGTGTGTGTGTGTGTGTGTGTGTGTGTGTGTGTGTTTGTGTGCCTGTGTGTGTGTGTGTGCGTGTGTGTGTGTATGCGTGTGTGTGCGTGAGTATGTGTGTGTGTGTGTGTGTGTGTGTGTGTGTGTGTGTGTGTGTGTGTGCGTGAATGTGTGTGTGTGGGCAAACTGACTGAGCTTCATGTTTAGTCTGATGAGCTGCACTCAGATCAGGTCTGTAGACATGAAGTCTTCTTTCATCATGACTTTAGCCTCATTCAGCCTGAGTTTCTGTAGCAGAGCTTTTTTTTCATCAGCTGATGTTCAGTGATTTTAATGTGTGTGTGTGTCTCATTTTTCTCCTCAGTAATAATTTCAGACTCAATGAGCTCCTGTTTCTTGTGAACTGGCTGCTCCTCCTCACTTCAGTCCTCTTCTTGTATTTTTGGAGGTTTGTTCTGGATGGACCTCACAGATACTGAAATCCTCAGGAAGAGTTTCATGTCTGTGAGTTCAGATCTGAGTTTGGACTTTGCCTCCCTTCAACTCTCTGGCGCCCCCCTGAGGAGGCTTTAGTCGCTGTCCTGCTGAAGGTCTGTTACAGACCAGGTCCTGGAGCTTCATCAGGGTTAAAATAAGTTAAGTGAAGCTCAGTGAAGGTTTCAGCTCCTCCTGTGATGTTCATCCTGTCTGAATGAGGCTTCAGTTTGTGTTGAAACTTCTTCTTGTTAAATTCTGCTGTGTTCAGTCGTATCTTTGACTCTCTTGATGTTCTAGCTTTCAGCTGCTCAGTTCGCTGTTTCAGCTCTGAGGACATTCTGGGATTTTCAGTCGTGTGTCTTTAATCTCCAGCAGCTTTTGGATCCACAATGAATGAAACTTCAGCAGAATCTGCAGCATCATGAAACCTGAAGCCATTTTTTCATTTTTTAATATATACTATAAATATCATATATATATATATATATCTATTTTTCTCAGCCTTGCTCTTCTTCTGCAGTGTCATTATTTTAAACTTGCTCCATAAACACTCATGTCTGGAGTTGATGCAGGAGCAGAAACTGGACTCGAGCTGCGGTTCAATTTAATTGAATGAATAAAAAAGTGTTTTCTGTTCTGCCGTGTTTCTCTTGTCGTGTTTCCACTGCAGGAACTTTTCCAGGAACATTTACAAACTCATGAAAACTGCTTTCTCGGGTGGAAATGTAGATGTTGATATTATATTTCCTATAAATGTTGTTGGTCCTCTGCACAACCTTCATTCTCTCTGCTGGTTTATTTAAACAGAACTGTTGAGCTGATTTTGATCGTTAACCTTTGAAAAAATTATTAACATTATTTTAATTGTTGGGTAAAAGATGGTGGCGATATGATGAGACGACCTTTAACCAGAGCATCAGTTCAACCTGCAAACTGTATCTTATGATGACATCACCTGTTTATTTCTTTCACAACAACAGTTTCATTCATTTCATTCAAAAATGCTTTTACAAATGCAGCTGCAGAAATGAGACGAAGAACAAAGTGAAAAACAAACAAAAACCGGGGAAGAAGGAAAAAAAGAGAAACAAAAACATCAAAGAAAAAGACCAAATAAAAGGGGAATTTATGAGATTCAGGAGACAGAGAAGTATTTGGACATTTAACATTAACATTCACTTCTCTGTTGAGTTCAATTGTTTCGGTGTTTTTGTCCATAGTTTCAGTTTGTAGTTAATTTCTTCTTCCTTTAATCTGCTGTCCGCCATCCCGCGTCCTCACCGAGTCGGTGTGCACTGCAGTGTGTGTGTGTGTGTGTGTGTGTGTGTGTGTGTGTGTGTGTGTCCAGGCTTCAGGATCATTTTCAGGGATGTCTCCACAACAATATTTATAAAAAAGAGAGAAGTTCATCACTTTGGGACACGAAGTCTTTGCAGCAATAAGCTTCACAAGCAGCAGCGACGTATTTGTAGACTTTTAATTTTCTGGTTTTCTCCTCAGGGCTGAAAAACCCCTGTTTTTCAGGTTAAAACTCATTTAGTTTATATTTCTTTACACCCACAGATCAGAAATGCACTGTTTTTGGACACATACAGACAATCTTTGTCTATCAGAAGGTTTGTGGTTGTACATGAAAAAAACGAACACGCACACACACGCACATCCATCCATCCATCCATCCATCCATCCATCCATACATCCATCCATCCATCCATCCATCCATCCATACATCCATCCATACATCCATCCATCCATCCATCCATCCATCCATACATCCATCCATCCATCCATACATCCATCCATCCATCCATCCATCCATACATCCATCCATACATCCATCCATCCATCCATCCATCCATCCATACATACATCCATCCATCCATCCATCCATCCATCCATCCATCCATCCATCCATCCATCCATCCATCCATCCATCCATCCATCCATACATCCATCCATCCATCCATCCATCCATCCATCCATCCATACATACATACAACGATTTGTCAAACATGGGATCCATACAAACAGCTGTGAAAGCTGATGTATGTTTAAGCTGCTTCTCCAATTGATCTTAAGCGGCTGACTTCAATGATTTCTTCGTCAAAGCCGTCAACCTGCCTTCTAGATCCCGTCCCAACCAGGCTGCTTAAAGAAGTCTTACCTGTTATTAGCACGTCTTTAGTCGACACGATCAATCTGTCTTTATTAACAGTCTTTTAAAGTAGCTGTGATAAAACCTCTCCTTAAAAAGCCGACTCTTGATCCTGAGGTATTGGTAAAGTATGGACCTATATCTAATCTTCCCTTGAGAAAACAGTCGCCAACCAGCTGTGTGTCCATCTACAGAACAATAGTCGACTTGAGGATGTTCAGTCAGGATTTAGAGTTCATCATAGCACAGAAACAGCTCTGGTGAAAGTAACAAATGACCTTCTTATTGCATCAGACAGAGGACTCGTCTCTGTCCTCGTCCTGTTAGATCAATAGATTTGACACCAGTGACATCACATCCTGTTGCAGAGACTAGAAAATTTAATTGGCATTAAAGGAACTGCGCTAAGCTGGTTTAGGTCCTATTTATCAGACCGATCTCAGTTTGTACAAACACACACACATACATACACATACATACTTACATAGATAAATACGTAAACAAATACACACATACTTACATACACACACACACACATACAAACAAACAGACATACACACACGCACAAAGATCCATACATGCATCGATACATACATCCATACACACGTACATACATACATAAATATATACATACAAACATACATAAACATATACATATACACACATACATGCATACACACACGCACATACATCCAGACATACATACATATAGACATACGTACATACACACATACATACAAACATACATAAACATACACACACGCACACACATACACCTACATACACACATTTCCACATACATACACTCATACATACATTAATACACACACATATATACACACGCACATACATACACGCATTTAATTATGTGTGTATGTATGTGTGTTTGTGTATGTATGTGTATGTGTGTACGTGTGTGTGTGTGTATGTATGTGTGTGTGTATGTGTGTGTGTGTGTGTGTGTATGTGTGTATGGATGTATGCATGTATGTGTGTATATGTATGTATGTTTGTATCTATGTATGTTTGTGTGTTTGTCTATGTGTGTATGTATGTATGTATTTGTGTGTATATGTATGTTTGTATATGTGTGTGTATGTGTATGGATATATGTATGTATGTATGTTTGTGTGCATGTATGTGCGTGTGTGTGTATGTGTGTGTTTATTTATGTGTGTTTACGTATGTGTATGTATGTATGTGTGTATGTATTTGTGTATGTGTATGTATGTATGTATGTATGCGTGTATGTGTGTGTGTGTGTGTGTGTGTGTATTGATATATTCATGACTGAGCTTCATCAGCTGGTATTTTTCATTGTGATAAACACATAGAACTGCTGTTGTGTATATTTGTATTTCTGTTTGAACTTGTTTGCTTTTCAGGGTTTATTTCATATCTTTGTTTCTTTTCCTCCCATCCATCAGATGAAGGAACATCTCAACTGATTCTCAGAGTCTTAAATAAGGGTTTGAATACTGACATTATGATATATATTATATCATATATATATGATAAATAACTGATATCATCATCAACATTCATTATATATTAAGGTTTATAATAACGTCCACTCCAATAGTCTTTGTTTGTCCTGAGTTTGATCTTCATCAGTTATTCAACAAAAAACAAATAAAAAGTAAAAACATGTCAAGACTCAAATTCAAAGCTGTGGATCTTAAAAATTAGCTGCACATCAATTATTGCTGCACTGTTATTCAGTGAATAAACTACTATTTTTAACTCCACATGTCCTCCAGCTGTGGACAGATTATCAGACAGGCCCTGGACACAGACATGTAAAGGACATGAAGAGCTACTCTAACAGTCTCTGCTGTGAACTGAAACGCAGAGGCCACAGTTCAAAGTCACCTCAGTCCTTCAGGATCAGCAGTCAGAGTCTCTGGACCTGGTCCTGGACCGTGGTCCCCCCGTGAACCCGCTGAACGCTGATACCAGGTCTTTGACGCTGCTGGACGAGCGAGGCGTCTCCTCACTCTCCTTCTTCTTTGTCCTCGTCTTCCTCGGGTTGGTGTTCAGACTCTTGGAGCGCAGTGTCGGGTACATCCTGTCCTCCCCCACCAGCAGCTCCTCCCCCCCTCTGTTACCACTGTCCACCGTTTCACCCTCCTGTTCCCCGTCAGATGGCCTGGACGTTCTCTCCTCCACGTCCTGTTTGGTTTCATCACCTTTACTCTTCTCTGCTGGCACTGTGGGGGAGGGGTGAACTCCCCGGTGAGGCATGCTGGGAGATCTGACGGGCTGTTGTGAGCCGGGGGGGATGAAACCGGTTGCCGCCTCCTGGTCCTGATGGACGGGACTGTAGACGATGCTGCTGATGGACTTCCTGTTGGAGGAGGGGGAGCTGCTGAGGGTCGGAGAGGATGAATACTGTGTGACCTTTGACCTTTCCAGAGGGAAAGACACTGACGCCTCCAGTCGGGTTTTCTCTGCCGGTTTCTCCACGTTAGCGTCCGTCATGTCAGACTGAGGTGAAGCAAGGCAGGTGTGGGAGGGTCTGTGGTCGGGGTCGCAGGGGGAGATCAGGATGTCGACGTTGGACAGAGACTGAGTCCTCTCCTTCAGGCGTCTCACCTCCAGAGTCGACCCGAACTCACCTGAAAAAAGGAAGGTCAAGTTCACATCAACTCAAATCGTTGACCTCAAGCCGTCAGGGCCAGTTGTTGTTGAGTTTGTGTTGAGATTTCCTGCCCCAGAGTGAAAATCGACTCACTGATGTTAAATTGCAGATCATAGTGAAAGAGCTCATAACATGAGGGTGTTACAGTCGTCAGAAGGACTCGACAGTCACTGGATGAAATAACTAATGAAATAATGTCCTATTTAGAACTAAAACCTGATTATTTGAAACAGAGCACCTGTTGTCCCACCTGTCGTGTTTCCTCCCTCTGTGTTTCCTCCTCGTCTCTCTGGACTCAGCTGGACCCTCCTGTCGTTTGCCTCCAGGCCTCCGGACACAGAGGTCCTGTCGTCGTGCTCCAGCTCGTATCTGTACAGACTGTATCCGTCGGCGCTGTTGATGCTGCTGTGTCGCAGCAGAGAAGCCGGCTCGCAGACGGATGATCCTCTGGACCTCGTGCGGACGAGCTCGGCCCGGTCGACGCCCGCCAGCTTCTCCAGCGCGTTCATCATGCGGCCGGAGAACTCCTCCAGCTGAGCCAGGCGGAGGTCCACCGTCTGCAGGGACGCCTTCATCAGGTGCTCCCTCTCATTCACCTCCTCCAGACGCATGAACATGTTCTCCACCCTGAACGCAGGACAGACCAGGAACACTGTTGGACAATGTTATTTTCGTGCAGCTATCACCGTTATTTGCGCATTTTTCACCAACACCTTCATTTTTTTTAAAAGTGCAATTCTCTATTTAGTACACCGGCCCCTGAACTGTGGACAAGTTTTATTTAGAGAGAAAATTAAAAGACAAAATATTTATAGTTATTTGTAAAATATCCTAATATGGATCATCAGACCAAAATGAGAAAGTACATCTCATGTCTGACAAATGGATAAAGGGAAATCATGAAAGAGTAATTTTAAAAAGGAAAATGACAAACATAAAAAGGAAACAATTGAATGCTTGAATGTCTCTTTATCTCACCAACATTTTTGCTCATAATTGTGACTAATGTCTTCCTCACCGCTCAGATGTGACTCTGATTCTCTCATTGTTGGACGACTGTTTCTCGTCGTCTTTCTCTCGGAAATATTCCTCCACACATTGCTCCTCGAACTCGTGCAGACTCTTCAGCTCGTCCACACTCAGCACCAGCTCTGAGGAAACAAATGGCATTCCAGCTCATTGTTTTAAACTCATTCAGAACCTCCAGTTCCGAGGTGTTACCGAATCTTAGTTTGAGTTCACGCAGGCTCAGTGAAGCAGATCTTACGGAGTCGTCTCTCCCGGTCGTCGTGATCTCCCTCTGGCCTCCGTCTGCAGCGGCAGCACAGCCTCTTCAGGACGATGTAGATGTGGGGGAAGACGATGAGGGGGGGGGCAGGATGGGACGATCGTGGAAGGTCATGATCAGCTGATAACGCTGGAACTTCCACACCTGGTTGGAGATGGATTTCACCTCGAAGAACGTGTTGCTATGGAGAGGAAGAGGAGGGAGGTTTAATTAGGAGATGATTTTAGTTTGTTGTTTCTTTTACTTCCTCTTTTCTTTAATTCATTCTTTTCTTTGTTTGGTTCTACCTTCCCTTTTTTACTTCCACCTTCCTTGTAAACTTTCTGTCATTTTTTCTTCAGTTCTTTGTTTTTATTTGCTTTTTTCTCTCCATTTGTTTCTTTCCCTTTCACCTTTCTGTCTTCTGTTTAAATACAACACCAAAACTACCAGGACTTTTATTTTGGAAACATTCCTCCAGACATGAGTTTCGTCTTCCTGTGACAGCAGGATGTTTAGTCAGCACTGCAGCTGATCTGACTTCTGTCTGAGCTCTATATGAAAGCAGCAAGATGAGGTGATGAACACTGACTTGAAGACAGCGATGAGCAGGTTGACCAGCAGGATGTTGGCGACCAGCAGGTAACAGGCCATGATGGCAGGAGTTAACCAGGCTCCAGGGATACAGGGAGGAAGCTTCTTCCCGTCTTCATCGTACATGTTGTCTCCACATGGAGCTGAGACACAAACATCATTCAGTCTCGTCAGTGTCCACGAATAAAATCGAATGACTTTGTTATCTTATGTCCAACCACATGCTTAATCCTGGATCATGGTTTCATTGGGACCTGTTGAAGGACAGCAGTATTTTGTTACAGTAGTTTGTATTTTTAACGGCGGGGTCCGCCATTCCTGCTCTGGATTCAGAAACACAGTGGACTAACAGGAAATGATGTAATCCATTGTTGCTTCTTCACATTAAAACGTTTCAACAGGACAAACTCAGGATGATGAAGCAGTGACAGGAAGCACAATGTGTTTGCATGTGCACGTGAGTAAACTTCCTGTCTGCATCTACAACTAGGAAAAAATAATGAAGTCATGACAGCATTACGGTTCACAGTAAATTCTGCCTGAGATACTTACGATTGATTTCCATCGCATAAACTGTCCGTCAACAGTGGAAGGTAAAAGAGACAGAAACTCATCAATAACAGCAGAAAATGACATGAACAGCCAGTGAAGATGTAACATGTAACATTTTCAAAAAAATAATAAAAATGAAAAACAGGACAAAATGTGTGGAAATTAGCAGGAATGTGGAAATGTGGACGGTGGGTGAGGACAGTGGGTGAGGACAATGGGTGAGGACAAAGGGTGAGGACAGAGCGTGAAGACAGTGGTTTAGGACAGTGGGTGAGGACAGTGGTTGAGGACAGAGCGTGTGGACAGTGGGTGAGGACAGTGGTTGAGGACAGTGGGTGAGAACAGTGGTTGAGGACAATGGGTGAGGACAGTGGGTGAGGACAATGAGTGAGGACAGTGAGTGAGGACAGAGAGTGAAGACAATGGGTGAGGACAATGACTGAGGACAGTGGCTGAGGACAGAGGGTGAGGACTAGCAGGTGTCTCACTGGAAGTCTTACTATGAACTCTAGTCTTACGGTCTATGGAGTCTGCAAACACCTCTCCGTAGATCATCCAGTACGGCATGTAGAAGATGTTTCGAGCCAGACGCCATGTCGGCTCCTCGTCCGGGTGGAGGATGGCCTGTCGAGCTACACCGAAACTCATCAGCACCACCAGCATGATGACCACGAAGTACAGCATGTCGATCATCTGGAGGACCACGAGACCACAGAGACACACTAGCACTTCTTTCTGTTTTGTGACAGTTTGTCAGTCCAAGTTTAAATGCATGTTTCTTAAATTGAATGGTATCTGTTCGGTACCATCTTGCCGATCATCATCACGTAGGGCCCCAGGTACTTGTTGACTCCGAAGATGTCGAGGACCCTGATGTACCAGAAGATGATGTCGACACAGTAGATGACGCGTCCGTAACCCATTGAAGGTTCGTTCTGCAGGCGCAGCAACAAACCCAGCAGGAAGACAGAGATGGCCACCAGGTCTGTGATGTTCCAGTAATCCTCCAACCACACGTTGATCTTCTGCTTCAGTTTCCCCGGCTCAGACATCAGGATCTGAGAGAGGACAGAGTTCAACTGGACCAGACATCAGGACTGACTCATAATGTTTCTGACTTCAGATCAGATAGTTGATTTAAATTTCATTTTTGATTTAAGCTTCTTCTTGTTCAGCTTCAGAGTTCAGAGTAGGAAACATTTTACTCTGTTTCATGTTTATTACACAGAAATAAGTACATGTGATTCCAGTTACTTACTGTTGTGTATAAAGTATAAAGTAATATAACCACAACATCAACATTACACAGAAACCACCATCTGCGTTCCCAGGACACAACTGGAATGAAGTCCCTGAAAGTTCTCACAGAACTGGAGTTACATCCAGTAAGTATTGTTTTTTATTTTGTAGTGCTATGACCTCTATGACTTTCGTCACTGGTTACCACCGGTGGCGAAGGCTGTTCGGATGTGATGTGCTCCCACTGACACAGCCCTGAACACAATGAGGAAATGTCCCTGGTGGAGTGAATCCTGTCAGTGGGACACGACCCATTTACTCCTGACTGTGAAGTGATCAAAGGTAGATGCAGCGTGACCGCCGTCAAAGATATATATCATATATATATGAGTAAAAAGTCATGGTGCTATAAATGGTTTATTTATTAATGCCTTATATAGATCACTTATAACAACAGGTTTGGGGTTGCCAGGTTGTGAAATAACAGTAATAATTAACTTATAAATATTCAAGATCAAACAGGTGATTAATGAAAGATCTCGTCCTGTGTCACATGTGTTTCTTTTTAATGTCCTATACTGATCACCTCTTCAGCTCTATCTATATCACTTCTATGTAAAAGATAAAGATGAAATGTGACGTTGCACCAGGATTTGTTCCATCTTTCCTTTTAATGGAGCTTCTGTGTTCACTGATTCGTCTACATCTTTACCACATGATCTGCTGACAGTTTGGAGTTGAAGTTTAACAAATCAGTCTTTTAAGGTAAGAAAGTTAAACAGGCGAAACACACAGAACATAACACGGCTCTTTATGGACCACCTGTCTCTCAGGAGCTGAAAGTGTCTCACCTGATGTGTGACAACCATAAAAGTGTGAAAACGTTTTTTGGGTTCAGTGACTTCAGGTGTGTTTCAGTATTTACCTGTCTGACTTTCTCCAGTCCCAGAGTGATGATGTAAGAGATGACGATCCACTCCTGCAGAGACGGCCAGCGCTCCATCTTCACCAGGATGATGTAGTTATACAACATCAGGTACACCAGGTAGGAGATCTGACACAAACACACACATTTCACTTCGTGTTCAGGTCACATGGTACAGCACAGAAGAAGAAGAGAACACTTTACTGTTTCCCTTTCACATGTAAAAGGAAAAATACTGTCATTGATTACATATACAGAATTTAAAAGGTACCTTAAGACATATAATATCAAATCCAAACAGGACACATGTTGGACACGACACGTTCACGTATAGTGAAATTAGTTGCCTGCTGTTTAAAGCCCTGCATCATTCTCCTTATGTGTTTTCATGATTGTGCTCTAATATCTATCTCCATCTGCGAAGTGAAAGAGCCATAAATTCACATCATGTTATTATGCAAGTATTGCACATTGGAAATCCTTAGAGCAGGTAGTGGGACCTCTTCTCCTGAGTCTGGTTCGTATCCCTCCTTTTGATGTGTATTCAAGAGGATACACAAAGGTATTTTGCCGCCTGGTTGAAATTCACCACGTCTCCAGCTGCTCTGGAGTCCTCTCACGCTGTTGTGGCTCTGTGTGACCACCACTAGTTGTAGTTCAAGACAGAACCAGGCGACCCAGAGGAGGATGAGCGTTGTTTTTTTATGTCATGTTGGACTTTAAAAAGAAACACAAAAGTCTACTGTTGTTGTTGTTGTTGTTGTTATGTAGTGGAGCAAACTTTGTGTTGTGCAGAAATAAAGGGAACATTTCCTTGGAATGTCTCAACCTCAACAACAGTTCAATTACTGAGAAACAGGACATTCACACGGTTTCTCTTGGACACATGCTGCACATGCCGTCTCTCATGCTGCAGCCCTGCGACACAACTTCATGCATACGCTGCCTAGCAAGCCATAACATGCAATGCTGCCCCCGGTGGCCAGTGTCATCATACACACCCCTCAGCACTCGACTTCTCAGAGCAACCTTTTTTTACTCAATGTAAGTGGAAGTTGAACGCCCAGTCGGGTTGTGAGATTTCCCCACTACCTCTGTGTTCTGTGAATCTCAGACTCGACGGCAGCTTCTCCCTGCGAAGGACCGTAATCTGCTCAAAACAGCGTCCGGAGAGTGAAAACGGACTCTGACCCTTCAGAGCCGCCTGCTGTAGCTGCTGAACATGAGAGACAGTCATCACTGAAACAACTTCCTCCTGTGACATCCTGCCCACACACACCTCACAACACAAACTAAACTCAACTAAATGAGATGAGGGAGACCGCCTTCTCACCTCTGGCTGCTCAAGGAGAGCTCTCCAGCTCAGTCTTACTTGAGACCAACATGCCATCAAGGTAACAAAGCCGAGACAGAAAGTCACTGAAGACAGCGAGTGTCCTGAGGGACGTGATTGTACTCGTACAACCCCAGAGGTGATGAGAAAGCAGAGTCTTTCTTCCCACTGTCGTGGAGCTGCACCTCGTTAAAGACGAACGTCACACTCATGAACTGTCACTGTCTTTGACTGTGTGGTTCTTTAACCAGTGAAAATGGCAGCTTTCTTACTGCTGGACTTATTTTTCCTGTTTACCTGGTTATGTGTGTGGGGACGGTGACTTCCTATTGTCTTTATGCTAAGCTAAGCTAACCAGCTAACCACTGACATGTGAGTCGTATCAATCTGAGTCACCACATTATCTCTTATGTTTTAGACTGAAGGTGACAGAGAGAAACGAGGACAGTGAACTTTTTGTGACGATACTGAACCTGAAGACTGAAACATTTAAGTTCAGTATTAAACCATCTTAAATGATGTGACGTCTCATCAGAAACTGAACTGATCTGTTAATAAACTACAGAAGAATCTGCAGTTGAAATCACAGGATAAATATGTTGTTTTCAAACTTGCCGTGTTGAACCAGAACTTTGTGAAGGGCGCGTTGTAGAACTCATAGATCTTCCTCCCGATGGGAGTTCTCCTCCTGTGTTTCTTCTGCTCTTCTTCTTCGTCTCCTTTCTTTGACATGGTGTCAATGTTCGAGATGGCGTCCTGAAACAAACTCGAAATCACTCACACTGCTGTCGATTGATAAACTCGCTCTGAGGAAGCTGCTCTGTTTGTTTAGTACCTTGCTGGATTTGTTGTCGTCGTCTTTCATTTTGTTCTCCTCATTGTTGTTGGACGAATGATACGAAGCTTCGTCCCTGAGACGAAACTCCAGAAGGAGAATCGCAGGAGGAAAAATGATCCCTAGAATCACCTGGAGACAGGACGAGGACAGAAGTTCGTTAGTCATCATCACTTCTCAGTAGTCAGTTGTTTGTCCTGTTTGTCCACCAGAGCTTTTTAGCCGGTAGAAAGAAATATAACACTTAAAACTTTAACTTCTGTTAGTTGATCATTTATCTGTTGTACTTTGCTTCATAGAGCTATGAGTCTGTGAAAGTTTTCATTGTGACCTTATGTCCAGCAGGTAACAAGATGTGGTCTGATCACAGGTTTTTCATTCTGCTCCAGGTGAGATCTCCAGGCCCAGATCACATGTCGTCACCAGGTGGAGATGAGGTCACATTCTAATTTTTTTCCCCATATAATCTCTATTTTATTCAAATGCCTGAGTGTCTCTCAGTTCCAAACCCTGCACAGACCTGAGACCTGACAGAGTCCGTCTGTGCTGTTGGTACCTTGAGGCTGTTGCTCTTGCCCATCCTCAGACAGCCCATCCACATGTCGGTCAGCAGCATCTGGCTGCAGGTGTGCGCGATGAAGTCTCGGTGTTTGGCAGCGACGGCCAGTTTCAGACAGGTGGAGTTACTCCAGTTCTTCAGTTCGTACGTCAGCAGCTTCATGGCCACCTGCTCATCATGTTTGTATGACTGATCCAGCAGCTCGTAGGCCAGCTGACCAAACTCCCTGCACAGAAAATGCACTCAGTCTACAGACACGCCAGCGCCCCCCTTGGGCCATGATGTTCACTACGTACCAGGAAACTTCTTCAGGTGAGGCTGAACATGAAACTTTACAGATACTCCTGACGTGTCTGACTACATGTTAATGCGTAATCGTGTCTGTTCAAGTGTCTCCATCCACTGTATATGAAACTGTGACGCATTCAGTCGCCTCTTTACTGCTAAAATTGAAAAGTCTGTCTTGAGACCAGTGATGGAAAAAGCAAAATTAGTAATAACACAGTGTAGAAATACTCTGTTATGAGTAAAAGTCCTAAAAATACAGAAGTATGTAGTAGGTAAGTACTCATTATGCTGGATAATATATTACTTTACTGGATTATAATTAAGTTTAATGACTTTACATACTGGCAGGTAGATTAATTTATAATAGTTTATTAGTTCATTCATACTTTGTATTATTAATCAGAATCTGCAAAGTAACTGTGAAGTAATCTGTAGAATTAGAATTAGAAATAGAAAAGTGATATGAAATGGAAATACTCAAGTACAAGTGCTTAGTAGTATTTGTACAATACTTGAGTAAATATATGCGTATATATGCTTCCCCTAGGGAACATTATCAGCTTTCATTGCTATGCAGACAATGCCCAATTATATCTGTCAGTTAGACCAGATGAAACCAACCAATTAGCCAAACTTCAGGCCTCAACGAAGTAAAAACCTCGATGACCTACAATTTCTTACTGTTAAACTCAGACAAAACTGAAGTTATTGTACTTGGTCCCAAGCTCCTCCGACGCACATTTTCTAAAGATATCAGTACTCTCGATGGCATTGCATTGGCCTCCAGCACGACTGTAAGGAATCTAGGAGTTATCTTTGATGAGGATTTGTCCTTTAACACACATGTAAAGCAAATTTCTCTGACTGCCTTTTTTCTCCTCCAGAACATAGCAAAGATCAGGCATATCCTGTCCCAAAAAGATGCAGAAAAACTAGTCCATGCATTTGTTACTTCTAGGCTGGACTACTGCAATTCTCTATTATCAGGCTGCACCAATAAGTCGTTAAAGACTCCAGTTGATCCAGAATGCTGCTGCACGTGTTCTGACAAGAACAAGGAAAAGAGATCATATTTCACCCATTTTGGCTTCTTTGCACTGGCTCCCTGTCAAATCAAGAATTGAATTTAAAATCCTTCTGCTAACCTATGAAGCTCTTAATGGTCAAGCACCATCATATCTTCAAGAGCTCATTGTCCCCTATCTTCCCAATAGAGCACTACGCTCCCAGAATGCAGGGTTTCTTTTGGTTCCCAGAGTCTCCAAAAGTAGATTTGGAGCCAGAGCCTTCAGTTATCAAGCTCCCCCCCCGTCTCTCTGTCTCTCTCTGTCTGTCTCTCTGTCTCTCTCTCAACCCAACCGGTCGCAGCAGATGTCTGTCCATGTCCATTGAGCCTGCTTCTGTCCCGAGGTTTCTGCCTGTTAAAAGGTTTTTCCTCGCCACTGTCACCAAGTGCTGCTCATGATGGGAACTGTTGGGTCTCTATAAGTCATATTATACAGAGTTTGGTCCAGACCTGCTCTGTATGTAAAGTGGCTTGAGATAACTTTTGTTGTGATTTAGCGCAATACAAATAAAATTGAATTGAATTGAATTGAAATTGAATATACTTAGGTACTTTCTACCACTGGCTGAGAGTCCTGCCAGATGAAGGGTCATATCGTTACCTAAATCAAAGGTTAATCCTCAGTACGGTGGCCTTGATAGGACATGTGGAACTCAGCCCCACACTATCAGACTTCGGTCGCTGCCTCTCTCATGACTGGATTCCTCAGAAACTGTCCTACTCATGAGGAGTCGGTGACGGTGTGACTCTCCTCCCCGTCAAAAACACACTGCCTGTTCAAATGAGCCTGATCAGAAAGTGTCATGGCACGTCACCAGTATTTTTTCCTTTATAAAACTTTACGTATAAATTTACTTCACAGTTTTGTTATTTATGCCACGAGTTCCAGATTTATTGATAAGCCAGACCTAAATTATTGATTTTGGCTTCAAGACACTGCTCACTACACAATGTTCTCGTTCACGGTTTGAATTTTTGAAAAGCTTTGATTGGCTGAACAGGACAGCAACACAACATAGAATGCAATCAAACATGAAGTGTTTGGAATTGACAGCAGCAACTGTCCTGAGATCAGAGTGTTCTGAGTGTTCAGTCGGAGCCGCTCACCAAGCTGCTTCTTTTGACATTCAAGGGAACCATTTTCTTTTCTGTTTCGATGCTCAGACTTGATCACAGAGGTCAGATTCCAGTCTGGTTCTGCCTCAGATCTGATGAGGGCTCTCAGGTCTGAACAGGACCTGGACTCTGTGGGACTCACTTGGAGTTGTTCTCCAGGTCCTGGTAGATGTCGTCCACCAGCTCGCTCTGGGACGACTCGTGGGCCATGGCCTTGTAGAGTTTACAGGCCACCAGAGCTTTGGCCATGGCCTCCTCCCCCCGCTGCCACAGGAACAGCGCCATCTTCTGGCGCTTCATCAGAACGGCCCACACCATCAGCTCGTGAAAGGGGTACTGAAACCTGCTGACCTCGGGGTCATCCACATCGATGTCCACCTCCTCCTCCTTCTTCTTGTTCTTCTTTCCTTTCCCCTTCGGTCGGGGCTCGTCGTCCTGCAGGAACCACATGAATCTGAATGTCAGACCCTGAATTCACCATCAACGCTCTTTATGTTTATACCACGAAAATGATCAAAAATAACAAACCTCCATTCCAAGAAGTTTCAGCGCTTTAGGCTGCAAGAAAATGTGAAATGCAAAAAAGAAATGTATTAAAATTAGAGGCTCATGACATTTATACTACAACTAGTTTCTTCATGTGCAAAGATTTAGTTTTAATTTGATTGTTCAGGTTGAGGATCTTCATAAGACACAAACTTCACACTGATCAGCTCTGTAATGATCTGTGATGTCTTCTCGTACTTGTACACACTCCCAAAGTACAAGTACGTCGTTGTCTTTGCCTCAGAATTAAATTAACGTTGATTAATGATGACAGTCTGAATTTCTGAATCTGAACCCTGAGAGGCTTTAAAGTAAAAATGTTACTGTGTCTGTCTGTGTCTGTGTGTGTGTGTGTATCTGTGTGTGTGTCTGTGTGTGTGTGTCTGTGTGTGTGTCTGTGTGTCTGTCTGTGTGTCTGTGTCTGTGTCTGTCTGTGTGTCTGTGTGTGTGTCTGTGTGTGTGTGTATCTGTGTGTGTGTCTGTGTGTCTGTGTGTGTGTCTGCTGTGTGTGTCTGTCTGTGTGTCTGTGTCTGTGTCTCTGTGTGTGTGTGTCTGTGTCTGTGTGTGTGTCTGCGTGTCTGTCTGTGTCTGTCTGTCTGTCTGTGTGTGTGTGTGTATGTGTGTGTCTGTCTGTCTGTGTGTCTGTGTGTGTGTCTGCGTGTCTGTGTGTCTGTGTCTGTGTGTGTCTGTGTCTGTGTCTGTGTGTGTGTGTGTGTGTGTGTGTGTGTGTGTGTGTGTCTGCGTGTCTGTCTGTGTCTGTCTGTGTGTGTGTGTGTATGTGTGTGTGTGTGTGTGTGTGTCTCTCTCTCCGTTGACTCTGCTTGTTACTGTTGATGGTTCGGGTGTTGGGTGGAGGTTCGCTCACTCTCTTCAGGCCGTACAGGTTGTTGTACAGCGTCCTGAAGCTCTTCCTGGTGTAATTACAGCGGTAAGCTCCACCCATCAGGAACTCCAGCACCAGGCCGATATCAATCAGTGTGATCTGGTAATCTGGAGGAAGATTCCCCTGAAACACAAATCGTTGTTCTACACATGCTTTCATGAATCAGCTCTAACATTGTCACATTTTAACACCTGTCACATCATCAGACTATAAACTTTTATCAACTGAGGTTTAGCTAAATGTCTCCAGCTCAGCTGAGATGTTGCAGGTTGTTGTAAGTTGACTTACAGAAACAAAACTAGTGGTAAAATCCAGGTTGGGAGTCACGTGGGTACAGCGAACAAGATGGTGGCTGCCTAAGGACTCTCCACTCCCCGACATGTAAAACTGTAAATTATTACAAATTAGAGGCTTGCATTTAATTAAGATTTACCTCCGCCTGGAAGAGTATAGTGTTCGCATTGTTTTATTGAAACGAAACAATCGAAAATAAGCGAAATGTCATCAACAAAGTATTTTAAGAGCACAGACCGCATGTCGACCCGGAAAAGCCCCCAGCGTGAGGAGGAAGGCTCAACAGGTGGCCCATCTCCCTGCCTCGACAGCTTGTTCGCAGAAATCACTAAAATGAGCACCACACTGTTGAGCGTCGCTACAGATGTCTCAACTATTAAGGAGACGACGACGGAGTTGAAAACAGTGACGACTATGCCGGAGAGATTGTCAGAAGCCGAGACACGCATTATGCGCCTGGAGGAAGCTACAGAGTGGTCACACACTGACGAGGACAAGAAAGCTAAGCTAATAGATGCAATGTGGGTGCGTATTCAAGCTATGGAAAATCACAGCAACAGGAACAACGTGAGGCTGGTAGGTTTGAAGGAGACATTTGGGACCAATGGGACACTGCTGAGTTGCGTTCAAAAAATTTTAAAAGAGGGGCTGGGGGTTCCGACTGATGCTGCTGAGTTTGAAATTGAGATAGCACATCGGCTGCTTTCACCTATGCCGGACCCAGAACGACCGCCGAGACCAGTGCTCATCAGGTTCCTGAGACAGTCTGCCAGAGAAAAAGTGATAAATGCGGCAAAAGAAAAGTGGGGCTTCATATGGGAAGGATGTCGGATGTCGGTGTTCCCCGATATGACGAAAGAGTTGACGGAGAAGAGAAAATCCTTCACCTCTGTGAAGTGCAAGCTTCGGGAGATGGAGGTGAAGTACACACCGGCCTATCCGGCCACACTGCGGTTCAAGTGGTGGCGAAAAACATGAGTTTCACCACTGCAACAGTGGCGGACAAATTCATCAACGACAACGATCAGGATGAGGATTGAACACCCAACGAGGGAGGTGAGCAGACGCATGTTTGTATCCAACAGCCCGTACACATTGCGTTGATTACGTCGGGGGGAGCGCCACACGGTAAAGCTGCCACCGAGGGACCGCAGGCGAGAGGAGCGGTAACCCACAGACCAGATAAGGGTCTTTTTCTTTCTTTTGGACATTTAAAGCTGCACATGACGGCTTCAGGACTGTCAGACGTTGTCTGGCTTGAATTTTGGTTTAGCTCAGCTATTTTTATTTCTTTCTCCCTCTTTTGTTGTGTATTGGAAATGTTCCTTTTCCAGGTTATGTGTTCATGTTTTGCAAAGTACAGGGTTTCAAAGAATGATATCAGTAGGTGTGGACATCTTGAACATGCACAGTGTTGTAGACATGGTTGTGGTTATGTCTCTGCCATATTTGATGGAAACTATTCAGTCCTACTCTGAACTGTCCAATTAATTGGAAAAAGTCCGAGGCAATACCATTGACTTCACTATGGTACATACTTACACAGTGGAAAAATTTAAATTTAAGTGGGTACCTAAAGGCATCAAGTATCTGTATCAAACTCAGTCAAGATCTTGGAGAGTTGCCTTGGTTAAACTTTAACCCTCTATTACAAAAAATTAAAACAAATTAAAACAAGGCTATATGCCATATCTTTTGAAATGGCTAAATTGGCTCGATACTGGAAACTGACAGATAACAGGCTGGACTGGACAGATATTGAAAATGAGTTATGTTCACCATTTAGTCCAAAGGAGAAGTTATCTCAGCGGAGCAACACAACAAATCCAATTCTAGTCCACTCTAGGGAAGTACGGACCAAAGTACATCAAATGTACAAAGTGTCATACGCTTCATTATGGTTTAATCCTGCCCTTCAGGTTGGTAAAGTGTCAGTTTACTGGAAGCAGTGCCACTCAAGAGGTGTATGTATCATATGAGATCTATACAAAAATGGACAATTTCTGTCTTCTGAGGAATTAATTAGTCAATTTAAACTGGAAGGGAAACAACATTTTTGGAAATATTTACAAATCAGGGATTGTGTAAGGTCTCGAATTGGTAACTCTTCAGATAATTATATCAAGGACTATATGAATATGCCACTGGAGCGCTGCACAGCATCACAATTTTATAAACTACACAGTATGAGTATGAGTAAAGAGTATGGTCTAGACCTGCTCTGTATGTAAAGTGCCTTGAGATAACATTTGTTGTATACAAATAAAATTGAATTGAATTGAATTGAACAGTATAAGATTATACACAGATCTTACCATACCCCTGTGAGATTACATAGAATGAAACTGCTGAATGACAGTAAGTGTTGTAACGGTGGCGCAGTGGTTAGCACTGGCACCTCACAGCTAGAAGATCCCTGGTTCGCATCCCGGTTAGGACGCCTGGGATCCCTCTGTGGAGTTTGCGGCGTGGGTCTTCACCGGGTACTCCGGCTTCCTCCCACAGTCCAAAAACATGCTGAGGTTAACTGAAAATTGTCCGTAGGTGTGAATGTGAGTGTGTGTGTGTTGTTTGTCCTGTGTGTGGCCCTGGCGACCTGTCCAGAGTGTCTCCTGCCTTCGCCCTAAGTCGGCTGGGATAGGCTCCAGCGACCCTGCAGAGGATTAAGCATGTGTGTACAGATAATGGATGGATGGATGGAAACGTAAAACAGGATTGGGAACTTTTTTGCACTGTATATGGGAGTGTACTTCAGTGGCTCCATTCTGGGTAAAAGTTGTGGGCTTCCTGAGTGAATGGTCTGGTTCTACGATCCCCCGACTCCTGCCATGAGTCTACTAGGGGACAGATGTCAAATACCAACTGTATGGAAAAGAACATTTTCTGTTATCATGGTGGGCCTGGTTACAGCTTCAAGAGTTATTTTAAGACATTGGAAAACGGCTGTGGCTCCTAATCTGAGGGACTGGATGGATGCAATGGTGGAGACGGCGTCCTACGAGTCAATGCTCCGTAGACTGAAGGGCAACATGGAGGATAGGACAAGCTCTTGGGCATTTTTTTGGAAACACTCAAAAACTGGAAAAAAATACTGGAACCAGAGACTAAATGCAGCACACTTTTATTTAATGGACTGGATTTCTTATATATGGCTTTTGTGTTATATGGGATATATTTGTTTTGATTACCAAATCGTATTTATATGAAATGTCAGAAGATGCCTACACCAAAACAAAACTCGACCTCTATAAAAAATACCCTGTACTTGTTTTTTTTCTTCGTTTCTTAAAAATTCAATTAAAAAATTAAATGACATAAAATAAAATCCAGGTTGCAGTTTAAATTTTAGCCTGTTTAAAAACACAAAACTCACCTTTTTCACGTCTCTGACCACAAAGTGCAGCGTGTTGGCTGGTCCCAACTTCTACAGCAGAAAAACAGCAAAACAGACAGAAAAATGATGAAAGTCGAACAACAAAAAACCTGACAGGGTTGGAAAGAGTCTGGACAACACACAGCAAAGCTTTGAAAGAATGTAATGTGGATTGTATGGAAACATTTTTGTGATCTGTGAGAGGATTCATCTGTTTCCACTGAAGGTCTGATTCAATGTGAACTTTAACTCTGCTGCTTCACTCACTGATGCTTCTCTACTTTCTTTTTGCTTCACCTGGAAATTTTACATGACTGAAAGACATCGACCCATAAAACAGCACAACACGTCAGTCAGGATGATATTAGAGGAACTATTACTATTATTACTATTAGTATTTTTTTATTTTTTATTTACTACTACCAATCTGCACAGCACTGTGAGCTGCCTGATGCGAGATCATAATAATGAGTTAATAACGTAACTCAGACATGTCAACATGTCAAAGATGAATAGATGAAGACATTTCTGTCACAAACACAGCAAATGAAGTGAACAGCAACAGATGAACTGTTCACGCAGTTTTCATCTATTCGATTAAGATGGATGGGCGCTGTAAACCCGGACTGGGTCATACGTTTGACAACTGTATCACAACATGAATAACAATATTTGCCTAATACCTAGATTCTATTGATCACAACATGAAAAAAGTCTGCAGATTCATGTAAAATGCAGTGAACTATGCTCTGCTGTTATTTATTACATCAGACCGAACTTAACTTCCTTTGTAGTTTATTTTTTATTATCAATAACAGATGTGGAATTATGGCCCAGTCCCTTTATACATCAATGTTTTTGTGAACTATTGTGGTTGATGTAATAATACGTTCATGTATTCACATGGTGTGAAGCGTGTGTGAGCTGTGATGAACAGCTGTTAGACTGATTACATCTTCTCATTGTTTCATGTTACATGAGCAGATGTTTCAGTGTGTGAACATCATGAAACCGAGCTGCTCACATCCAGACGGCAGCAGAGAGCTTCACTCTCATCTGACAATAATGTGACTCACATGAGCACCACATGTTGTTTTAAGAGCTTTTTTGAAGCAGATAAAGATTAGAGACGGCAGTGATATAACACAAGATGAAGTGGATCGCTGATGGATGTTAAGCTGCAGATAAACATGTCAATGGGACTATAGAGGTTAAAGTAGAAAGCTTTTGTTTCATAACTCAGCTTCAGAATGAGAAAGTGGTCAAAGGAGCTCAAGACTCCAGAAAATCTCTCCACCTTCTCATCCAACACAGGAGCCAACACCATCAATGACCCATAATCAGTCCGACTCAGGCTTTGTTTCAATCAACTGTCACCAAATACAAATATCATTTATGTAACATATAAATTACCATCACTACTTGGTGAAGTAAGAACGACCTGCTCTCAGGCGGCAGTTTTCAGCTCTGCTGCAGATCTGCAGAGAAATACTCTGAATACTTCAACCTGAAATAACTGGTGTTTGGTGGAAACAGAAACAAGCTGTGAAACAAATACTTCAACTGCACAATAAAAATGAAAATCTTCTCTCTTGTCCCTCTAACAGCTGTGGACAGAAGACTGTGGTGGTATTCGTTCCTCCTGTTCATAAACAGATCTCCTCACGAGAGTCCAGTGGAATTGATGGAGGACAAACTCCACAATCCTCCTTCTGTGTGAAATCATATTCCAAAGTTGATCCAACAATCGAGTGTGTGTCTACGTTAGCCTGCTATCAGTAGAATGAGCAGAATTGATGGAAATATTTGAATTTATACAGGAGCTGTTTGGAAAATGTAAAGCACCCAAACTTTAAGCTAAGCCTGGCTAACAACATTCCAGCTGAGACCTGAACACGCAGACACGAGACTTTCCTTTAAATATCGCACAAACTGGACAAACACTGAGGTCAAACCAACCCACCTAAACTTTAGTCATTATTTCATATCATATTTATTCTGACAACAATCACAATTATGCTGCTTTCAAAGTCGCTCTACAGTGTCAGGAAAAGAATTCTGGTGGAGCAATAGTGAAACATTCATCAATCTATTTCCTGGTTTATTATTTAACCAATTTTTTTCTTCTCGACCTCATTCTTGTTTCTGTTTTCACATGTGAAAAGTCTGAAAAGCACATATGCTCGTGAATGTGAATCAGGGCTGCACATGTGATATTAACTACATGCGACACAGGTGTGGCAACATATTGAGATATATATATATATACACAGTATTTTTTAACATATTTATATGTAAAATACAGTTTGAGACCTACAAATACTAGAATCAGTGTATAAACTCATGACTGCAACTTTTGTTTGAATCCAGGTAAAACTTCAAAGTCCCAGAAATATGACTGGGACATGTCCTTAATGTCCTGACAGGTAGCTGAGTAGTTTCCCCTCTGCTTCCAGCTGCAAGTTTAAATGACACTGTAGCATCCTCAGGTTAGACTCACCGTGTTATAAAGCTCCTCCAGACGAGGAATAGTCAGGAAGTGATGGATGTTGACGCCGTTCTCGATCAGCAGCTTGACAAAGTCCACTCTGTCCAGCACCAGAGCGTCCATCATGGCCTGTTCCAGAGAGTTCACCTGCCAAAACATCATCACCATCAGTCACCTGACCGACCCGCCTCACAAAGTCACAACGAAGTACCGAAGGAGGCCTGGCAGAGTTCACCTGAGTGAAGTGTCCTCTGTGTGTCATTCAGCTGTTGGTGACTGCAGTTACAATATGAACTGCATTATGATTTTGTAGGTGGCTTGTTTAAAAAAATTAATTGTGCAAACACTTGTGTCCTGTATATGTACTGACGTAGATGTGTGTTTCTCTTTGACTGAACTGAAAGTTGATCCTGTTGGTTATTACTGCAGATCATACAGTCTCTTTTATCCCAGTATGTCTCTCACCCAGTTGAGCAGCTCCAGTTTCCGGGGGTCCGTCTCCTCAGGTGGTTCAGGTTTGGTTTTGCCTCCTTTTCCTTTCTTCCCCCTGGCTTTGCCTTTGCCTCCTCCTCCCCCTGCCGCTGCTCGCTGGGCCACCGGACTTTTAGGCCGGTCGGTGGTTAAAGCGCTCACAGGCTGCAGAACACACAATCAAACATATAGTGAGTGACAATAATGTTAATGTTAAGAGTCATAGACTTTAGAGCCAAGTGATCCGCACAAACAAAGAGCTGAAAGGAAGTCAGAGTGTTTATGGAGAGACAGACTTTTGGGCTTGTCTCATGTTTTGGGACCTTCTTGACTTCTTATTTCCTTGACTTTTGTCTGTTTCTTCCTCTCTGTTCTTCCAACTTAAGATGGGGGAGAAGAAGTTGACGCAAAGTGATTGATTCTAAATCCACTCACAGGTGCAAAGTGAATCCACGAGCCGCTTCGCTTCCGTTTTTTCAGTCATATGCAGGTTAACACAGAGTCAGTGGTACAATGAAATGTGTTGGATGAGAAAGAAACAGCTCAGCAGTCAGAGCACAAGAACAGCATTAGTCATATCGATAAAGATATAGATAAATTAACATAAAAAATGAAATAAAATTTGATAAAATGATTTGTATGATGTGTATTCACAAGTGTTGCACATTGGGTCAGGACCATCAGTCCTGGTGAGATAGCAGCAGTTGTGGTTGAGAGAGTATTTCTGCAGACATGTGATGTAAAGTATTTAGGTTAGTGAGCTGAAAATCTGAAGGTCTGGTGGTAAAAAAAAAAAAAAAAAAAAAAGTGGGTGAAGCACAGAGTGTATCACCAAGGCCATGTTGTCATCTGTGGCCCTGTTTGGTCTGTCTGCAAACTGATGATGGTCCAAAGTGTCAGATGTGGGTCGGACACTGATCATGAAGAAGCACTTCAAGATGAGTGGGAGCAGGTTGTGTTCGGGGTGTGTTGGTCTGCACTGACGTTTCCTGCCTGTTTTCTGACTCTGGAGGTGCAGACGTCCTGAAAGGAGGACAGGTTAACACCATTATCTCTGCAGTCCTGCCTGTCCATCGTCGTCTGATGGAAGAACAGAGAACAGACTGGATCAGCAGCTCCCGAGGCATGTCGGACAGGAGATGGAACAGGAAGTTCATCCTCGGCTGAACCTTCGGACCCTGTAGTCCCTGTGGTGTGAGTGACAGCAGGTCGGCAGCAGAGAGCAGGATGTTAACTTCCTTCCTGTCGAGGGTTTCACTGCTCGGTCGTTCATGTAGATGATGTTCAATAGATTTGGAGACAAGCTGCTGCCCTGAAAGACGCCGCTGAGTGAAGAGATCATCCTCTACACCGATTTGGAGAATTTTATGATGGAATTAAAAACCTTTTTGAAATCAATAAAACATGCAAAAGTTTACCCTTGTTTGTAAAAAGTTTGTAGCGTGTTAATGTGGTCAGTAGTGTGATGATTTGGTAAAAAGCCGTCTCTGATCCACACATTTTAGTTTTTGATACTCTTTTCTAATTCTTTCAGGTCATCAATAGAATTCTGAATATTTTGGTTCAAAGACTGTCAATTTTTCTTGAATGTGTTTTTGTTCATGATTACGATTGTTTGTGAAATTTGAACAGTTTTATCTTTCCAAATGTTACCATTGTGTTACAAAGACTATAACATATTTACACACACTTTTGTTGGGCTTCACATAAGCTTACATTTAAAATATATATATATTCATATATATATATATTCAAGGCTACGCTCCAAACATTTGGGGCTTAAGCAGACCTGGTGACACTGCTGGTATGAGGCTGTAGTTCTTTGGAGAAAAGGTTCAGAACATGGAGGCAGCAAACAAACCCTCTATGATTCTCGACAACAGGATAAACACAAAGACAGATGAAGAACTGTAAACTCACCGGCCAGTGGAGTCCGTACACAAAGATCTGACTGCGAGCGATGTCCACTCGGTTCCAGGCCAGAGCCAAACTCAGCTGATCGGACGCTGACGCATTCGTACCTGAGAGCACATCAACAAACACACCAGGTGTTCTTTCACCTCAAACACTCGTCTCATAATTCAGTCCAATGTGGAGGATGAAATAGATCTGAAGTAGTTTAACAGTGAATCAAGCTGCAGAAAAACATGAAAACAGAACCAAGTTCTTCTGTGATTGTAGTGATTTTCATGTGATATGTTGTGTTACCTTTGAGCAGAGCTGTTAGGATGGACATCTCAATGTCCTGCTGTCCCTCCGAGCCCATCCTGAACACTGTGATCTACACACACAACAAACAAAACTGTGATCTACACACACAACAAACAAAACTGTGATCTACACACATTATCCTGTTAAACAACAGGAAACTCCCATCAAGAAAAAAATGACAGAAACTCAGTGGAACAGATCTGAGCTGACTGACAGAATCATGTCGGCCTGTTCAGTCACTGCTGGTTTATCCTTCATGGTTCCAACTTATTTCAGTTCTGTGGAGAAACATGAACCTGCAGCAGTTTAATCTGACAACAAATCATTTTAAGTGAATCTCTGTGGTTTATTTAATGTATGGCCAGGCTGCTGCAGCTGAAGCAGAGGATTGTGGGATTAAATAAATGGTGGAGGGTCACACAACAATCTCCTTTAAGTGGTGCAGTTTTGGGTCAAAGGTAAAACCTTTGTCATTATGTTAATGTCACAACTGCTGAGGTCACAGGGAGCAGGTCCACCCTGGAAGGAGATCCGCACATTGCCCATGATTCAAAGTGTTTGTCAGTGATGACGAGGTCTGATCTGCTCCAGGTTTTAGTCAGTTTGACCCAGTTTTCTCCTCTGGAGTTTTTAACAGCTTGACAGAAAGAAGCTTCTGTTCAGCGTTTGTCTGCGATCAACATGAAACTGATGAGTCATCAGAACAACCATGTTAAAAAATATCTGCTTCTTTGTCTGTGAATATAAACAGTGAAGGAGAGATGTCAACTACTGCTCCCATGATGCATTTTGCCGACAGACAGCCAATCACAGGGCTTCACATTAACGGTGCGCATGACTGAGTTTTAATGAATTCATTTCCTGATTCTGGTTCACTTTTTGATGAATTCACTAAACCATGGCGACGTGCTTTTATACTCAACTGCAATGATGAACTTTTTGTAATGAAGTAAAATAGATCGATCGACTTCCTGCTCCTTCCTTTAGGTTTAAAAATCGTTTCATCGGTATCTCGATGATGAAAACAGTCATCAGGGTTAATGTCATGTTAATGTCATTTGAATGGTTTAAATATCTGTTTAATGAAACTATAATGAAATTATGTCTTTACAGCTAATCTGCAACAGCATTTTAGAAGGAACAGATTTCTGCCTGGATTATTATTATAACATATTTCATTAGTTAGCAAGTGTTCTGTTTGGTTCTGTGGGCAGCTGGAGACTCAGGACGTCTGTGGTTTGATCACTGGTCCTTCGTGTCTAAGTGTCACTGATCCCAGAGATACTTCTGATACTGATATCAGATACTTCTGAAACTGTGTAAAGCACCACATAAATGAAATCCAGTTACCCTTTAGTCTCTCAGCTCTGCGTTCATGTTAGAGGAAGATCCTGGTCTGGTTTCAGACAGAAACAGCCAGGCAGCTTCATTCACTCAAACAATGTTTCCTCTGAACATAATCCAGGCAGAGATTACATGTGTCATCACATCATGAAATGATGATGACTGAAAACAATTACAGTAAAGCATAAATGTCATTTCTGTGAGAAGGGGCAGGTTAATGATGATGAATCTGTTCAGCGTGAAACAGCCAAATATGAATAATGACACACAGACAACAGGACAAGTTATGGATGAACAGTTTTATTGTTGCTCTGATGGAAAATGGGTTTGAATCAACACAGAATAATGTAGGAACATACAACATGTGTTTTCTCTGTCTGACCTACCAGAGCTCTCTTCTTCATGCACTCCATCACCATGAGAAAGATCTGCTGCGCCTGGCTGCGGCTGTAGTTGAAGGCTTTCTGGATGGTGACCAGGAGCTGATCTTTGACGCTGTCACTCAACAACCTGTGCAGGAGAAACTGTCATGTGACGCTGTCCAGGTGGAGGACTGACTGTGACGCTCAGAAGAGGTCAGGTGTCGATCTGTAGAGCGAATGCGGTCAGAAATGTCTGCAGAAACAAACCAGCATCTGTTCAACAGTTTACTGCTGATCATCTTCCTCCCGTTAGTTTAAAGCTCCCACGAGTCTTAGTCACAGTTGCTCTACCGAAGCATCACGTACATGTGGAATGCATGTACGAATATACACTATTATTACTATATATTTTGATTTAAGAGTTCAAGAATAACGAGTATCTCTGTGAAAGTGCTGAGGAGAAGCTCATTTGTGTGGACAGAAGTGACTGTGATGGGTCTGAGCCTCAGTGCAGGAACCAGGACCAGGACTCGACGGGGTCAGTGCTGATTGTACTGGTTGATGTGTGAAGCAGAAGAGTTTTGAACTGGGCCTGTTGTGACTGCCATGACGTCAGCTGGTCTACCGGTGTTTCAGCACAGTAACAGTACAGACAGGTGAGAATAAACCACATGATCTGTGTTAATTACATTTCGGTGATTTGTGATGATTTGTGGTGATTTCGTGATCATGTTGCTGGATTGTAATCTGTGTTACTCACCCGTCTTCCCCACAGTATCTGTGTGCCAAGGAAATGATGTCAGAGGCGCGACCGCTGCCATCACAGACAACGACAGGGATGGGCGGCTCCTCCTTCAGACTCTCCAACACGATGGAGATGACGTTCGGACCCCCCTCCAGGATCAGACACACCACAGGGACCCCCTGACCCAGACCTGTCACACACACACAAAACACACTCACAGTGTCTGACGGTGTCTCACACGACCAACGACTGTTTCCAGCTTCCAGTCTCTGTGCTAAGCTAGGCTAGCCCGTCCTGGACCTCTCTCTTTACTGGACAGACCGAACAGAGGACACAGTCCTCCACAGTTTACCCTCATCCACAGCTGTTTATTCTCGTGTCTGTGGCCCCTCACACGAGGGCCCTGTGTTGTGTTGAAGTCAGAGGTGACAGCTGAGCCTCCCTTTGCTGTCCCTGCCTTACACTCAGCTCCAGGCATAGGATGACAAAGGGAAACCCACAGGTCACATAATTGGTCACATGGACACAGGTAGGACTGAAGAACCTTGATGGGAAACCAGAGGTGGACTTCACGGTGTCTTGTGTTGCCACCAGAGGTCCTCCTGCGGCTCTAGTCCTCCCAAACGGAGCTAAAGGCTAAAAGTTGGCTGACAGGTGACCAATCTGTGCCAGTGAATGGCAAATGAAATCAACACACGAGTCTGAAGAACTGATGAATTGTTTTTGACAAACTCTCATCTCTGGTGTCATTGGATTGTTTCATTTTCTTCTTCTGATGCACAAAATCATCTAAAACGTTGATGCTCAAAAAGGTGAAAAATAACATTTGAAAAGATTAAAGTCAGGCCTCAGCATGTGATTACAGATTTTTCCAGGTATCTATGTTTTAAAGTAGTATAAATCCTTAAGTGCCTCCAGAGGGCGCTATATGAAGTCTGACAAATGTCCTCAAGAGATGTCACTTGAGTCAGCATCGGCTGTGGACTACAAGTTCAAAACGGAAACAAATCTGTCGGCGTGAAGGTAGAAAGAAGTGAACTGGCCTCCATCGTGAGCTTCAGGAGTGTGACTAGAAATCAGTGGACGGCTGATATAACAGCAGCACCATTCAACAACAGTGTCCACAGAACAAATGGAGACAGTTTTCACAGGAAATACTTTCTACTAAAGATGTTTGTTGCCCCAGTGAAAACTAAATTTCTATTAATGTCTTGTTGTGGAGGCAGAACCTGAACAAACCAGAACACCAGAGGGGAGATATGATTGTTTGTGGAGGAGTTTGGCTGAATTGATCCTTTAAACTGCTGATACTGGCACTGAAGGCTGAAACTCGAAGTGCTCCATGAGTCCGTTCTCAGGACAGCACTGATTGGTTGTCTCAATAGGTCACATGTCACAGGTGTGAGACTCACGTGTGTTGATCTTCTGCAAAGCGACGTGTTTCTCCAGCTGCCGGCGGAGTCGAACCTCAGCGCCGTACTTCCCATTGGTCCCGTTATCGGCCAGGATGAAGTGGGAGTGGCTGCTGTTCAGGACGGACAGCTTGCTGAGCGGGTTTGACATGGTCTGATAGGGCCGGGTCACCTGGGACATACAGACGTGATCCAATCAGAGGTGGGAGCACTGTATTTTACTGTAAATCAATGTAGTGATGATTTATTAGTCAGTCAGTTCTGGTTTTAGTCAGTGTTTCCTGTGGACCTCTAATGGTCCTTGCTGGTACTGCGGGGGGGTCAGCGGACAGTTTAAATAAATTGGGCATATTTATATTTGATTAAAAGATTTTGATTTTTTCGAAAATTTCTGAAAACATTTAAAACAAGTTTATAAAAATGAGGCTGTTAGTGTGGTTCAGTTTGCTTTAGTCTGATTTTTGTCTTACGTCTCTCCCGATGAGGTCCTCTTTGTTCTCGATGATTCCCCACGGTGCAATGCCAATAGCGCAGACTTTTCCCCGGGACTTTGATGAATGATCTTTGAGAGCGTCTCCAACATGGCGGATCACTCCTGGAACGCAGGAGAGGGTTGGGGTCCAGTTAGCGGCTCAAAGAATTCAAGACAACAGTCAGTGTTTGGTTGGTCATCAGGTGACCAAACATCTTCTGCTCACAGGTTTTACTTTAAATCAGTTTCTGTCAAAAATATCACACGATTTCATCAACATTTTGATTATTAAACATTGAATTTCTGAAACCAGTAAGAAGCTGTTAGATTTGGGCCTGAGGGGCAGTTGCAGACTGGGACGTATTCCAAGTAAATCCTTCAAGATCAAGATTGTAAAATACCAAATTACCAAAACAATTACCCCATAACAGCCCCCATTACTACACTTTCCAATAGTCTTCACGTCAATAACACAACAATTAACAATATAATGACCAAAACAACAATGGAAACTGGGACAAACTGCATCACCATCAGCTCCTCTTTTGCTTCTTCCTCCAGGACATTTGCAGTTTCTTTAATTAAGTCCTGTTGGATTTTGTCTGACGAGACAACAAAACGATGAGACGACAAAACTGTTGATTAACAACATCAAGTAGGAGGCAAAATTAGGATCTTTGATGGTTATCAGGTGCAACAGGTGAAAGAAAATTCTCCCCTGTCGTTGTTCCCACAGAAAGTCAACTCCTGTTTGGAGAGTTGTGAAAATCATTTTAGCGTGAAAGTGTTGTCATTGTGTCAGTGAACCTGCTGAACGAACGTAAGTAGCTGGAGGGTGTGTGAGTGTGGACAGTGAAAAGCAAAAACCAGAGTTTGTGTCGTACCGGTGCTGACTCCCCCGGTGAAGATCCAAGCTCCCGTGGTCACGGCTGCTTTGATCAGTCCTTTACCAAAAACCTGCTTCAGTTTGGGTGGCAGGTCGAAGTTCTGCAGGCCTCCGTGGACGGAGATGAGCAGCGTGGGAAGCTCCAGCTGCCAGTCCTTCACCATCAGATGGAGCAGGTGGTCTGGTTTAGAGTCATAGGAGACCCGGATATACTGCAGGAGCAGGAGAGGAGGAAGAGGAGGAGGAAGAGGAGGAGGAGCTGTTATTGTTCCGCTGGTGTGGCAGGAATTTGTGTTATTGACATCCCACAAAATATGAAGAGCGTTAAAGTACCGCGGCCTTGTTGACGTGTCCTCCTCCCTGAAACTCGATGACTCCGTAGGCATCGGTGGGAGAGGTCTGGGTGTGTTTGAGGGGGCTCCATCTCTCTGCAGGTTGGAAGTCCAGCTGAACCAGAGGGGCCCCTTCCTCTTTGGCCCCCGGAGAGATGGAGGTGTGCTGCGTCACCAGCTGACCACAACTGCACCTGAACAACAACAAACACAGTTTAGACTGTAGGAAACAAGACAAACATCACACTTCTATATAAAACCTCTTTTTTTTTACTGCAGAACTGGAAACACAAAGAGGAAACTTCATACTAAAAACACTGAAACATTCAAATATGCCAACTTTATTCAGACTGTTGAAGCTTCATATTAACTTCAGATTATCTGCATGATTTATTTTTACGCAGAACGGAGACTGTGGTTTCATCCTCCATCACTTCCATTATAAACAAGCTGTGATCTGTTAATATCAGAGCCTGACTTGATTTGATTTGTGAGGTTTTCACATGTTAACCAAACGATGAAATAGTCAGTAGAGGAACACGTCTCCAGTTCCTTCATTTCTGTCTCACTGCCACGAGATAAAGTGAGATAAAGTCTTCAGGTAAAGAAGCAGTGGGCTTCATACATACTTCACTCAATTCCTGCATTCAGAAGCATTTTTAGTTACAAAGTTACACTTTGTGGTTAATGTGAAGCGGTGCAGGTGTGTCGGTACCTGCTGGTGTCTTTGCTGAGAATAATCTGGATACATTCTCTCTTTTGAAATGTTCTCTCAATCCATGCTCTCTGGGTCTGAAACAGGAAGTAAACATCGGGACATCAGAAGACAAACAGGAAGCAAAGATCAGGTCGCTGCTGTTTCTCTTTCTTTACAACCTTAAAATCGAACACACAAAGTCTTATCTGACAAATAAGATGATGAAGAAGATTCATCATAATATTTGTCTGTTGATAAAAAGAAAAATTTCCACATCAGCACTCTGTTAACTTTGAAATCATTAATATTAATTACCAGTGTCTCTTAAATGTTAGTAATGTGTATATAATATGTTAATAATTATGAAGTAGGTTTGAATGTAATCTCAAGGACAAAAGAAGACAAATATGCTGATATTTCAAATATAATATATAAACTAAGTAACTATCCAACTAATTTGATTGGATGTTGAACTGTGAGGAGCAACAAAATCAAGGACTGGATCTTTAGATTGAGATTAACGCCTTTGTTCTGTCTCAAAAGCTCCAGTTTGATCAAAACACATACATTTGAAAAAGAAACAGTCATTAATCAATTACTGCTGTCATTTGCTGTTTGTTCAAAGTCTCAGAACTTTATTCTAAATCCAAGCAGAGATCAATCCCTCAATCGCTGTAATCAGTTAATCAATCAAGAGAAAATCAAACAACAACATTTTCTTCAGTAAAAACATTCTCTGGTTTCAGATTTTTTTTCTCAGTTTGATTTGAAAACTAAATGAATTTTTCAATGAATGCTCTGTGTATTTCTTGGTCAGAATAAATAAAGAAAGTGGGTTTGGACTAAAGATGGACATGTGTCCTCTTCCAGGTTGTCCTCTGTGGACACTTCTGTCAGCTGCAGCTCCGCATTAAACCATCACAAAAGCCTGAAACATCAAGCTGTGCATGTCTGAAAGTATCTGGCTAATTACTGGGAGAGTTTCCATTTCTCTCTGCACCAAATCCTCTTCTGGTCCCGTCCTGATCCTGCTGCTGCACACAAACACACAAGAGTCCTTTAAATCTGTGTTTAAACGCACGTGGCACCGATGACTCTGTGTGTCAGTGTGTGTGTGTGTGTGACTGAATTTGTTCACTCTGGTGGATTAATGTCTGAACATCATACAAGCTGCAGTTTTATTGGGTTTTTTTCACTTGAACGATGAACCATCACCACCATCATCATCATCATGATTTTAAAAAGGACGCCTCAGGTCACACAAGTTAAACACAAGCAGTTAGCGTTACAAGAAGAGAGACAAAGGTACAGTGCAGAAATTATGTGACAGAGGGTGGAGGAGGTGAAGGTCACACATTTTTCACTTCAGATATTTTCATCTCACCATCCTTTTGCCGGTTGTTCATGTCCGTACTCAGGACTGTAATAAAGACTGAAGAACTTTTCTGACATTATTCACTCTCAGACTTTCTGATATCAAATGAGCAAATATTCATATTCTCAACAAACCTCTGAGATGCATCATCATCATTCTGCAGAAGAAGAATCATAAATCTGTGAGGATGGTTTGTCCTGCAGCAGCGACTCTTCAGGTGTCTCTCTCTGTCCTGAAACAGGCCCAGACTTTGGATCAGGCAGCTCTCTGAGGACAGGACGGCTCTATGAGGATGGACAGCTCTCTGAGGATGGACAGCTCTCTGAGGATGGACAGCTCTCTGAGGATGGACAGCTCTCTGAGGACAGGACGGCTCTGAGGACGGGACAGCTCTCTGAGGATGGACAGCTCTCTGAGGACGGACAGCTCTCTGAGGACGGACAGCTCTCTGAGGACGGGACGGCTCTGAGGACGGGACGGCTCTGAGGACAGGACAGCTCTCTGAGGACAGGATGGCTCTGAGGACGGACGGCTCTGAGGACGGACAGCTCTCTGAGGACAGGACGGCTCTGAGGACGGACAGCTCTCTGAGGACGGACAGCTCTCTGAGGACGGACAGCTCTCTGAGGACAGGACGGCTCTGAGGATGGACAGCTCTCTGAGGACGGACAGCTCTCTGAGGACGGACAGCTCTCTGAGGACGGGACGGCTCTGAGGACGGGACGGCTCTGAGGACAGGACAGCTCTCTGAGGACAGGATGGCTCTGAGGACGGACGGCTCTCTGAGGACGGACAGCTCTCTGAGGACAGGACGGCTCTGAGGACGGACAGCTCTCTGAGGACGGACAGCTCTCTGAGGACAGGACGGCTCTCTGAGGATGGACAGCTCTCTGAGGACGGACAGCTCTCTGAGGACGGACAGCTCTCTGAGGACAGGACGGCTCTGAGGACGGACAGCTCTCTGAGGACGGACAGCTCTCTGAGGACGGGACGGCTCTGAGGACGGGACGGCTCTCTGAGGACGGACAGCTCTCTGAGGACGGACAGCTCTCTGAGGACAGGACGGCTCTCTGAGGATGGACAGCTCTCTGAGGACGGACAGCTCTCTGAGGACAGGACGGCTCTGAGGACGGACAGCTCTCTGAGGACGGACAGCTCTCTGAGGACGGACAGCTCTCTGAGGACGGGACGGCTCTGAGGACGGGGCGGCTCTGTGGCTCAGTCTGGAGCTTCAGTGCATGTCAGCAGATAAGAAAGGAGTTGACTTGCTGCAGCTGAGCGGCTTCATATGACGAGCATGTGAGGCAGCAGGGCTCTTTGTCGGAGCCGGTCTCATGACTCCGGTCCGGGTTAATCCTTCTGAGAGTCTCATGACCCATCGAGCTTCAACACAAGAGTATGTTCATCCAGACCTGGAGCCAGGCTCAACAAATCTGCTTAATCCCCACAAACCTCCAAACATCCAACAGCTTCCTTCTCAGAGTCTGGACGTTCTGCTTCTTGAGTTTTTTACTTGACTTTCTACTTTTCTTTCACCACAGTTCTGATTCACTCCAATCAGATCCACAGCCAGGTTTTTAGTAATACTGACCGAAAGTTCTTCGGTTTTGACTGTTCTGGATTAACTGATTAATCATAATCTACAAAATGTCAGAAAAATTTTAATCAATAAAACGAGTTTTTTTCCTTGTTAATGATTATGATGATTAATTGATCATGGCTACAGATTAATTGTAGTAGGAGTCACATGGTGGTTCATTGTGCTCATAAGGATCAAGGTTATTGATATGTTTGACAGTGAGACAAACCAGTGGGTTCGTGCTGGAACTGCTGGTTCTGTAAAAACCTGGATGACCTGCAATTTCTTACTGTTAAACTCAGACAAAACTGAAGTTATTGTACTTGGTCCCAAGCTCCTCCGACGCACATTTTCTAAAGATATCAGTACTCTCGATGGCATTGCATTGGCCTCCAGCACGACTGTAAGGAATCTAGGAGTTATCTTTGATGAGGATTTGTCCTTTAACACACATATAAAGCAAATTTCTCTGACTGCCTTTTTTCACCTCCAGAACATAGCAAAGATCAGGCATATCCTGTCCCAAAAAGATGCAGAAAAACTAGTCCATGCATTTGTTACTTCTAGGCTGGACTACTGCAATTCTCTATTATCAGGCTGCACCAATAAGTCGTTAAAGACTCCAGTTGATCCAGAATGCTGCTGCACGTGTTCTGACAAGAACAAGGAACAGAGATCATATTTCACCCATTTTGGCTTCTTTGCACTGGCTCCCTGTCAAATTGAGAATTGAATTTAAAATCCTTCTGCTAACCTATGAAGCTCTTAATGGTCAAGCACCATCATATCTTCAAGAGCTCATTGTCCCCTATCTTCCCAATAGAGCCCTACGCTCTCAGAATGCAGGGTTTCTTTTGGTTCCCAGAGTCTCCAAAAGTAGATTTGGAGCCAGAGCCTTCAGTTATCAAGCTCCTCTCCTGTGGAATCAGATCCCAGTCTGGGTTCGGGAGGCAGACACCCTTTCCACATTTAAGAGTCGGCTTAAAACCTTCCTCTTTGACAAAGCTTATAGTTAGGGTTGGTCCAGGTGAGCCCTGAGGCATCCCTTAGTTATGCTGCTACAGGCCTAGACTGCCGGGGGACTTCCCATGATGCACTGAGCTTCTCTCTCCTTCTCTCTCTCCTCCTCCTATATCCATTCATCACCCATCAATGCATCTTGCTAATGCAACTTCTTCCCTCTCTCGTAGTTTTGTCTCTTCTCTCCTGTCGCTCTCTGCAGGTTCGTGTGTCACTGGAGCTGCAGAGTCTGGACTCGTGTTTACAAGCCTCCGACTGACCACGTGTCTCTGTTTAATACTGTTATTATTATTATCGTCACACCTGTGGATTGTAGTAACCCTTTAAATATGTTGGTATGTTGGAAGACAAAAACTAGAACTGAGGCAGAACAGGAACAGAAGGCTGAGGTTGATCAGAAGCTGGCAGGGTTGGCAACAGACAACACATCCAAGTGAGTGGCAGTAAAGTCTTGCATGACATGAAGAACAGTCTGACAATGGGTGAGTGAACTGGAGAGGCTTATAAAGTGAGTTGATTGGTTATTGATTCCTGCAGGGAGCACAGCTGAGTGGAAGAGGTGGGAGTGACTGACAGGTGAGGTGAGGCAGAGGCGGGTAAATGGAAAAATACTGGATGGTGAATGCGAAACTATGACAGAACTTTAAATGTCTACATCTTACATTCAGTTTCTCTTCCTTCTTCCTGTGTTGAGAGTGTTGTCGTGCTTCATTGAGAGTTAATAAAGTTTGTGCTGAAGTCAGCTCACACTTCAACACATTCACAACATGTAAATCTGATCGCTGTGTTTCTGTAAATGAGCAGCTGAATGAAAACAGTGTGACAGATTAACAGCAGCGGAGAACAACGGACAAAGTGTGAGTGAGGCCGGCAGGATTTGGATTATCAGGCTTTTAAATGAGATTAATGATGTTCAGGAACAGCTTGTTTGCTTAATGAGCTGTTACAGGACTGTTTTTACAGAGACAGGGTAAGAGTTTGATTTTCACATCATTCCCACTGACAAACTGGACCAGTTTGAGCCAGTACTGGGTTCACTGGGTCCACTGGTGCTGGGAGTGAACCGTCAAACATGTTGTTTTCACCCAGTGTTCATTTTAGTTTTACTACTAAAAGCATATTTTAGTTTGAGTCGTATAGATAGTTGAACCAGTGCTGTTTCCATTTGGAAAACTCAGTGTTGTGTAGAACGAAAGTAACAGTAATCAGATTATTGTTACAAATTAAATATATATAAATTATATATATTACATTAGTTTTGCATTCATGGATAAGCATAGTTTTATGTTGCAGCTGCTGGACTTAATTGAAATTGTTGTTTTCTGGCATTTTACTGATGAAACGATTAATTGATTTAATGAGACTATAACTGACAGATTAATCAATAATGAATGAATATGGCTGTTAGTTGCAGCAGTGCATTGATTTCTATTTTTTTAAGCTGTAAAGTAGCCAGTAATTACTTCTGTTAAATAAATGTAATGGAATAAAAGTATAAAGTGGCATGAAATGAAAATACTTTACTTTCCAGCACTGCTGACCTTTGACCTACAGCTGCTGTGAGGTACAAGATGATGAAACACTTCCTTCACTCACGTTTCCTCCAGAACTGAACTAATGAGCAGAAGATGAACCTGCAGTCTTTCCCAACACTGATGAACACTCATCCTAACATCAAGGCACCGAACTCTTACTTTTGTTGATGTATTATTTTCGTCAGTTGTCATCAGTGACATTTTTTCACTGATGAAAATGAGACGATAACTAAATAAATTTATGATGACAATGACGAAATCTCAACGCTTTGATCAATGACTAAAAACTAAACTTGAAACAGTTCAGATCAACCAAACCAGAGTTGGTGGTTGTTGAAACAGTGGAAAGACGAACCAAGACGAGTCTGAGTTTTACGCTGAGTCTACAAGTTCGTCTTATTTCAGTAAAAGAGAGAAACTTGAATTCAGCAGATGTACGGTTGTATTTTACTGTGTACGGCTAGCTGGTTAGCATGCTAACTTCCGTACATATCTCTACGTGGACTTCTTCATGTAAATCCTGTAATGTCTCCAGTTGAAAACTATTTTTCCATTAGAGAGACCAGATCACTAGACGTTATTTACTGCAGATCAAATATAATATCAGACAAATATCTCACACATCATACTGTGTTCAACCAACCACTCATTCACATTTCAACTGGACACATATAACATGTCAGGCATTCATTGGTTGATAGACATAAAGAGCAGGTGGCGCTAATTCTCCAAACGGTGCCATTAAGCGAGATGACGTCGTGAAAAGACTCGAGTCAAAGGTCAAACTATGGAAACCTGATGGAACTGAGACCTTTCTGTTAGTTTCCTGTGTGAATGTGAGGAAGGTCTCAGTCTCCTCATCCTCAGCTCTCCACTGAAGAGACCAGTGACGTTAACTCACAGCTTTCATGGACTAAACAGCGTTTAGTCTCTCAGTCTGTCTCAGGTTTGATCCACAAAATAACTTCTACACCAACAGGAAACACTTTTACAGATATTTATGTTGTTTTTTTGTTGTTTTTTTTAATTTTCTGCATTTCCACTCCTGTTAAGTGCAATTAATTAAAACCGTCACAAAAAACAGGTAAAAACACAGTTTGTGCTTCAGGAAGTTTCGTCTCTGAGGAAAACTTGATGTCTAGAATCTGTTTGCCAGCCAGATCTCTGCTGGAATTTTAAATAAAGTTGTCTGAGTTTGAACCTTCAGACGTCTCAGTCTTACCTTCTGTGATCCAGAGGAGGCGCTGCGTTTGATGGATGAGCGTTTGAACGATCCGTTAGTTCCTCTCCTCCCTCTGCTGTCCATGTTGATCAGGTTCAGCTGTCTTCCACATTCATCCTCCCGTCTCTTGTCTCCCGTCTCGTCCCCTCTCGCCGTCCTCCTGCGGTCCAGCCTTCACTGTTGTGATGCGTTCAGGCGTCTGTGGGTGGGATGTGACAGGCGAGACCCCGTCCTCTCTCTGCCTCTGTAATCGGGATTAGTGGATGCTGCTCTTTAATGGATGGAGATTTAATAAATGGTGATTGAAGGTAAATCTACTTTAGGACGAATCAGCCTCTAAACCACTTTCAACACGCAGCAGAGAGATTGTTATTTATTAGGTCCTGCTTTGGATCAAATGCACGGATATATAAATATATTGTCTGCTGGAGGACACATTCATACAGACAATAAAAACTATTATGGTTCTTTCATCATTTATGTATCGGAGCTGCTGGATATAAACAACAGACACACCAGAGGAGGACGAGGACAATGAGGACGCACAAACTGACAGATTCATTGCTGAATTCATTTGTTAGTATTTTTTCTTTTTTCAGCATTATCATTCATGTTATATCCAACATCACTTAACACAGAACATTAGTGTTCACGATGAAAGTATTTTAAAAAATCACAAACGAGTCTCCTCTGTCTTTTTCCACTCAAGACCAAAGAAAACACGAGGGGCAACATCCATTTTAACAATGTTCTGAAAACGAGATCGAGCAGAGCACAAGAACCCGGCAGGTGAGATGTAGCTGACTTTTTGCTTCTCTTTCTCCTGTGGAGTCTGAGGTTTGCAGCTCCACTTCTTTTTTTTCTCCAAAGCACTCAAGGACTCCTGTCTCTTGTGAAGCAAGCTGAAAACATCTTTGAAAACATTATCAGAAAGAAAGGCCACGTTAAAATGCCAGTAAGCACAGTTACATTTTGAATCTTTAGCAACAAATAAAACTTGTACAAGAAAGCGATTTGATTTCCCAACTGGATATATTGAACAACTTTTAAATAATTAAGCTGATGTTTGAAAGTAGAAAATGTATCAAGTCTGGCCAAAGATAATGAGCCTTCTTTAAAGTGTATTGATGCTGGGTGGGATGAAGATGCCTCTGAAGTCACATAACTCACAATTACAGAACATGCGTTTAGAAAAGATTTCCCCAAACAATCCAAAAACATTTTCCAACAGTGTAAAGAGAGGTGGCATTCGACAAAAGCCCATGAAACAATGAAAAACTGTCTCACGATTCAGTCGTGGCTGACATCAAATTAAAGACATGAACAGCAATGATACCATGTAAAACCCTCAGCAGCTCCTCTGACTGACGCTGGTTTATATACTTATATCTCACATACAGGCAAGAGGAGCTACATTGTTCACGTCTTCACCTGCAAGCTGAACTTCATGTCCCAGAGTCTCCACCTTAGACACAGAGAACCACCTGAGCGGGGTCGGCCCCACCCGACAGACGGCACTGAAACAGGTCCTACATATGACTGGGTCCCGGAGCAGCCAGCACACAGAGCTGGGGTGTCCCAGTCTCTAGTTTTCAATAAGCTCCACACCTTGAACAGTCCGCAGTAGAAATCAGATGTCGAGCTGCTTCAAGTCCATCAGAAACATGGATTGTTTCAGTCCCAGTCCAATTAGTTGACTCAGGATGTTGCAAGACTGTGGCCTCTACACTAAATCAGTAGGACCACACAGAAACCTTTGTAGGAACTGGATGGTGGAAGGTGACCGAAAGACCTCCAGGTCCCGCCCTCCTTCATCCCTCGACAGATGCAGCACAGTCTGAGGCCCCCAGTGTAGTCTGGACTGGTGTTAGATCTTGGACAGCAGGTTTGGTGGGGGGGTCAACACACGACAGAGGGTGCCATCAAGCGGACGATACCAGATTATTAGTGATGAGGACCCGGCCTCTGTAGCACTTTCACTTTGTTAAATGACCTTTGAGCTTTTCAAGAACATTTTCCCAGTTTTTTTAGAACAACAGACTGATCATCAAAAAACATTGTAGCCCCCACCTTGAAAGTAGAAACTGATGCCTGCAGAATTGTGAGGGAAGATATCTGTTGTGATGTGGATGAGAGTCTGTGGCCCGACAGACAGACAGACAGACAGACAGACAGAGTTCATCTGGATGACTGTTCTGCCTCAGAGCTGTTTCCTTTGATTACATTTCTAATGTCATATTTTTTTCCTTTGTGCTCTGCAGAGCTGTAAAACAGTTTGATCTTTTTGTTTTCTGTATCACAGCGACATGGTCTGTCACATGTTTGAAATGTTGGTCTCATGTCTGACTGTGGTAGCGTCTGCAATCTTTTAGGCAGTGGTCTGCTGGGGAGGGGGGGGCACAGAGAGGGACAGGAAGAGACTGGACAAACTGGTCGGGAGGGCTGGTTCTGTCCTGGACTCTGTTCTCTGGACTCCATCGAGGAGGTGGGTGAGAGGAGGATGTTAACCAAGCTGATATCTATCACGGACAACCCCTCTCACCCCCTGCATGAGACTGTGGGAGCTTTTAGCAGCTCCTTCAGCAACAGACTAAGACTTCCACCCTGCAAGAAGGAGCGCCACCGCAGGTCTTTCATACCCACTGCAATCAGAATCTTTAACACCTCGTTATAAGTAATTAATAAATTGACGGGAGACAGACAAAGAGACAGACAGTCAGAGAGACAGACAGAGACAACAAGATCAGACAGGCAAACAGAGAGTCAGACAGAGAGTCAGACAGACCTTAGAGTCTCGTAGCGGTGCTCTGTCTCTGCTCTGTCCTTGGGCAAGATACTGAACCCCAAATTGCTCCCAATGGCTGTTCCATCAGTATGTATGTCACTTTGGATGAAAGCATATGCTAAATGAAATTGTAGATTGTAGGGTGATTTACTGCCTGCTCACTATTGTCTGTGCAAGCTTTTACGATGTCTAATAAACCGCACTGACCGTCTGATGAGTTCTTATTTGAAAACAATGGACAGACTTCAGCAGAAACTAATAGAATCATTATGCACGTTGTCTCTGAGCTGTGTCCTCTTCATTAACTAATGTTTCATCAGACAATATTTGATGGGGAGTGACGGAGGACAGTCTTACAGCTGTGTGTAGTCATGAGTCTTGTTGTTGGAGGTGCACAGAGAGATGCAGGGGGAGTGACTGATGTTCTCCATCTTCTTTAAGTCACAGATGTTTCGCAGGAACATCCTGCAGACAAACACAGTCAGTGAAATCCCAGAACTTGTCGCCTCTACTGTCACTCAACAGTTCAGCAAGACAATCAGCTGTATTGTCAAAGTATGTGTAAACATTTGATAGTTTTGTTGCTTTCAATGTACCGACACAGAAATGGAAATGCTGCTAGAAACAAAGACAGCAAAGCTAACAAAGGAAAACATAAATATTTAGCTATTATGTACATTGTGAGTAGGTGAAAACAGATACATATAAATCATATATTAACAACAACAAATGTTTCTGGATGTTTAGAACAACTGAAGACACACTAAGTAACCTGTCCTGGGTTGAAGTGTTCACAGTCATTTAAAAGGACAATGGGAAATAAAGCCAGTATTTCCATTTTATTTCAATATTATTGGACATAATTTAGAGATGATGCTGACTTAGATTATTTTTATGTTAGCAGCTCACAAAAGATTCACAATAATTTTTATGCGATTTTCTTGATAAACCAATTTATCTATGTAATGTATTTGTGATTAAGCAAAGACCTTACAACACTGTAAATCAACATCTGACTTTCTGTCGGTTGAACAAAATACTGCCAAATATTATTACTTAATATTATAATGATACCATATATTCACTGGATAGTTTGTGATGCTGTTCACCTGCATTTTATCCAACAGTCTTGGTTTGGATGTTTTTGCTCAGAACTGCTTTCATATATATTTGTTTAAAGACATGTGATCTGTACTGATACATGAGGGGATACCACAAGGGTCTGTGCCAGGTCCTTTACTGTTTACACTCTACATAAACAATGCTATCACGCCAACACAGACATAATATCCAATTTTATGCAAATGACACAGTCTTGTCTGTATTTGGCTCAAACCTGTTCTGAGTGCTGACAACACAAAATGTGTTTTATTCTGAAGGATCTGTAATTCCAGTTCACATCTTGTCCAGAAACATAATGGTACTAAAACAGAGACTATCCAGTCTGACTGTACAACCAGCCATTATGTCTGTTCTTGACTGTGGAGACATCCTTTATTCTCATGCTGCTCGCTCCACCTTCATTAAAAGACATATATATATATATATACATATATGTATATATATATATATATATATACATATATGCATATATATATATATATATATATATATATATATTCATTACAGGAGATAAATATCTTTACCCTAAACTACATGGACGAGAAGCAACAAGAAGAACTAGAAGAAGAATCAGTTTTAATTATAAAGGTCTAGTGCAGAAGCTGCCACAGTAAATGTCTCATCCCATTGGCTGATTTTAAATGTTTAACTTCCAATCTGTTATATAAATGTTATAAATGATCGATGAGTGTTGACTCACCAGAGGAGGCGAGTGAAGAGTGCCACCAGGACGAACACCGGCAGCAGCATGATGGGGAAGATGATGGAGTTGATGACACAGACACAGATGGCGATCAGACAGCAGATGAGCAGGACGTTGAGATAACGAGGCACCAAAGAGTCCATCTCATCCTGATATCTGGAGAAACAGTTGAGGATGCGGCCGGTCGGAGTCGAATCAAAGAAACTCATTGGACTCGCAATGATCTGAGGGGGACACCAACCAACCAGAGTCCACTCATCAATGACAACTGTCTCACAACAACAAGCAAGGCTTTCAGTCACCAGAGCAAAACTATGCAGCAGACAGTACGTTTGAAGCCTTAAGGTTCATATGAAGCTTGATCCAACACCTTCCAGACTGCAGGAGTCAGGGATTGAACCACTAACCTTCCGATTGGAGGACATCCGCTCTACCTCCTGAGCTACAGCCTTCTCATCTGCAACTGAACAAACACAACTAAACATCATCTGCATGACGTCAGTTAAATAAGTGAGAATGAGGCATCACACCTTCTTCACCTTCACCTTCTTCAGCAGGCTGTTGTGCAGCTTGGTGGAGGCATGAAACGTAACCTTGATGTAGCAGAAACATTTGATTGTGCAGACAGTCAACAGGAGGAAGATCATCACACCAAACATCAGCTGGTAGAAGGGAAGGTCGGTGTTCAGAGACACGTTATTTTGAGCCCAGGTCAACACATCTGTGTGTGTCTGTGTGTCTGACCTGCTGCCTGACAGAACTGTTGAAACGTTCTCCAGGTGACCAAACTGTTCCTGCTGTTGTCCTGATCGATCAGCTGATGAGCAGCTTCAGAGAACAAAACTGTAGTTATTGATCCTCAAACTTCTCCCACATTAACTGAAAAATCACTGTCGTCACCGAACATGATGGATTCTGTCTGTACATATAAACTCAAATATCTATAAACTAAACAAATATCAGTGTTACAGTCAGAACATCAGTAGCCGACACAGCAGGACTGGAAAACACATCAGAATCATATTTGATCAACTTTAGGAAAATACTCTGGTGATGTCAGATCAAATTATCATTTTATAAACTTCTTATGCCCAAATTATAGATTCAAACACATTTCGAATTGTAAAGAACTCATTCAGGCTGATATTGATCTGAATCATGTGACCAGAATCACAAAGACAGTTTCATTTCAGTCTGTCATCAGTGAGCCACATGAAAACTGACTAACTGGTTATTAACTGGGAACATGAAGCTGGTTACTACCTAGTTGAGTTAACTGGTTTATTGCTCAGCTGTGAGTTAGTTCACACAGGAGGAGTTTATATTATGATTAGATGAAACAGTGACACCTGCAGAGAACTGTTGTAGCTGCAGCAGCAAACCAACTGTTACTGCAGCTGATGCTTTACTGCTGTATTTATATCTTTATATGTGCACAAGTCACTTTAATTTGGTTGAATCAGGTCAGGCAGTTTGTTCCTCACAACAAACGGTATGAAATCTACAAATGCATGTGCTGTTGTTTTTATAACTTGGTATATATCAAGTTATAGAAAAGCAAATTCCAGATGAGGACTGGATGAAATGTGTCGGGTTAAGAATGACAACACTGTTTCTGACAGTTGAGTTCTGCTTCTCGTAACTAAAAATATAGTAACTGGCCATGTCGCGTCATCGTGGACACAAAAACATTATAGTGAAGCTGTGTGTGAGTCCTGTGTGAGTCCCAGCAGGTGTCTGAATCAGGGTCTCTGACTGGATGTTCTGGAGTTCTGTGAAGGTGGATGAGTTCAAAACAGAATCTGAATGTAGGATAACAGTGAACCTAAAACAGCCGAGACAAATCTAATCTGAACATGTGTTTTACACAAGAGTTTAAAACTCTCTCCAACCTGTACATCATTTCCTCACTAAATGCTCACAAAGAATTATTTTATATAACTGGAAAAACAAGTTTTCCTGTCTGAAGACAGCTGCACCTTCTTCCTCTCATACATTTCTATACAATGTTTGAGGACACTGAGGTTCGTTAATTTAGTAACAACAGGTTTATATTTTACAAATTTACCTTTGCGGTCAGATGAAGGTGCGTCTGTGTTCTCCTCTGACATGTCGAAGGCTGCGAGGAAACAAAGTTTATTACAAAAAGTCCAAAGATATTCAGGATGATGTACACACATTTGTCTTTTGTGTCAGACTGTTGCCGTGGCGACACACAGCTGATCTCAGACCAGGTGAACTGACGACAAGATAATTTCATGTGGAGAAAATCCAATACTCGGTCAAATCAAAGAGATATTACATAAGAAGTCACTGCGCAGTGGATACGATGATTTCTGCCCCTAACTCTCCCATGTTCACTTTGTTTGAAATTTAAAAGCACATTGAATGATTGTTACACAACAATCAATCAACAATAAGCTGAATATCCTCAGTGTGATAACAAAAGCAGGCACCTACCTCCACCTCCACCTCCCTCTGTAAATGAACTGTACCTGGATTGACCATCCCACCATCAATGTGCTATTTCAGCTCCAGTTTCTTTTTCTCTGCTTTCTGAGGCTGTAAACAGGAAACAGCAGCACAATTTGAAGAGTTTCTCAAATGCAGAATTTAAAAAAAAAATTGAACAAATAAATTGAGATACTCTTGTTTGACTCGGCAGAACTCTGTTTCCTTTAGTTTTAAGGGGTTGTATAAACCAGGTTTATATTGCAGGAAGCGGTGAAGTGAAACCTTCACTGAGCTCCTCAGTCATTTAACTCATTTTAACTGTGATGAGACTCCAGGATCTGGTCTGTGACAGACCTTCAGCAGGACAGAGGCTAAAGCCTCTTCAGGGGGGTGCCAGAGTTAAAAGAAGGCGAAGATACTGCAGGAGGTGAGTCAGAGTCAAAACTGTCCAATCAGAACTCACAGACATGAAACACATATTGATTCATTGAGTGTGACTGACACTTCCTGAGGATTTCAGTATCATGATCAAAGTGTGCTCCCACGGAATGAACCTCCACATCCACACATGATGATGATTGTTGGTGTAATTATCAGAAATAAATAGTCATGTCCACATGATAAGATATAAAATGACAGGAAATGTGAATGACTGAACATTGACTGGCGTCTTACTGTGGTCCTCTCCATCAGGTGTTTGGTGATGAGCTCAGCGTACAACCCCTCCACCCTCAACAGGCCTAGGTGACTTCCTGCTTCCTGGACCGTCCCGTCCTTCAGGACCAGGACCTCGTCACAGAACTGCATGTACTGGTGGACACACAGTCAGATTCACTGTCTCACACTCCGTCCAGCCAATCAGAGAGAGGGGGTGGGACTGACCTCTCATTCAAGAAATATACAACCTCGATTCCAAATCATACAATTAAAAAAAAGTTTCGCCAACTCTCTCAGTAAAGTGCTGCAGCCATGATGATGATCTGATGAACAAACTGTTATTTTGCATTAAGTTTATTTCAGTAATATATTTTCAGTTTAGTTTCTTCTCTCCATTAGATTTATTTCCGAATTTAGTCAGATGACGGCATTAAAAGTCAAAGCCAATCAAGCAGTGAGACAGCTACGTGAACAATGTTTTCTTAAATCACTCGAATGAACAAATCTGTTTTTCTCACATGAACTCAAATGTGCAGAACACAGCAGCTGCAGACATGATCATTTATGCACAATGAGTGCAGGGTTGCAATGTGCAAGTGGGGGAAACAGTGAATAAGACCCAAAATGCAAACACCAGAGGCCAAAGTGGAGCAGTTCAATATTTTATTAACCAAAATCCAAAAGACTTACTGGTGGTCATGCAGGCGAGGGTTAAACCAAATAAGGCCCAGAGAGATAAACAAGTTGAATAAGGAGCAGGCAAAAATCAAGAGTCCCCATAACCAAGCAAGGTCCAGGAAACACAAGGCAAAATCCAAAACCGGGAGAACACGAGGAATCACACAGAGAAGCGCGCACAGGCTGAATACAGGACAGGACCAACACAGGTGAAACTAATTACCAAGCTCATGAGTGGGAAAAAACAGACAAACACAGGAAGTAAAGCAAATGTTTTCCTGCAGCAGCACCTGGAGGTCATGAAGGGGAGTGCAGCCAGTTTAAACCCACCCGCAGCTGGTGAGTGACCAGGATGATGGATTTTCCCTGCAGCTCCTTCTTGATACACTCCTCAAAGATGTATTTTCCTACATGAGCGTCGAGGGCAGACAGCGGGTCGTCCGGCAGGTACAGGTCTTTGTCGGAGTGAACGGCTCTGGCCGGACTGATCGTCTGCTTCTGGCCCCCCGACAGATTGACGCCCTGCTCTCCTAACTGAAGACACATTATACTGCATCTGTGAGGTCACCAGCTCAGGGACGAAGAGCTCAGTCAAAGATCAGACTGACTTTAAAATTCACGGGATCTCAAATGTGAATATTTGCCGAATGTCTTCTTCAGGTACGAAAATAAACTCAATGTATTTTTGATTTAAAATGTAAACAGACGAAACAAGGCATATGAATATGTGAAACTGGGTTTTGGATGATTCTGATGAACTAAAGCAAACTAATTAAAGGTTCAATGTCAGACTAATGAATAATGAAAATAGTCATTAGAATAAACATTACTTACATTCCTCTTACAGAATAATAATATCATCTGACCCCAGGTTTTCTCTTAGTGCCACTTACTTTGAAGCGATTAACAAACAAACTGAATTTAAATTTGATTTGAGAACAGTACAAACTGAAATAATATTTATAGTATATTCATATCAAAACTATAAACAAATAAATCCAACTTTCACATGGGCCCCTTCTACAAGACGAGCGCCACAAGGTGAGTTCACGAGGAATTTAAACAACATCATATTACACATGTTCAAATAAAACAAATATTTATAACCAATTGATACTGAGAGTCATCATATGTTTTTTTTTTGGTCTAACAAGCAAGTCTGAAACCCAAAGATATTTCACTGATCATTGTGTGTGACCAAAACAGACTGAAAATTTTGAAAATGTTTGGCTTTTTGCTGAAAAATCGTGATTAATTATTCAAATAGTTGCTGATGACAGTTGATTTGATGAAGTCCTCCACAGGACACTTGCTCACGTCTGTATGAGGTGAGTTGGACGGACTGTCCTCACAGTAACGGTGAGGAGCTTCTCCCCAGCGTCTGATCACCACGAGGCAGGACGTCGAGGTCGGCCTCCAGGCTGCAGCTGCTCAGGACTCGGTTGTACCTGCACAACATCCACGGAGTCACTACAGGTGATCAGCTGGCAACGCTTCGCTCACAGGAGCAGAGTTTACCCACCTGGAACGGTCCAAAGGTTCCCCCATCAAGATGTTGTCTTGGACTGTCCCATACAATATCCAGGCCTGCTGAGGGACGTAGGCTATCGATCCTTCCACCGAGACGGATCCCTGCTGCAGGTGCATCTGACACACAAACACAATCTGCTGAGACAAGTTTCATTCTATATACAAAAAGATTCTTTAAGCGAGTTTCAATCAAACAAATGAAACGTGAAAGTCAGGGGTCCTCAGTCCTCTTTGACCTCCGTGGTTTCAGGTCTGAGGACTTCATGGATGTGAGATTTATACAGCAGATGATGTCACACTCTCAGGTGTTATATTCACCTGGACAGAGACAGACAGGTGGACATGATGGAGACAGACTGGTGGACTCACCTGTTCTGACAGACTGCAGATCAGTGACGTCTTTCCACTTCCAACGCTCCCACAGACACCCAGCAGTTTGCTCTGCAGGGAAAACGCACATCATCATTAGCCCACAGTATTGATCCATATTGATCCGTATTGATCAGTAAGATCGGTAGTCAGGGAACCTCAATTATAAAAATGTCAACATTTCTACCAGTGTGTGACCAAAAAATAGTTCAAAATTTAAAAACATGATAACAAGCAGCTCCAGTGATGTCGCCTACCTTATGTGGCATCGAATCTGTAGGAAAAACAAGGAGACAACTTCGATTCAGAATCAATAAATCTGCCACACTGATCAGATGGCAGCGGTTCTATTTTAGATCCGGCATTCTGTGACACCGACGGTTCATCATTGTGGAAATGTGAATCAAATTTCACTCCATTGTCAATGCAGATATATCTTCTACCTTACACCAAACCCGAGCGGCTTGAATGAAGAAATAAATATGAGCTGTTCTCTGTGACTCTGATCTTACTGTCTCTCTGTACCAGTGGGCCCCATCCTCAGTGTACAGACTGACATGTATGTGTGTGTATTGGTCATTATGTGTGTGAGACTGTGTTAATGGAGTTCATATCATGGAGAGACTCAAAGCACAAACAGAGCGACTCATCATTCAGGCCTCATTTTGTACTGTGGAAAGTCCAACGTGGACTGAAGCATTTATACATTTCTTCACTGTCTGTGCAGCTCTGTAATGTATTAAATAGAAACATCAAAATCCAGGCTTTAGTCTGAATCTCTTTTTTGGTCTTCCCTTGTTGCACTGAAACAAAATCACAACATCAGGATTTAGTCCAACATCTGAATCACCGATTAACTCCAGCTGAGACGACCAGAGTTTGTCAACCCCGACCTGCCTTGGTAACCGAGTTAAATCAGAGTAGGTTAAACTCGCTTCGTAGAACAGACCTCTGGATGAATGTTCTCCTGTTGTTGTTGTTGTTGTCTCCTCCCCACAGCTGAGGTTCAGATGTGTCTGCTACTTGAACCCTGTGAAGACTTTAACTTGACTCTCTCTCTCTCTCTCTCTGTCTCTTTGTCTCTCTCTCTCTCAGTCCCCCTGTCTCTCTCTCTCTCTCTCTCTCCGTCTCTCCGTCTCTCTCTCAACCCAACCAGTCGCAGCAGATGTCTGTCCATCATTGAGCTTGGTTTTGTTCGAGGACCAAGTGCTGCTCGTGATGGAACTGCTGGGTCTCTATACGTAATATTATAAAGAGTTCGGTCTGGACCTGCTCTGTATGTAAAGTGCTTTGAGATGGCTTTTGTTGTGATTTGGTGCTATACAAATAAAACTGAATTGAAAATTGAATTCAATTGTATTGAATTGAAAATTGAAATAAATTCTCAGTACATTTTTTTTGTTCACTACATAATTCCACATGTTCTTTCATAGGTTTGATGTCTTATGTGCTAATGTACAATATATAAAATGGTCAATAATAAAGAAAATACATTGGATGAAAAGGTGCATCCAGACTCTTGACTGGTGCTGTAGATACACAGCCTTACAGATGACTGCTGTAAAGTTTTATCTCAGATGCTTTACTATAAACAAAAGATTTAAAATCAGGTTTTTCTCTCGATGTTTTCAGTCCGAGCATCGGAGAAGGTCGGGTGAGTCAGGGGTCGGTTACCCCGAGGCGATCCGCAGACACGGCAGCTTCAGCCAGAAACTTGACAGCAGTGGGTGACATGGACAGAATGAACCTCATGCAGTTGAAGATGGTGACGACGGGATAAGCCTGACGAAGAAACAGAGAGTGAGGCCTCGATACAAGCTGCCACTTTATCACTTCATGCGCTGTAACATCATCTGGTTGGAGGTTGAGAGGTAAACTAGGAGTCACTGCTTCAACACCGACTGTCTTTATAAACATGACCTGCGATCGACAGAGTCAGGAGTCATTTCCTGCTCAGAGATGCTTCAAAACATGCAGGTGCACATGGTGGCGATGATGGGAACAAGAGGACTGATGGTCACACTGAAGCTCTGGATGAGAGCAGCTTTCTCCAACATCCTCACCTCTGAAGCCCTGAGGTCTGACGCACACATCAGAGTGTGTGTGTGTGTGTGTGACTCCACTGTGACTCCGCTGTTGCTCTTCATACCTATGATCTTCTTGTAGAAGGACGTCTTCCACGCGACCATCTTGATGAGTTTGATGCAGACGAGGAGCTCGTTCACGTTTCGGACTCGATTGTCTGTGATGATCACGGCTCTCTGCTGGAACTGACGGATGAGTCTGGCAAAAACAAACTGACGCAAACAGAGAGAAAACATAGATTATCATTATTATTGTTGTTGTTGTTGTTGTTGTTGTTGTTAGTAGTCGTAGTATTGCTTCATTTTTCTGACTTTGTCTGGATTCATGTTGGTCTTTGTTCAGCAGCTGTTAAACTGGTAAACTGGGTCACATGATGATGTTTTGGTATCAGAGGTCTGATGGTTAAATTGAGAGAAAAGCGTTGAGACTCTGAGAGAAAAGGTGCTGTACTAGTACAGTCTTTGTATTTCCATGCGGCTGCGTTCGGCTTTGCTTGCTACCGTCCTTCTCCTTTTTTAATGATTGGCTTAGTGTGCCGATGGGTCAATAGGTCTGCAATAGGTCAAACTGATGAATGTTAAGAGCGCCCTCTTCTGGACCACAAGGCAAACTACTTAGAGCACTCTGCTGTGATTACAGACTGTAAAGTTTGAATTCAATTGGCCCATTGCTGTCAGAATATTTAATGCCTCCACAGACCTGGAGGAAGATGGAGATGAGGAAGATAAAGAAGCCGATGAGAACGGTGTAGCTGAGGATGTAGCAGGAGTAGACGGAGCTGAAGATGAGCAGCGGGGGGAAGGGCAGCACCAGGGGGCCCAACAGAACAGCCTCAAACAGCCGGTAACTGTCGCTGGTCAAGATGTTCACCATCTGGAGGACAGACGAACAGGAACAGAGAGACAGAGAGACTTTTGAAGACATTTGAAAATATCACTGAAAGAACGAAACTGAAACACCATAATGTCCACTGTTGCGACAACAGTCACAGTATGATAAGGTTGACAATAAAAGTTTTGTTTTGCAAACAAAAGTTGTCATTCTTAATGATTTTAGAGGAAGAAGGAAAAAGTAATATTTGTTAAAGATGTGCTTTTTCATTGTTGGCAGCATTAAATACATGTTTGTGAAAAAATAAATAAATAATGCAGATCCCACATGGAAATTCGACGGACCTGAAACTGCTGAAAGGTGGATTTTCCTCTCTTTCGATGTGTCCAGTGTTTTGCCCTGCTGCCAGTCAACGTGTTAAGCTACGCTAACAGTTTCCCCCTGCTTCCAGTCTCTGTGCTAAGCTAGGCTAACCCATCCTGGCCTCTCTCTGTGACACACAGCAAACTGAAACATCAGAAACGTGTGTGTATATATATATATATATACACACACATACACGTATATATACGTATATATATATGTATATATATACGTATATAACTGGCTCAGAGATTTGTAGTCAGAAACAAGAGAACTGGTCTTTCCAACCAAAGACCTGGTTCTGCCGTATGGTTTCTGTTTATACTTCTATTCTTATTTTATATACTTGTAATTATTAACTTTTCTCAAAGCTCCTGTCCTATTTTCTGTCTTTGTCCTCCTGCCTCTGGGGATCAGCAGAGCTTTATCTGATCTTATCTGTTGTTCACTTCATCCTGTCTCCACTCAAACTACTGTTTAACAGACATGCAAAGTAACTGACACATTGTTTGGCAGGTGGAGGTCAATAATGTACAGGATCTGACCTATTACCCTTTTTTAAATATATAACATCTTGTTAATGTCTCTTTGTTCTACTTTAAATAAGGCCAGTGTGTAAGGCCTCAGTAAAGTTGCAGACAAATCTGATAAGATATAAAATAATAGAGAAGAAATAGCCTCCAGCTCTCACCCTGTATGAAGTGTCACCGATACAAAATGATGTTTAATTAATACTGGTGGTTGGAAAACATCTGGATTCAGAACATAAACTTTAGCCAAATAAGACTTTTTATTTACTCCTCCTTTTAACAGCTTCTTCTCTGAAAATGACGACATGAGAGAACTGAGAGTGAAGCAGAACAGGAGAGTTGATCCAGAAACGAGCTGAGACTCAACGTGAAGATCTGAATGATGAAGATCTGTGAAGATTCAGATGATGATTCATCACCACAGACACACGGTCAGTTCAGACATTGGTGTTATTAAAATATTGATTATAGCTCTTTTAACTATGCATGGAAGTGAAATAGTTTCCTCAGTAAGAAGCATTCATCTTTCCCAGTGTTACTTTGACTGTAGGATGAAATGTAGAGATTAGCAGTCGGTAACATGAGAACAGTGTTTGACCACAGCAGGTTTGTCTGCAGGATTCTGCAACATGTTTCTGCATGTTTCCTCTCGAACAAGTCCATATTTACCAGACAATAACTTTAAGGATGTACAAATATTTTCTGACTACATGATTATATTACACCGGCCACATGTCGACAGCTTCATGGTTTGAACATGAAACACCTTGTAAAGATAGAAAATTCCTCAAGACACACTGGCTACACTGCTAATCTATATTTGATCGTGGTCTGTGACCAATGATCACTTTCATTATTGATTAATCAGGTGATTGTTTACCAGATTATTGTGTCAGTAACATGTCAGAAAACAGCTTAAACTCACTTACACGTTGTCTCCATTGTTTTGAAGCACTGTTCAAATGAAAGAGCAGCTTTGAGAATATTTGATACAAGTGCTAAAACTGCAGACGGTTAATCCTCAGTGTCACAGACTGATGTCGAATCAGAAAATACAGCCACAAAAAACTCCTCAGACGAGACAGCAAAAAGACAAATAATAATAAGATAATAGGAATTAAAGTTTAAAAACAGTCCTGAACTGCAGCTCAACAGTTGGATGAAATATTGTCCGACATGACGCTGCCTCCTTTCATTCACACACTCCTCCATCACAGGTGACATGTGACTTGACAGACTGGTTACAGAGTCAGAGCTTCTTCTGTAGAATACATTTCTCTAATATCACATCTGCTCCAACAAAAACATCACAGTCAGTTTATCTGATAAAACCAACAGGTGAGTATTTTACCTTATTTAGGCTGATGCTGGTGTCTGACAGATAAGACAGGTGAATGGACTCACCTGACATTCAGCTCTGCTCACTTTCCTCTCTGCGGCTTTAACTCGTCAACACATCAGTTAAAGGAACATTCAGTCAAACCTTCTGAACTGGATCAACCAGGTGAATTTATTTAGAAACCCCTCTAACAACAAACATGTCAGTTAGTCCGCCAGCCGGAGGCTCCATCATCCCCCACTGCCATGATCTCTCAGCCCTGCCCCCTCCAACCATCCAAACAGGCACACATCGGCAGTCAGATATGGATACAGGGAGGTGGGCAAACAGGTACTGGTTCAGATTCTTGAAAGCAAAAGGGCTGTTTGATATGAATCAGACCAACATTATGAGTGATGAGTGGTGATTTTGTCTCAGGACAAATACGCTCAGAGTGAAATGCTTGATGGGAAACGACTCGTGTGGAAAATGGAGCTGAGCCTCATTGGGAGTTTTTACTACTGATGAAAGTCTCCATCATCATTTTTCATCATTATTCCACAGGTTTCTCTCCATGAACTGAAGCAGGAACAAATGTTTCTAATGAGAACGTTTGTGACAGAACAGCTCCACATTCTTCATAAACACAAACTGGTCCAAACCGACTGAACCTGTTTGGAAAAGTAGAGGTTCTGTCTTTGACAAGCAGTGTTCGACCCGCCTGTACCGATCTGCTTTAAAATCAACACACACTCATTCATTCACAGCACAGCAGCTTCAGCTCAGGCAGTGAAGGCGACACATGGGAGCAAATGATGAGCACAAGTTCTGATTCCACAGTGTTTCTGTCCATCACCGCTGCTGCTCTGGGTTATCTTCATTTTAGTTTGATTCTTATGCTTTTACTCTCATCTACATTCAAGGCAAATGTCAATTATCTTCACTTTTCATGTAAGGAAATATAAATTGTGAATTGTAAACTGTGAATTTCCCCACTGAGGGATGAATAAAAGATATCTTATTTTATAAACCATTATGTCTCTGCAGCTCATTTCTGAAAAGAGGACTGACTGATTAGCAAAACTGGATTTTAATAAAACTATTTCTGGACTCCCTGAAAAATGCTTTGTCACAAAATTGAAAACGGCTGATTTTTCTGAGCTGATGATTGAGATTTTTTCATTTCTAAAATTTCACATCTGTCCTGCAGTTTTCTGTTGAGTTCGTAATTCTGTTGTTAATGAACTTCCATTTTCTGTTCCTCTACAACCAGATGAGTGCAGGCTGTCCACAGAGACAGTCAGCAGCCAATCAGATGCCGACCTGTTGTCATGTGACCTACATCCTGCTGCAGAAAATCCTCCATCGGCCTCTGATTTTATTCAGACACAGCTCTCCCTCTTGTTTCCACTGGAGAAAATCCTTTTGTTATTTTATTTTTCAGATCACGTTGTCCTGTCCTTCATATGTTGGTGGTGGAGTGCGTAGTGGATGCAGACTCCATTCGGAAACGGACCACCTTGCCATTGGGCGGCGGCGGGTACGGGAGGCAGCAGGTGAAGACCTGGCGGCAGGCCATTCGGAAGTTCTCAGACATAAAGGCATAGAGGATGGGGTTGACGCAGGAGTTTCCATAGGACAGGCAGTGGGAGACGATGCGAAAGGCAAAGGAGGCGTCATTCAGGGGAAAGGTGCCAAACTCCACCCACATGGCGATGATGTGGTGGGGCATCCAGCAGATGGTAAAGGCAGCGACAACCAGAAGAACCATCTGAGCCGTCTGCAGGAGAACAGAGAGAGAACATCATTCTGAATCTGGATCTACAGGAACACACAACCTAAATAATTCACAAAAAATCTGCATAAATACTCCCAAAATGGTCCACAAATAATCCAGAAATACTCAAAACATACCCACCAAAAAATAATCACAATCCCCCACATATACTTACTTATACTTCTGCCTGAGATGTGACCTTTCTAACAAATACCTCGACATCTCCCACCTGCCCTCATTAAACACAACAGTAAACACAGTGTGTCACTGCTGTTTCACTGTTTCATCATTAAAATGGCTCTGAGTGACTTAAAATTATAGACTGAGTCCTTCAGGTAAAAACATGCAGAAGTGCCGAAAACACAGAGCAGGAGAATGTTTGACCTTTTTAAAGATCCAAGTCAAGTGACTTTACAAATGGAAGGAAATACAACAAAAAATACTCAAACAGAAAAAGAACGATAATGAAACAACTGAAGAAACTTCGCTGAACAAGTTCCGTCTTTGTATCTTTGGGTAGCTTTGAAACCTATAAGTGACATAACAGAGACTACATCCATGTTTCATACAGTCTGTGGATACAACTTAGGTCAGGACAAAGGGCTGATTGACAGGCTATTCAACCAACAGAAATACACAGCAGACAGAAATACAGGACAGGACATGGCATCTTCTTTACAAGGCTCTCCTCCTTCCACACACAAGAATCAACATTCTGAAAACAAGGTCAAGAAATCATCCCCAAATTTATCAACTAACAACTAATCACATCAATGACTTGCTACTCTCTTCTGTTTCTCTCTTCTCTTTTTAAAGCTCCTTTCCCTCGTCTCTTAAAACCATACACCATCACTTGGTCACGCAATTTTACTGCTGACTCGTTTCATCCCCCACAACTTGCTTCAATCAAAATCTGAAAGCTAAAATCAAAAACCCAAAAAATGAACACACCCGATCCCTGATATGACAATGAAAAAGGAAAGTCAGCAGTTATTTATAACAGTAAAATTGTTCTTGCTATCTCTGATTAGAGTGCTTGAAGTCACTCGTGGTGAAAAGGGGGTGCATTGTTCTGATATATAGACTGAACCTCTGCATCTGTCTGTGGCGCCATCTTGGTCACACTACACAAACTACACATCAAACAAACTTGCTTTTTTTCGCCTCCATAACACTGTAAAAATCAGACACATCCTGTCTCAAAATGCAGAAAAACTTGTTCATGCATTTGTTACTTCTAGGCTGGATTATTGCAGTTCTTTATTATCGTGCTGCCCCGATAAGTCTTTACAGACCCTCCAGCCGATCCAGAACGCTGCTGAACGTGTCCTGACAGGAACAAGGAACAGAGGTCACATTTCTCCCATACTGGCTGTGGAGAGGTCCAACCTGATACTGGCAAGGTGTACCTAATAAAGTGGCCAGTTATATAAAACATTAAAATGTCTGGTTGTTTCTGCTGTGAATAAACTTGAATCCCTCTGTGTTTCTTATAGTCACAGTCTGAGGGAATCTCCTCTATTCTTAGTGCTGCTGTCTAAATATTTACCCAGCAGCCTTTGTTCCTGTTCCACCGGCCCGCGGAGCCGCAGATACTTTGCTGTAAACGTTCTGCCGCTAACTGATCTGTGATCTGCTTTTACAGGACGTCTGTACACTGTCGGCCGTCGACCACGGTGGCCTCTCCAGCTCCATCTCTCTCTGCAATCCTGTGATGCTGGACAGATTTCACCTGTTGGTCCTGACCTACAGGGGGCGTCACAGGACTGATGGGGGTGGCAATATTACATGTAGACAGTTTCCTGTCTCCAAACAACAATATGTATTTCTTCTATTCTTCTTCTTTTTCTTTGACCTCACACACAGATTGGGCGAATCAGCTTCACGGAAGAAAAGGGTTATGTATTTTAACTTAACATCAAACTATATCGATTTAAACTGTCTCATCCTATATCTCATTTGAAAACACATCGATATAACGTAACGCAGCTGTCAGCACGAATCACACAGGATCAGGATTATCGATCAGCCACACGGGATCATGAACAGAGTCACTGATCACCTGTTTGATGCTTCATCTTTGACTAGAAGTGAAATGACACGATGCATTTTCCATCCAAAGCCACTGATCAGCAGCTGTATGAGCTGTGTCACACACACAAGTCGAACTGATCAGCAAAGTATTGATCACTGACACTGATGCGCATTAGCAATAGTTGACAATCAAATTATGTTTCAGTCTGTCACTCTGGACGGGGTGGTGGCCTCCATCCTGATCATCGACCATCCACCTTCCCTCAACCTGTTCAGCTTCATGAAAACACAAAGACATTCGGTTTCCTGAGATATAAAACTGAAAGAGAACAGAACAGACAGGAGGAGCTTTGACCAATAAACGACTGAAACTATTTATTATAATATATTTTTTTTGTGTTTCACTATTTTAATCTGATTCATTCAGTTTGTTTCTCCTGTCAGATGGATCACAGTTGTATGAATTAGTATATATAATTAAATAATTACAGTAAACGTATATAGTAAACCAGATGCAACCAGGTTAAAGGAGGTTATACAAAACCTGAACTGAAAAAGGAAAGGAGGAAGAGGAGGAAGAGGAGGAAGAGGAGGACCGTACCTTTCTTTTGGAGCGCTCTGACTTTTTGGACATGTTCTTCATGTTTTTATGAAGATGAAATAAAACCTGGAAGGAAAAATGAAGACAGCGTGAGGAACTGACTGTGACGGTCGTGGTTTTGTGCCGGACCATCCTGGTCCGCTGCACATGGCTGACGACACATATGTGGACTCAGACCTGGAAACTTTTTGAGTCCTTAAACTGAGCAGAAACATTTTCATCTGTGACTCGGTTCAATCCTCATTGACTCTTGACTGATTTTGGAGGACTTTTATTTTGACACGTCCCTCCGGTTCCGGGTTGCTCTTTGGACCTGCTGCCGATTTTTACGCACAGGATTTATGACTTTGCGCCCTTTGGTCGCTGCGCTGGCTCACCTGGAACTCACCTGGAGCTCACCTGGAACTCACCTGGAGCTCACCTGGAACTCACCTGGAACTCACCCGGAGCTCACCTGGAGCTCACCTGGAACTCACCTGGAGCTCACCCGGAGTTCACCCGGAGCTCACCCGGAGTTCACCCGGAGCTCACCTGGAACTCACCCGGAGCTCACCTGGAGCTCACCTGGAGCTCACCTACGGACAACCATCATTCGGCTCCTGTGTGAACTGACCTTAGCGTAGCAGCAGCTGATGAGCAGCAGCGGCAGCAGGTACCCGACCAGCAGCACCGACACCCTGTAGGCGGCGCGCGACGCCCCGGACCAGCGCTCCCAGCAGAAGGTGCTGTTGGGGGCGGACGGGTGTCCGGTCAGGACCTGGTGCCGGGCCACCGGCACCGACAGCAGCAGAGACGCCGTCCAGATGACGCAGAGCGCGGCCAGCGCGGCGCGGCGGCTCCGGGCGGCCGCTGGCCTCCGGGACAGAACCACGGCCACGTAGCGGTCCACGGACACGGCGACCAGCGTGAAGACGCTGACCAGCATCGACACGGAGGCGAAGAAGTGACCGAACCAGCAGAAGAAGCCGCCGAACACCCAGTCGGGCAGCGAGTACACGGTGGCATGCAGCGGGACGCAGCACAGCAGGAAGCCCAGGTCCGCCACGCTCAGGTTGAGCAGGAACAGGGCGGAGGAGCTGCCGGCCCGGAGGGGGGCCCCGGCCCGGAGGGGCCCGGGGCGCACAGACCCGCCCGACCCCCGGGCCCCCCCGAGCCGCACCCTCCCCAACACCGCCATCACTAGGCAGTTCCCCACCACCCCCAGCACGAAGATCAGCCCGAACACCACCGGCACGATCACCGCCTCCGGACCCGGTCCGCCGCCCTCCGGACCCGGCCCGGACCGGTTGGACTCCCGGAGCTCGGCCCAGCCCGAGGACTCGTTTCCCGGCAGCAGCATGTTGGAGCAGAGGGAGAAGACCGCGACAGACCGGCTCAAAGACCAGGTCCATGTTCAGGATCCAACAGGTCCACAGGGTCCGGACTTTGCTGGAGACAGACAAGTTGACGGAAACACGGTGCGCTGTTTCCTGTCAGCACATTTCAAAGTAAAAGCACGTTGTTGACTGTCCGACTTTCAGAAAGAATCAACAACATTTATTTATTCATTTATGTTCACAAGCGAATTCAAATCATTTGTTTTTAAATTAAAATCAAACTCCTGTGGTCTGACGAATCTGTGAAGGCGCCGCTGAAGCTGAAAGGTTCACACAGGTTTACAGGAGCCACATGCTGCATCCAGGGGACATCTTTTCAGGGACATCCCTCCATCTTCCAGCAAGACAGCGGGGAGTCCAGGTACCAGACTGAAGTCCAGACCTGTCCCCCCTTGAAAATGGTCTGTTGAGTAACTGAAGTCCGTCAAGAATGGGAAAGAATTTCACAAACTTCAACAATGTCCTTAATGTAAAAGAAAAGGTGGAACACAGCCGTCCCAAGTTTTCAGACCAAAAACAATAAGGTTTATCAGTTTGAACATTAATTGTCTTGTCTTTGTATCGTGCTCAAGTGAATATAGGTCAGAAGGGATTTATCTTTGTGTCAATCTTTGTGTTTTCATTTATTTATCTTTTTTGAGTTATTCAGCTATTGAAGCTACTACAGGATGTAAAAACTGTTTTGCAATAACAGAGAACAGACGGTGATCATGCAGCGAGTTTTCAGACTTCAATTACTCTCTGGTCATTTATGATATCTGAGATATGTTTTGTAAAAAATGTGATGCTGCATGGATCACACTTGTTATCAACATAATAAGGAAATGTTAATTAACATTAATTTACCTGCTGTTTCACCGTGTGTATAAATTGGTCTGCAACCAGACATTCAGCTCCCAAAAACAACTTGTTCTTCAACTACTCAGCCCCAGAACTGAGGGCTGCACCTTTACTCGTGGAATCTGGACTCACACTATGTAGTTAACACTGTATTTCATATAGGCTTTGTCTTCTAAGGCTAACGCCAGCGGGATAAGGTTGAAGCAGGATGTGGTCCGTGCCTCACCGGGTCTGTACCCATATGTGGCCCAGTGGCACAGCAGAAGACCTGACATTCACCGGGAGGGGGTGAATTCTGGAAACAAATAAAGTCCACTTCTGTGAGAAAGTTTAGACTAAGTTTGTTCACCGTGACAGTCCAACAAGGAGCAGAGTAGGGGGAAAAGGACAGGGAGAGAGGCCTGAAGCAGCCATGCATGCAGTGAAGCAGGGCCTTCACGTCCTGAATAATACGTACGACATCCTGCCAGAGCGGTCTGGTTCTTCTGCTTTCCTTTATCTCACAATACCTGCCGTCCTCCAGCTGTCCACCAGATGGCCTCAGACTCCTCTCGGCCCTGCAGTCACCTGACATTTCCTGCCCGCTGACAAACGACTGTTCTCGTTCCCGTCAGTCCTGCAGCGCTTACACCAACTTTTTAAGTTTTCAGCAACCTGCACCAGCCCGTTTGTCCCAGACCAGTGAAACCTTTACCCTGGAATCTGTAAGCTTTTGCATGTTGACTGCTGCAATAAAGCGTTGTTGCTGTCTTTCTCTGCTGCTTCACCACCTTGACAAATATCTCATTTTCTCTGATACTACTCGTGTTTTTATGAATATTCTGTTGAACCTGTCACTGATTTTTGGGGGGATTTCTCAGTAGTGTAGATGTAAAATCCTTTGTTATTTCTAGAGGTTAACTTGAATTTAATTCCAGTAATATTCAAGTAAAAATTATTAATTCAAGTTCCTTGACTTGGGAAAATGTCTTATTTAGGTTTCTTTGACAACAACAGTAACATAGACAGATTCTACCTGATCAGTCTCAACCCATAAGAAGCCATGGCGACACCAGTGTAACAAACACTTTGAATGCCCTCGACGCTTCCTTATATAGCTTTATGCTTGACCTTAACTCATTAACTCCCTAAGCGACACATACTAAACATCTTAGTGTGGTGGTCATGTCACAGTCGCAAAATGCTGGTGTGACCAGTGGTGGTGCGTGAATTTCTTTAAACAGTTTGACAAACATCTGCACATTTATTTAAAACCTGCATTTTTCTGTATTTTTTTCAACTGGACTGTGTAAATGGACGGAACTGCTCAGACTCACACATGAACCATTTAAATTTTAACAGTTTTCCGTGTCTGCATTTATTGGTTTTCTGTTTGTAAAATTATTATTTCATAGTCCAGGTTTGGACCAGGTGTTTTATAATGTGTAGGAGCCATTTATTGGCCAAAATGTTTCATGGAAAGTGTAACTGATATAAATATATCTCACATCAAACTGTGGTTTCTACCTGACACAGTTCACCTGAATATAAAATGTTCCTGAATATAAAATGATTAAATAACAGATCATGAAGAGAAAAATATTTCTGATGAATGAAAAAAGTTGTTTATGGTTCTTTTGTTAATCTGATCTTCAGTCAGCACAAATCCACTAATATATATGAAATTCAGTCTGATCAGCTGTATCATCCAATCAGCTGTAGCATCCAGTCCGGTGTGAGGATCAAGGAGCATGACACAACACATTAATACTTTATAGTCCCATTTTCAGTAATGATGACACAGATGCAACAGAAAATAAAATCAAATAATAAAATCAATAGTTCGCATAAAAAAAACAACTTTAAAAAGTTTTTGACAATTGAAAAATATCTGAATTCATCATGACAAATGAAACCCAAATTTAAAAAAAGCTTTATTCAGTTCTTTTTGGAAGAATTTTTCACAGCTCACTTTTCAGTTATCAGTAACTTGATATCCGCTGCTTTTGAAATCATATTGAAAATGAATAAAAACAAACTATGTATTGGTGCGAAGCGCTATCTCCAGAAGGCGACCAACTTCTCGATAACATAACATGTAACCAATGGAGCCGTGTTGTCAACAGAGGTTTGATATTTACTAAATTACATTGAAATGACAGTGATCTGTTAATTACATTTTTAAAAGTGACTGTTTAATGAATCATTCCACATTTGAACATAGAAACAGTCTGCTGACTGCACAGCGTCTTATCAGTGTGTCAACATCATGTCATACATTGACACAGCTGCCTAAATATATACGGCACCAGTCAACAGCTTGGACACACCTTCTCTCTTTTCATCATTTTCTGCCTCGTAGATTAATACTGAACACACAGAACTATGAAATAACACATGTAGAATTATGTATGGTTATAACAACAAACTGTAAACAAAGCTAATATGTTTTTTATTTTAGACTCTTCAAAGTAGCCTCTTTCTGCTTTGCTGTCAGCTTCGCCAAGAATTTCCCAATGTATATGTATTTATAGTTTATTTAACAAATAAACTTTTTTATGAACGTATTGGCCAAGTCACAAAATGTTGATATTGAATGTAGAATATATTTCATTTGCTCTACAAGAATTTATCAGCTGGTAGCGACTCTAGCAAAACTTCACTCTGGTCATTAGAAACTGAACTCTTCTATTAAGGAAGTGGTAAAAATGACTCATATTACAAAAAATAAATAAATAATAACATCATTATTCTACTCACAAAATATCTATATTTATTCATTTAATATTTTTTGTATTGGGACAAATAGTGGAATTCATATATTCATATATTTCAGCAGCTTAATGTTTTCACTGAGAGAAACATTTATGTCTATGTCTATGTCTGTATAAAAAAATATCAGATACATCCTGACAGATGTCAGAGTTCAGTTTGGATAAAAACAACATGTGCTGTTTCTTTGTGCCGCAGTCACCAACAGGATTTTTCAGCCAATCAGAGAGCTGGAGGTCAGGGCGTGTGACTCGAGAGAACGTGGCCTTCACCTGATAAGCAGCTGATAGCTGAGTTGGACAAATCACACAATCTGATTGGCTGAGACCCAGCAGGGTTCAGGTATAAAGCAGCAGCTCGGTCCTCCAACTCATCATCATCATCGTCATCACCATGGCCTTCCTCTGGATCGTCTCCTGCCTCGCCTTTGTCAGCGCTGCCTACGGTGAGACACAGACACAAGATTTTTTAAGATGTTTGGAAATGACTCATCTCTGAATACTGATTCTGAAGTGACTCAGACACATTTTATTCATATTTTAATTTACAAAACATCAACAAAATGGAAAATGAGTCCAGAGGGACGTTTTCAGATTGTGATTCTCTGATAAACATGAAATTATTCTACTGTTTACAATATCATTACATATCTACATTAAAACTGCTGCTTCAACAATTCCTTCAAAACAAAGTGCAGGGTTACATTCTTATCCGTTCTCACTCACTGCTGGTGTTTCAAATGTTCACTTGATAATTTGACAACATGACTCAATATGTCTCATGTCTTTGCGTGTCTACAGTTCAGTCATGTTGACATCATCACAAAGAGATGAGACAACATGAAGTTTGAGGTTTAAACACCTGAATAGTCCTTTAAGTCTGTTACCTGTCATCCTCTCAGGCTGCGGCACCCCCGCCATCCCCCCCCACGTGAGCGGATATGCCCGCATTGTCAACGGTGAGGAGGCGGTGCCTCACTCCTGGCCCTGGCAGGTATCGCTGCAGGTGAGTCCGCTGATCTCGACAAACACAACTACTCTTCTTCTGCTTCTTCTTCTTCCTTTTCTGTTGTTCAGTGACTCAGTTCAGTTTTTTTTTCTATCAGCAATCCAACGGCTTCCACTTCTGTGGAGGATCTCTGATCAATGAGAACTGGGTGGTGACAGCTGCTCACTGCAACGTCAGGTCAGTTCAACACAACATAAAACAACCCTTTCCATGGCTCTCAGCCTCGACGTCACAAGAGAAGAGAAGAAAAATATACAAAATCGCCTTTTTTAAAACAGTTTTTACATCATTTACAACTACATTAACCAACACAAATGTGTCATTTGTGTGAACTGTTCCTTGAAACTGGCCCTGCTTCCTGTTTCCTGTCAGGACCTACCACCGTGTGATCGCTGGAGAACATGATAAGGGCTATGGCTCCAATGAGGACGTCCAGCTGCTGAAGCCAGCCAAGGTGAGAACCACGCATGAGCCATTTAGCTCTCAGAACATGCCATTCTCCCCCCACTAACCCCTCTCCCTCCCCAGGTGTTCACCCACCCCAGGTGGAACCCCCGCACTATCAACAATGACATCACCCTCATCAAGCTAGCCACCCCCGCCCGCCTGGGCACCAACGTGTCCCCCGTCTGCCTCGCCGAGTCTGACGATGTCTTTGCTGCCGGAATGACCTGCGTCACCTCTGGATGGGGTCTGACCCGCTACAATGGTGAGACTGTTTCCCAAACAAGCTCCAGCCTTAAAAGGTCCATGTGGTCTTACTTGATTAACCTGAGACTCTGGGTTAGAGTTAGAATACTTTTAATCTGAAAGGGGAGCAGGAAGTGTGCTAGAGTCTTTTTTGTTGACTGTCTCCCATAGCTCCCAGTACTCCCAACAAGCTGCAGCAGGCTGCCCTCCCCCTGCTGTCCAATGAGCAGTGCAAGGAACACTGGGGCAGCAACATCTCCGACGTGATGATCTGTGCTGGAGGAGCTGGAGCCACTTCCTGCATGGTGAGGTCCCGCCCACCTATCTGATTAATTTCTCATTTAGGTCTTTTTTTCTATTGGTTGCAGTTTCTGTTTTTTATTTCCATCGTTTTCGTCACTGTTTTAGTTGATCAAACTTCTTTCTTACCTCCTCATCCTTTCTTATCGTTTATTCGTTTGTTCTTTTTCAGGGAGACTCTGGTGGCCCTCTGGTCTGTCAGAAGGACAACGCCTGGACTCTGGTCGGTATCGTCTCCTGGGGAAGCAGTCGTTGCTCCACCTCCACTCCTGCCGTCTACGCCCGTGTCACAGAGCTCCGAAGCTGGGTTGACCAGATCCTCGCCTCCAACTAAACACTCAGAGGCTTCGCTGCCACAGCCAGGGGCAACCCACAAACCCCCTGACCCCCTCGACCCCTGAGCCCTGACCCTGACTGGTTAGTCCCACCTCAGAGTGTGCGGACAGTGAATGTAATAAAAACACTGAACATCATTGAGTGTGTGTCGTTTGAATTTGTGTCCAGAATCCTCTGAATCTAATTACACACAGTGCTGAGAGCCATCAGCAGGGGGCACAGGAGTTCACAGCCATTGTCAACCAAAGGCTTCTAAGGTTAAGGAAATATTCATATCATATCATTTATAAAACATCATAAGGAAATATTGGATGTTCTGGATTTCATGAGCACCAACAACACTCCCACTACAGTCTTACTCCCCATTGTGTTGTTCTTGTTAAAGACTTGACTTGACACTTGACTTTGACCGACTTTCAACAAACAAAGGCCGTCTCTTGAGCCTGAGGGGCAGCAGCTCCGGCAGGGGGTGTTCGACAAAGCAAGTTGGACATATCCTGGCTTTCTTTGTGTTAGCTGAAAAAAGCCAAAGCCAAAAAAAATAAAAGCCCCATCAGACATACTGAGTATTACAACGGTGGTTATCAACTTTCTGTGTTGACTCAGGTCTTCTTCATCAGGCTCTATGTGTGTTCTCATAAAAAGGGTGTTTGGCACTGATCGTGTGCCTCCTTCAGTTCAAATCAACAGGCCGTTATAATGGAGAGTTATGAAGAATAGTTTTATTGACCCTTAAACACATTTTTAAATTAATAACATACTGATGACACATGAGGAATCACACACTTCTAACTATTCACATGGAGGAGTTTCTCTGTAGGTCAAGCTCATGATGCAACACGTGTGTGTGAAACATACAACTACTGACAAACACTCTGCTGCTGGGAAACAAACACACGTTCCAATCAACTGACCTCCACACACTCTGCAACATGAGCACACTGAAACACACACCGATGGTTCATATGAAGGTTTTTGACCAGTATTTTCACTGACAGACAAAGGAGTTTCGAAAGTGCAGCTTCTGAAGTGCATGAAATGGTTAAAGTTTTTATATCAGCTTTAAACTGTATTATTTCTTTTGATACTGTTCAGCACAAAATCCTATCTGGAACAAACAAATTATAAAGAACTCTGAAGCAGATAGGTATCAATGAATGTGATGGAATGGACCATTTTAATGGTAAGAAACAAATCGTTTATCCTTTTATGTGTAATGTTTCCGCTGAGTGAAATACTCTTGATGTGCAAATGTTTTCAATGGGTGACAAGTCGGGACTGCAGGCAGGCCAGTTTAGCATCCGGACTCTTCTACTACGGAGCCATGCTGTTATTTTACGTGCAGAATGTGGTTTGACATTGTCTTGCTGAAATATGCTGAAAAAGACAAAGTCTACTTGGCAGCAAATGTTGCTCCAAAGACCTGTACATATTGTTCCGCATTAATGGTGCTGTTTCCCTGATGTGTAAGCTACCTATGCCATGGGTACTTATGCATCCCCATACCATCACGGATGCTGTTTTTTTAACTGTGCGCTAACAAGCCAGGTGGTCCCTCTTCGCTTTAGGGCGGAGGACGCAATGTCCATGATTTCCATAAAGAATGTCAGATTTTGATTTGTCAGACCACAGGACAGTTTTCCGCTTTGCCTCAGTCCATCTTAAATGGACTCGGGCCCAGTGAAGTTGCTGCAGTAACGAACTGTGTTCACAGAAAATGGTCTTTGGAAGTGATTTTGAGCCCAAGTAGTGATTTCCACTACAGAGTCATGTCTGTTCCTGAAGATCACAGGTGTCCAGTATTGGTTTTCAGCCTTGTCCCTTTTGTACAGAGATTCCTCCAGATTCTCTGAATCTTTTAATGATAACGCTTCCAGCTGCTGCCAAATTCAAAACTCTGACACTTGCCTACAAAACTACAACAAAACAGCTCCCTCCTACCTGAACTCCCTCATCCAGGTCTACACTCCCTCCCGCTCACTACACTCAACCAACAAAAGGCGCCTGATACAACCACCTCAAAAGGGCCCGAGGTCGACAGCCAGACTCTTCTCCTCTGTGGTTCCCCGGTGGTGGAACGAGTTACCAAACTCTGTTCATTTACTGAACACCTTGCACTTGACAGACTGCAAAAAAACCAACAAAGAAACCTGATCCCTTCCTCAGTGCCTGTCGGCACCAAGGTCCTGTCATACTTGAACTTTGTTTTATGGCTTTTTCCCAGGTTGGTTTCTCCTGATTAGATCCTTGCTTGTGTTGTATCTACTTTCAGATGTACATCGCTTTGGAGATAAAAGCGTCTGCTAAATGAAATTGTAGAAATGACAGCATTGTAGGTTATTGATGGTGTCCGCTTCTCCACTTCTACCTGACTGTCACTCCTTTGTCCCTGCTACGGAACCCCGCTCACTGGACTGCACTGAGTCGCTCAGTCTGACTCTCAGCCAAAGCATTCCCCTCATTCAAGCAAGTTTATTAATGAACAACTTACTAAACACGATCCTGTCTCCTGCCTCTGTGCTCTGCTCTTGGATTCACTACCAGCCTTAAGAGAGGAGTGTGGTCCCTGTGACAGTGAAAATTAACACGTTTGGTGTTAGATGTTTTCAAAGAAAATACCACAACTCAAAAAGCAGGTGACCATTCGAAAGCAGCAAATTAATGTTGTGAATCCATCCGTTGGATAGCCTTTAAACTCTTGCAAAAATGCATTTTGCATTGTTTCTTGATCTTATCTGGGAAACTACAAAAGCTCTAACGATTAAATGGTTTGAATCTGAATGAACAATTTCAACTACAGACTTTATGTATTTTATGAGGTCTGTTTTTTGTGAAGTCATTTCTGACGCAAATCTCAGCATGACAGATCTCTGATCTTTGGAATAGAGTTAAACTAATTAGTCCAGTTACTAATTGAATTGATTGACGACTGATAATGAACTGATTAATCATTTAAAAGTTTTTCTTTTTTATATTGCAGTGAACTGAATCTCTTCTTGGACTGTTGGACTGAACCAAGACATTTGAAGATGTCCTCTTGGACTCTGACACTGAGATGGACATTTTTTAGTATTTTATCACACAGACCAATTGGGTAGTTGAGAAAATAATAAACAGATGAATCAATATTGAAAATATTCCTCAGTTACAGTCTTATGTTGGAGTTTTGTGGTTTGTGATTACCTGACGTGTCAAATTAACATGTTGGAGTCATTCAGTCATCTCCAACTTTCACGTTCCTCCACAGGTGGAAAACTCCCTGTCAGCTGCACCTGTCCAAACTCCCACCGTCTCTGATAAGATGGCCTCGTCCTCCTGTCTCGTCCAATCACGTCGTTCCCCGGCTGTATAAAAGCTCCTCGTTCAGGCAGACCCAACATGATAGAGCCATGGCCTTCCTGTGGATCCTCTCCTGCCTCGCCTTCGCCGGCGCCGCCTACGGTGAGACAAACTCTTTAACGAAGAAACCAGTGCATAAAACAGGTCCATAGAGCAGAGCTCGAACAGATTATTCTTAAATGATTAAATGCTGCATCTGAATATATAGAGAGTTTTCACAGCTAAACTTCCACCACTTAAAATGGATATTTGAAATTGACCACACAATAATATAAAGTAAACTTGCTGTAGAAAATAATATTAACTTTAGGTTGAAGAGCTGAACTTTAACATTTGCGCCTGTTTTTGTTTCATTATTGCAACTGAAGTATTGCTCTTATTTACTAATAAATTCAGTCTTCATAACTGAAAAATGGGACTCGTGCTAGATTACTGTGTTGTTTGTGTGGTGTCATGTTGTGTTGGCAAATAGTCCAACTGACAGGTCCACTTACAAACTCTCCGTGCCTGGTTGCTGTAAGTGGACCTTAAACTACTTGTGTCTGACGCCGTCCCAAATGTCAAGACTGAACTTTCACATTTGCGTTGTTGATGATGTCATGATGATGTCCACAGGTTGCGGTTCTCCGGCCATCCCTCCCGTCATCACCGGTTACTCTCGTATCGTGAACGGTGAGGAGGCAGTGCCTCACTCCTGGCCCTGGCAGGTGTCTCTGCAGGTAAACGCACACACACACACACACACACACACACACACACATGCACGCACACAGGTTGTGTTTCTAAACATGTCGTCTCTCTCTTGCTGCTGTCATTTCAGGATTACACCGGCTTCCACTTCTGTGGCGGCTCTCTCATCAATGAGAACTGGGTTGTGACGGCTGCTCACTGCAACGTCAAGTAAACATCTTCATCCTGTCACCTTCATCCTGTCACCATAAACTTTTTCCTGTAACACAGCTTCACATGTTGTGCTTCAATCATTTTATGAAAATCAGGACACAAACACTGAACTGCCAACATGCTCCGTTGTCACAACGAAGCTTTTTTCAGGATGTTTAAAAGAAGTTTTTCACACAAATTAGCTGCCTCATGTTTCTGTCATTTTCCCTGCAGGACATCCCACAGGGTGATCCTCGGAGAACACGACCGCTCCTCCAATGCTGAGGACATCCAGGTCCGAAATGTCGGAAAGGTGGGTGACAAACAACATCGGCTTCTCTTCTTACCACGGCGTCCTCCTGTGTGTTTGCCGGTCATAACGATGTCATTTCCTGTCAGGTGTTCAAGCACCCCCGCTACAACGGCTTCACCATCAACAACGACATCCTTCTCATCAAGCTGGCCAAACCTGCCCAGATGAACATGCGTGTTTCCCCCGTGTGTGTGGCCGAGACCACCGACAACTTCCCTGGAGGCTTGAAGTGTGTGACCAGCGGCTGGGGCCTGACGCGTCACAACGGTGAGAGCACCTGCACCAGCTGGCCAATCAGAGGAGAGCAGGGCGGGGCATATTGAGAGCAGCAGCAGTCAGATGGTTTAACAGTGATGGTTATGGGCAGGTGAAGCTTCAAAAATCTCATCTTAACCAACATAACACAACACATAGAAAGACACAGCAGGTGACCAATGCACACTTAGATAAGAAATACAAGAAACAAACAAACAAACAAGAAAACAGGACCGGGTTTTGGTCTGGGGACAACAATCACAGTCTTTATCTCACTTTGTCAATGTATGTAATGTAGTTAGTTTAACACGAGTTGACAGGAATGTGCCACTTAGTTTTGATTCACAGTTAAGGAATCGAAATGATCATAGCTCATTTACTGTGACAAACCAAGAAATGAGCTCTGTTTTCTGAAAGAACTTCAGCTTTTCCTTTAAAGACTGAAAAACTAGATTTCTACGTCCTGACGACCTGTAATCCTCTTTTTTCCCTACTCAATAGTTTTCTTACATAGCAGGTAGACACTGACCATCTTCAGGGTGTCTGATTCACAGGTCACAAGAAGATCACGTCAAAGCAAACATGGTGGCACTCTGTGTATCAGACCACTTTGGGGAGCTTGAAGAGAGGAAACATGAAATACTTTAACCACTACGAGCAGTACACAGCATGTAGACCCGCAGCTCAGACTGTGTGTCAGTGTTTATCAGTCACGTTTGAGGTGTCATGTGTTTGTGTGTTGCAGCTCCTGACACTCCCGCCCTGCTGCAGCAGGCCGCCCTCCCCCTGCTGACCAATGAGCAGTGCCGTAAGTACTGGGGCAACAGGATCAGCAACCTGATGATCTGCGCTGGAGCCTCCGGAGCCTCCTCCTGCATGGTGGGTGGTGCAGACGTAAAGCAGACGTAAGAGTGCTGATCCTGAGGTTGTGTTGCTTAAGTCGTGTTGTTTGTTCCTTTGTTTGTTTGTTGTTTTCAGGGTGACTCTGGCGGTCCTCTGGTCTGTGAGAAGGCTGGAGCCTGGACTCTGGTCGGTATCGTGTCCTGGGGCAGTGGAACCTGCACTCCTACAATGCCCGGCGTGTACGCTCGCGTCACCGAGCTCCGTGCCTGGATGGATCAGACCATCGCTGCCAACTGAGCATGTCAGACAGACATCTTTCACTTTCAACCTGATCATCAATAAAACAGAAACTATGGAACGGATCTGTGGTTGTCATTTGTTCACGCTGAACCGTGATGTTTGTTTATATTGGATGTAAAGAAATATTTCCACATTTTATCAAATCCTCTCTCTCTAACGCTCAGATGGATATCAGCCTGAACAGTGTGTTCAGTGCAAAGCTGGAGTCAGGAGGTGTTAGCCTAGCTTAGCATAAAGACTGGAAGCAGAGGTAAACAGCTTACTCAAAGTGCAACATACACCTACCAACACCTGAAAAGCTCATTAACTACAAACAATTTACTCTGTTGTTTTAATTAATCAATCAGCATGTTAACATGTTGTCTTTTGGAATTACCGACACAAAACACATTGAATTGATAAATGAAAATATGTTTTCCTTAAACTTTCCTTTTACTTAAGATAAGATATTCCTTTATTAGTACCACAATGGGGAAAATTGCAAACAGTTGGAAAACAATTTACAATAATGATAACATTTTCTTGATCAAGTACTTTTCAAGCAATAAGAACAAGGTTTCTGAGGTGAAGAAATTAAAAAATAAATGAATAAATTTTAGAAAATGCAGCATTAGGGACAACTGCAAGAGGTAAATTTGCAAATTTCCCCACTGTGGGACGAATAAAGGTTTATCTTATCTTATCTTATCTTAAGTACAATGTGGGGAGCTCAGGTTTTTACTCCAGCACCGGATCATTTGGATCTTTGTATGTGATTAAAGGCACTTCCAAGTAGATTCTAGAAGTGACTGGAAACCAATGCAGTGACACTAAAATTGGTGCGATGTGTTAGAATCGATTTGTTTTAGTCAAAAGTCATTCGACACCGTTGATCATCAAATCCTGTTGCAGAGACTGGAAAATTCAATTGGCATTAAAGGAACTGCGCTAAGCTGGTTTAGGTCCTATTCATCAGACCTGTGCTGTCTTTAAAGTTAAGTGAACAATTTGAATAATTAGTAAGTGGATAAGTTGAGTAAGTTAGTTAAAAGTAGTTTCAAAAGTTTAAAAGTAAGCAAGCTATTTTCAGTTGGGTTTTAAAAACAGCGTCAGAGTGAGTGCTCTCACCGCTCTGCACTCTGTTGGCCTATCTTTGAGGCTTCTTCGTTTCTTGCTAGCTAAGTCATGTCCACAGCCACGAGGGGTAGAGTCGAAATCATGGGTTGCTAATGTTTATATGATACACTTCTGCCTTGGAGATTATTGTCTGTAAGTAAAATGTGTACATAAGCACCAAGCACATGCATTTTTCAGAGAATGTCATGTTAGAAATTTTCTGTTGTTATGTCAGTTGCAGTACATGTATACTTACCGGCTATATGAATATGTCTTCATGTGCTTGTATACTGATCTATTTTATTTTCTCTGTAACATTTCAATTTTACAAAAAATATTCGTCCAACTACAGTCAAGACTCAAGTAAAGAAGAGGAAAAGCGAGCCCTGTGTGTTTATTTGAAGACTTTTGGAGTGTTAACTAGCTGTCTAGTTATGCACAAGTTCCTGCGCTGCAAGGGCAGTATAAGACCGATCTCAGTTTGTACATGTCAGCGATGAATCCTCGATACACTCTATGGTTAATTACGGTGTTCCACAAGGCTCTGTGCTTGGACCAATCCTGTTCACCTCATATATGCTTCCCCTAGGGAACATTATCAGGAAACACTCCATCAACTTTCATTGCTATGCAGACGATACCCAATTATATCTGTTAATTAAGCCAGATCAAACCGACCAATTAGCTAAACTTCAGGCCTCAACGAAGTAAAAACCTGGATGACCTGCAATTTCTTACTGTTAAACTCAGACAAAACTGAAGTTTTGTACTTGGTCCCAAGCTCCTCCGACGCACATTTTCTAAAGATATCAGTACTCTCGATGGCATTGCATTGGCCTCCAGCACGACTGTAAGGAATCTAGGAGTTATCTTTGATGAGGATTTGTCCTTTAACACACATATAAAGCAAATTTCTCTGACTGCCTTTTTTCACCTCCGGAATATAGCAAAGATCAGGCATATCCTGTCCCAAAAAGATGCAGAAAAACTAGTCCATGCATTTGTTACTTCTAGACTGGACTACTGCAATTCTCTATTATCAGGCTGCACCAATAAGTCGTTAAAGACTCCAGTTGATCCAGAACGCTGCTGCACATGTTCTGACAAGAACAAGGAAAAGAGATCATATTTCACCTATTTTGGCTTCTTTGCACTGGCTCCCTGTCAAATTGAGAATTGAATTTAAAATTCTTCTACTTACCTATGAAGCTCTTAATGGTCAGGCACCATCATATCTTCAAGAGCTCATTGTCCCCTATCTTCCCAATAGAGCCCTACGCTCTCAGAATGCAGGGTTCCTTTTGGTTCCCAGAGTCTCCAAAAGTAGATTTGGAGCCAGAGCCTTCAGTTATCAAGCTCCTCTCCTGTGGAATCAGATCCCAGTCTGGGTTCAGGAAGCAGACACCCTTTCCACATTTAAGAGTCGGCTTAAAACCTTCCTCTTTGACAAAGCTTATAGTTAGGGTTGGTCCAGGTGAGCCCTGAGGCATCCCTTAGTTCTGCTGCTATAGGCCTAGACTGCCGGGGGACTTCCCATGATGCACTGAACTTCTCTCTCTCCCCCTCCTATATCCATTCATAACCCATCAATGCATCTTACTAATGCAACTTCTTCCCTCTCTCGTAGTTTTGTCTCTTCTCTCCTGACGCTCTCTGCAGGTTCGTGTGTCACTGGATCTGCAGAGTCTGGACTTGTGTTTACAAGCCTCCGACTGACCACGTGTCTCTGTTTAATACTGTTATGATCATTATCGTCACACCTGTGGATTGTAGTGTTGCTTGTCCCCCCGTCTCTCTGTCTCTCTGTCTCTCTCTGTCTCTCTCTGTCTGTCTGTCTCTGTCTGTCTCTCTCTAAACCCAACCAGTCGCGGCAGATGTCTGTCCATCACTGAGCCTGGTTCTGTCCTGAGGTTTCTGCCTGTTAAAAGGTTTTTCCTCACCACTGTCACCAAGTGCTGCTCATGATGGGAACTGTTGGATCTCTATAAGTCATATTATAAAGAGTATGGTCCAGACCTGCTCTGTATGTAAAGTGCCTTGAGATAACTTTTGTTGTGATTTGGCGCTATACAAATAAAACTGAATTGAATTGAATTGTAAACTATGGCAAACAAACTGTGACAGAACTATGACAGAAAGACCTAAGATACACACGAGAGACTGAACTAAGACAGAGACTGAACTAAGACAGAGACTGAACTAAAACAAGACTGACAGAACAAACAAAGAACTGAGGCAAGGCTGAACTAAGGTGTGACAGGACTCAAACAGGACAGAACTGAGACAAGACTGGCAGAATCAAGACAGAGACTGAACTGTGACAGGGTGGAACGAGTGGCTGGCAGGACTGAGACAATAACAACAGCATGGCTCCATAGTAGAAGAGTCAGCTGTTGAAAGCATTTGCGCATCAAGAAAAGAACAATATGTCAAAAGAGACCCCGAAATGTTGAGCAGCTGAAATCCAATATCAGGCAAGAATGGGACAACATTTCACTTTCAAAACTCCAGAAACTGGTCTCCTCGGTTCCCAAATGTTCACAGAGTGTTGTTCAAAGAAGAGGTGTAGCAACACAATAGTGAACATGTCCCTGTCCCAATTTTTTAGAAACGTGTTGCTGTCATAAAATTTAAAATGAGCATATATTTTTATACATCAACAACATTTTTCAGTTTCAACATTTGACATGTTGTCTTTGCACTATCTTCAATTAAATATAGGGTTGAAATAATTTACCAAACATCAAAATCTGGTTTTATTAACATTTTACACAGCATCCCAACTTCTTTGAAATTGGGATTGTAGTTCCAGGTCCATGTTACTATCCAGGATTATGTTGGGAGTCCATCTGTGAACTTAAGCTTCCCCGTCAGTCAGCCCATCACAGTTTGTGGAACTCAGGGAATTTACTGTCGAAAGCATCAAAAAGCTGCCAGAACAGTTTCATACAATGAAAAACTTGCTCTGGCTGCTCTCCAGTCAACATGTACACAGATAACCCAGGTATCTCTCTTGGTAGAGCTGCCCCATGTTTCAGTGGTGGGAGTTAAATTCCACCTCTCCCTGCTCAAATGAAATGGTCAGTCAACAGCACTGTCTTACAAGAATTTCCCAGTTTCAAGAAAATCCCAGTTTGGGAGAAATAAAATACATCTATGTATCTATAATAGTCACTATCATATAAGTGTTACAGGTTTGAAGGTAGCAAATTAATGTTGTGGATCCATCCTTTGGACAGCCTTTAAACTCTTGCAAAAATTGGTTCATGGGCAGGTTTTTGATTCTCAATGAGACCAATATTTTCCATGTCAGTCAAAGTGGTTTCAAGAAACTGAATAGTGCAGCTTCTGCAGTGCATGAAGTGGTTACAGAGTGAATATCAGCCTTAAAATAACAGGAAGTGACTTATGCATTGTCTCTGAATTCATTCACTGAATGAACTATTTCAACTACAGACTTTATGTATTTTATGAGGTCTGTTTTTTGTGAAGTCATTTCTGACGCAAATCTCAGCATGACAGATCTCTGATCTTTGGAATAGAGTTAAACTAATTAGTCCAGTTACTAATTGAATTGATTGACGACTGATAATGAACTGATTAATCATTCAAAAGTTTTTCTTTTTTATATTGCAGTGAACTGAATCTCTTCTTGGACTGTTGGACTGAACCAAGACATTTGAAGATGTCCTCTTGGACTCTGACACTGAGATGGACATTTTTTAGTATTTTATCACACAGACCAATTGGGTAGTTGAGAAAATAATAAACAGATGAATCAATATTGAAAATATTCCTCAGTTACAGTCTTATGTTGGAGTTTTGTGGTTTGTGATTACCTGACGTGTCAAATTAACATGTTGGAGTCATTCAGTCATCTCCAACTTTCACGTTCCTCCACAGGTGGAAAACTCCCTGTCAGCTGCACCTGTCCAAACTCCCACCGTCTCTGATAAGATGGCCTCGTCCTCCTGTCTCGTCCAATCACGTCGTTCCCCGGCTGTATAAAAGCTCCTCGTTCAGGCAGACCCAACATGATAGAGCCATGGCCTTCCTGTGGATCCTCTCCTGCCTCGCCTTCGCCGGCGCCGCCTACGGTGAGACAAACTCTTTAACGAAGAAACCAGTGCATAAAACAGGTCCATAGAGCAGAGCTCGAACAGATTATTCTTAAATGATTAAATGCTGCATCTGAATATATAGAGAGTTTTCACAGCTAAACTTCCACCACTTAAAATGGATATTTGAAATTGACCACACAATAATATAAAGTAAACTTGCTGTAGAAAATAATATTAACTTTAGGTTGAAGAGCTGAACTTTAACATTTGCGCCTGTTTTTGTTTCATTATTGCAACTGAAGTATTGCTCTTATTTACTAATAAATTCAGTCTTCATAACTGAAAAATGGGACTCGTGCTAGATTACTGTGTTGTTTGTGTGGTGTCATGTTGTGTTGGCAAATAGTCCAACTGACAGGTCCACTTACAAACTCTCCGTGCCTGGTTGCTGTAAGTGGACCTTAAACTACTTGTGTCTGACGCCGTCCCAAATGTCAAGACTGAACTTTCACATTTGCGTTGTTGATGATGTCATGATGATGTCCACAGGTTGCGGTTCTCCGGCCATCCCTCCCGTCATCACCGGTTACTCTCGTATCGTGAACGGTGAGGAGGCAGTGCCTCACTCCTGGCCCTGGCAGGTGTCTCTGCAGGTAAAACACACACACACACACACACACACACACACACACATGCACGCACACAGGTTGTGTTTCTAAACATGTCGTCTCTCTCTTGCTGCTGTCATTTCAGGATTACACCGGCTTCCACTTCTGTGGCGGCTCTCTCATCAATGAGAACTGGGTTGTGACGGCTGCTCACTGCAACGTCAAGTAAACATCTTCATCCTGTCACCTTCATCCTGTCACCATAAACTTTTTCCTGTAACACAGCTTCACATGTTGTGCTTCAATCATTTTATGAAAATCAGGACACAAACACTGAACTGCCAACATGCTCCGTTGTCACAACGAAGCTTTTTCAGGATGTTTAAAAGAAGTTTTCACACAAATTAGCTGCCTCATGTTTCTGTCATTTTCCCTGCAGGACATCCCACAGGGTGATCCTCGGAGAACACGACCGCTCCTCCAATGCTGAGGACATCCAGGTCCGAAATGTCGGAAAGGTGGGTGACAAACAACATCGGCTTCTCTTCTTACCACGGCGTCCTCCTGTGTGTTTGCCGGTCATAACGATGTCATTTCCTGTCAGGTGTTCAAGCACCCCCGCTACAACGGCTTCACCATCAACAACGACATCCTTCTCATCAAGCTGGCCAAACCTGCCCAGATGAACATGCGTGTTTCCCCCGTGTGTGTGGCCGAGACCACCGACAACTTCCCTGGAGGCTTGAAGTGTGTGACCAGCGGCTGGGGCCTGACGCGTCACAACGGTGAGAGCACCTGCACCAGCTGGCCAATCAGAGGAGAGCAGGGTGGGGCATATTGAGAGCAGCAGCAGTCAGACGGTTTAACAGTGATGGTTATGGGCAGGTGAAGCTTCAAAAATCTCATCTTAACCAACATAACACAACACATAGAAAGACACAGCAGGTGACCAATGCACACTTAGATAAGAAATACAAGAAACAAACAAACAAACAAACAAGAAAACAGGACCGGGTTTTGGTCTGGGGACAACAATCACAGTCTTTATCTCACTTTGTCAATGTATGTAATGCAGTTAGTTTAACACGAGTTGACAGGAATGTGCCACTTAGTTTTGATTCACAGTTAAGGAATCGAAATGATCATAGCTCATTTACTGTGACAAACCAAGAAATGAGCTCTGTTTTCTGAAAGAACTTCAGCTTTTCCTTTAAAGACTGAAAAACTAGATTTCTATGTCCTGACGACCTGTAATCCTCTTTTTTCCCTACTCAATAGTTTTCTTACATAGCAGGTAGACACTGACCATCTTCAGGGTGTCTGATTCACAGGTCACAAGAAGATCACGTCAAAGCAAACATGGTGGCACTCTGTGTATCAGACCACTTTGGGGAGCTTGAAGAGAGGAAACATGAAATACTTTAACCACTACGAGCAGTACACAGCATGTAGACCCGCAGCTCAGACTGTGTGTCAGTGTTTATCAGTCACGTTTGAGGTGTCATGTGTTTGTGTGTTGCAGCTCCTGACACTCCCGCCCTGCTGCAGCAGGCCGCCCTCCCCTGCTGACCAATGAGCAGTGCCGTAAGTACTGGGGCAACAGGATCAGCAACCTGATGATCTGCGCTGGAGCCTCCGGAGCCTCCTCCTGCATGGTGGGTGGTGCAGACGTAAAGCAGACGTAAGAGTGCTGATCCTGAGGTTGTGTTGCTTAAGTCGTGTTGTTTGTTCCTTTGTTTGTTTGTTGTTTTCAGGGTGACTCTGGCGGTCCTCTGGTCTGTGAGAAGGCTGGAGCCTGGACTCTGGTCGGTATCGTGTCCTGGGGCAGTGGAACCTGCACTCCTACAATGCCCGGCGTGTACGCTCGCGTCACCGAGCTCCGTGCCTGGATGGATCAGACCATCGCTGCCAACTGAGCATGTCAGACAGACATCTTTCACTTTCAACCTGATCATCAATAAAACAGAAACTATGGAACGGATCTGTGGTTGTCATTTGTTCACGCTGAACCGTGATGTTTGTTTACATTGGATGTAAAGAAATATTTCCACATTTTATCAAATCCTCTCTCTCTAACGCTCAGATGGATATCAGCCTGAACAGTGTGTTCAGTGCAAAGCTGGAGTCAGGAGGTGTTAGCCTAGCTTAGCATAAAGACTGGAAGCAGAGGTAAACAGCTTACTCAAAGTGCAACATACACCTACCAACACCTGAAAAGCTCATTAACTACAAACAATTTACTCTGTTGTTTTAATTAATCAATCAGCATGTTAACATGTTGTCTTTTGGAATTACTGACACAAAACACATTATATTGACGAATGAAAATATGTTTTCTCAACAGTCACTAATCACACAAACAGCACATTTTTTGCACAGTGTAACAGAAAGAGCGTAAACTGCACGCCATCTTGTTATCTGGTGTGTTGTCAGGTGCGTCTGGGTGGGCAGGTGTGGCCGACTCGGCGGCAGTAGCAGATGGCATTGAAGAAGCGACAGTAGCAGGTGTCACAGGGGTCACAGCAGGGTAGCGGGTAACCCAGACATGACTGCTGGTGAGGGATGCAGCGACGAGGTGAACGCATGGCCCGACCCTGTAGCTGCAAGGCTGCTGATGAGTCCTGGAAAGCAGGAAAGAAATGAGAAGAAACAAGAACTGGATAAATTCACTGCAGTTTTATTGTTTCTTTTGATTCTTTAAATAAGCCACACCCACCTCATCATAGGACCCTGCGTCCATCAAGAAGTGATCCTCCACTGAATCACCAGGTAAGAGGGCGGGGTCATGCACAGGGTCGGGGGCGTGGCTTCTCTCTACGGGACACAAGACAGAAAACAGACTTGCTGTATTACCTGTCATCCACCTTCATCACTCCATCTGCTATTCATATTCCTGAAGAAATGGCAGCTGCACCAGATTACATCATTGTCCAAAGTGACTTTCAATAAGTGCATTCAGCCTCAAAAGGGACAAGAGCTAGATGTGATCAAAATAAATGAATAAGACTTTCACTTTGAAACCAGGTATTGAAACAATCAGTTTAAATAAATGGAATAAAATAAAAATCAATAAGGCCACTGGACCTGACAGAGTCCACTGTCCCTGTGGTAATGAACCTTTAACGCATGTTTTTATTTTCTATTATCTATGGTCTTTGGCGAGGTACCCAGAAAGAAAATACCATAATTCACAAAGCAACCCTAACCCTAACCCTGATGGGAGATGTGGAAAGACCTGCCTCGTCTTTTAAAGTTAATAAAATGTCCCCAAAAAGATCCATGAAACCTTGATGCACCAGAAACACCTTACAACAAATGATGGGATTAATATGTACAACCAGGTCTTCTTGCTTAGGGTTGACACTGGACCCTGTCCTACAGCGGAAGCGCATCATTAATTTACCTGCTGGTTTGTGTGCAATAAGCAGAACAAAGACATTTGTAATCCTACGTAAAGTCCTCATGTAGAACTCTTATCCTGACTCACTTACATTCCTATGCACTCCCAACATGGCTGCAGAGAACAGAACTCGGTCAGACCACATATCTGCAACGTATGCCAAGTGCAACTGACATACAGAGGGAAACACATGTACTGGAATACAGTTTAGATCCAGTGTTGTGAGTTTTTTTTAATATACATTATATTTATATTACTATATAATGAATGATTATGTAATTAAGTTAATCTAACCAGTTAACTAACTATGTACCAGCACTCCAGTACAAATTCTGAGAGGATCATCTGCTGAAATAAAGTCAACTCAATTGAATTGTTTTAATTTAGTTGTATCTTTACATGAGTTATGTTTCTGAACTTCGCTTCACACAGAGATGAAACAAACCAGAAAGGTTTGACTCAAACACACGCACACCTACATTCACCTATTAAAACTGTTTCAAGTTTTTCAAGATTAATTTATTTCAATAACTACAGTTTCTACAGCTTTGATTTTCTATCACAAAGATAGAAAAACTGTTGTAATTGTTAACTGACTAAATGTGTTCAAATGATCAATGTTTCTGTCACTTAAGTAATGGATGAATGATTGGAGCTCTCTGATTGGACGGGTGTTACTGACCAATGTCAGACAGGTATGAGGCTTCGGCACGGCGGCCGGCGGCCTGACCGTCGTCCAGCTGGATGTTTCCATGAACCAGAGAGGAAGAGAGATGCAGCAGACTGAAGGACCAACAGCAGAGCAGCACAGAGCCAAACATCCTGCTGTCAGAGAGAAGAAGAGGAGGAGACGGTCTGCACCACAAGTCCCACAATCCTCAGCCTTTCCACCAAGACTTTCTGAAAGGATGAAATCAAAAAAGGTTCAGTTGATTTGACAGAACACAGGCAGGTAATGTTTCTTAAAAACATCTGAAACAGTGAATTCATACATCCATCAACAGTAGTTTGGATTATTTTTATTTTCTGGTTTGGAGCCACATATAAATGTCCTGCTGCACCTCCTGAGTATCAACGAGTAAAATTCAGTTTTTGTGCAAACCATCGGATGAACACTTATGAATGAAGTCATGAGATTTTAACATCCAGCAAACATGATCTTAATCACAGTGAAGAACATTAATAGCAGAAAGCTGATCAGTGTCTTTCGTGTTGCGTTTCTACTCAAGTTCACTGGTGGAAAGTTAATGTTAATACATCAACAGCAGAAAATATCTGAATATATTCTGCTGCATAAAGAGAACTTTTACTTTGATCCTTTGAGTACATTTTGCTGATAATACTTCTGTACTTATAATTTATATATTACTTATATATCACTTTTATTTGTTGACTTAAGTATTTTGTGTGGTGGTATTTATACTTAAATTGTCGAAACTTGTCCCACCACTCAAATACTACATGTGGTTCTATGTGTTTCTGGTTGGGTCAGTTTTATTAATTCGCAGACCATAATAATAAAAACTTCAGGCAAGACAGAACAAATTCATATAAAGCAAGTTCAACAATACTACAAGTGTAAGTTCAAGAAAGACAGAACATGTTGATGATACTGGAGAAATCTAAATACACTAATTCAATCGATCACCTAACCTTCTTTTCCAAACTAATACCAGAATATTTCAGAGGTTTCTGGAGTCATTAAAGAGTCATCACAGACGAAAGTGTGACTCTCAGAGGAACAACAGCTCTCATCTTCATCTTCTACATTAACCTGACGTTAATATTAATGACATTACTCAGGTCCAAACTTTGCTTTAGAATTCAGATATCAGTCTTCTCACAGTCTTTAATGCTGATTTTTTAAAAGATATTTTTAATTAATTCTGATTATTAGAGAGAGAGACAGAGAGAGGTGACTCACCTGTCGCTGGAACTCTTTGTTGTTGTTCTCTCTCAAGGGGATGACGAGCAATTTAAAGACCCCTGGAGGGGAAGTTGGTCACATGACGGGGGGGCGTGGTCATCATGTCTGCATCGTCAGAAAGACTTTGTGACCTCTGTGTGTGCTTGTGTGTGTGTGTCAATATTTATCTTCAGTCCTGTGTGTATATGTGTATATATATATATGTGCTCGTCTGGTTTTCAACCAGCCAAAAACAGCAGATCTGTTCAGATCGCTTCACTGGTTTCCAGTTGCTGCTCGCATCAAATTCAAAACTCTGACACTTGCCTACAAAACTAGAACAAAAACAGCTCCCTCCTACCTGAACTCCCCCATCCAGGTCTGCACTCCCTCCCGCTCACTATGCTCGGCCAACAAAAGGCGCCTGATGCAACCACCTCAAAAGGGCCCGAGGTCGAGAGCCAGACTCTTCTCCTCTGTGGTTCCCCGGTGGTGGAAGGAGTTACCAAACTCTGTTCGATCTGCAGAGTCGCTCTCAGTCTTTGAGAAGAGACTAAAGACTCAGCTCTTCACTGAACACCTTGGCAGTTGAAAACTGCAAAAAGCAAAAAAAACAACAACAAAAAGTATTCCCTCCTCACTGCCTGCAGGCACAGGCCCTGTCTAACTTGAACTGTGTTTTATGGCTCTTATCCCGGTTGTTTTCTCCTGACTAGATCCCAGCTTGTGTTGTATTTACTCTCAGATGTACGTCGCTTTGGATAACAGCATCTGCTAAATGAAATCGTAGAATTGTATGTATATTATATATTATCCCATCTGTTTGTTCACCCTTATGAAAAACGTACGTGTTTAGAAAAATGGACATGAAGTCTCGAATAACACAACAAACTCTAAACATGTCATTCCTCTTCATCTTTTATACACATTGTACGTTCATCATCCCTGCTTTTTATATAGATTAATATAAACATCTATTCTTTCACCTACTCGAATGTATATAATAATTAGAATAGTTCATTTTTACCTCGATGTTCAGCTCTGTTGTCTCAGTTGTTTGATTGCTTCTATCTTCCTGGAAACTGTTGTGTGTGAAACATTGAGAGCAATATTCACATATGAAGCAGATTCTGCTCCGATCCTTTTCTTCTTCATGACCACACACCTGTCCAGGACGAAAGACACTAACGGTCCACGTCTCCACAACTGGATTTGGTCGTCCCTTTGGTCTGAGCCAGACCCCGATGAGTGGAGACCAGGTCAGAGCTCCTGGTCCGGGCCAAGCTCCAGCCCAAAGATCCAGTTTCTGTTCCATCGGGGCTCTTTTAATCTAGATCCCCCTGGGACTGATGATCCAGTGGGAGATCCCACCGGCGCTGGTCTTGCTGATCACAAAGGGGTCATAGAGGGCACGTAAACCCTCCACCTTCATTAGGAAACGATTTGAGACCCATGCTCTGTTGGTTTCTGTTGTTTTTTTCTTTTATGCACTTTATGTCTTTATTAGTCGGCAACAGAGAAAAGGCGACAGGAAGTGAGATATGAATCCTGAGACCACGTCATGTGTTGTGCTTAAAACAAACTACAAAGTGAAAAATAAGTTTGTGTTATTTAATAATATGAATAATAATTATAATAATGATAATAATAACTGAAGTCATAGCTCACTAAACTGTGAACTATGACTTTAGTTATTATGACTTCCTGTTCTGTTTCTTTCTGTCCTTTTCATTTAGACAATATATTAATGAAATGTCACCACAACAGCAAAAGTGTTTCCTCTGAGTCCATCCACAGTTATTATTATTAAGATTACGATTAACTGTTCAGTCGGTCGACTCACTAATGATCTTCTCAGCGTATTTGATTGGAGAACATTAGATCATGTTTCTTCTATTATCGTCAATGTGCTGCTTCACTTAACTCTTCATCCTCTTCATCCTCCATCTGCAAACATGGCGCCGATTCTCTGAACTGTGACACGCTGACGACATCACCACTGCACTCAGCACAAATCAGCTGCTGCTGTCTGCTTCCACATGAGCTGCACTCTGATTACAGCCCATCAGCAGGAAATCATTTTCAATAAAACATGTTTGTCCTCAGCAACAACAACAACAGCTGTTGTTCACTTCCTGTTTCAGGCTGACCTGTTTCTGTGGTAACAGTGTTAACAGATGTGTTGTTGCAGGTGAATGTTTAATTAGTTGAATTTGATAAATGTAAATGTTACTAATGACTATTTGAATGAAGTTAATGAGACTTTATAGTAAACAGACTAATGACTAAAGACTAAATTAACACGTCACATATTCAAATCTTTTCAATAATTTATAAAACCTTAAAATTTCAATTTTTTTGTATGAATTGAACTGCTCATGTATTTTTTTTCTGTAAATGTTATAATTTCATTTGAATCTAAATGTTGTCTCAAACTTTCTCTACATGGTCAGCTGTGTAACTGTGTTTTAGAATATTAAAGTTCTAATTTGTACTTTTTCGTTTACTTTCTGCTTCTACTCTACTACATTTGTCTGACAGCTTTAGTTCCTTTGCAGATTCAGACCATAAAAACAAATAAAACATGATATATGATTATAGATTCAACTACCATCAGAATATAAAGTCGTTAAAATCAGATGCAACATTAAAGTGACGAACACATTAATGCATCAATATTTATAATGCAATAATATTTTTTTTCTGCATAGTGTATAGTGATAGTTTTACCTTTGCTATTTTGGTGGTTATACTTTAGTGTTTTTACTGGTTGCAGAACTTACTGTGACTTACTTGTAGTTCTACACTGTATTATTACTACTTTTACTTAATTACTACATGAGTACCTCTTTTATTTCCTTTTATTTAGTGGTCTGTGATTACAGATGTACAGATACAGATTGGGAAACGTGCTTTTAGTTTTTGTGCTGCACAAGCATTTAACAACACACATTAATTTTTTTACCCAACAGCCATCAGGCTGATAAAGAAATCCAACCCACTGCCCGCCACCACCCAAACTACCTCAACCACAGATGCTTCACCCCAGAACACACACAACCACATATTTATACTATTGTTGCTGATGCAGTATTATTCATTTATATTCGTAGAAATTTAATATTCATTAAATATATGAAATATTCATCGTCTCAGTCTGTCTGTACTGTATAATACTGTATATTGTATTATACTGATCACTGGAACATTCATGTTTCACTGACGCTTTTTTTTATTGCACATTCATGTTGTTGCTGTTATTGTAAATATCCTGTGTATATCTTTTTAATTTTAATTTTATTCTTTATTTTTCATACTTTCTATTTCTAACTCAAACATGTGTCCATAGAGGAAGGCAAAGGAAGAATTTCATTGTACAGGGAAACCTGTTTTAACCGTGCATATGACAATAAATGCTTCGACTTGACTTAATTTTTAACACAGTTGAACCTACAGTTTAAATCCATGATGACAAACTACTCTTCAAGGTGACTATTAGTTATTTTTGTGTTTTGTGTTGATTCTGTTTTCACTGAATTCTGAACATCACTGGAAATGAGGACATGTCATCTTCTAAATTTAAATAAAGGTTGAATGAAAAAAAGATACAGATTTCAGCTTAATTTCCCTATGAATGAAACTTAATATAATTTTAACAGATTAATATTATTGTTTGTTTATAATTATGTCAGTTCATCTCTGAAACACTTTTTTAAAATGTCAGTTCCATTCACTGTGCAATACTTCATTCAATTCAATGGGCAATATTTCATATTTAATCCACTATGCAAGATCCCATTTCTTATCTCAATTCAAACTGGTCATATATTTCATATTTATATTTGTAAATTGTAAATAATGTTGTGTAAATTTGTTAATACTTTTTTTAGCCTGTCTAAATTGTTCATTTTTACTGTTTAACTGCTCTGTCCCCTTTGCTGCTGTGCAATGTGAATTTCCCCACTGAGGGACGGATAAAGGTTTATCTTATCTTAATAAAATATAATTATTCCGGTGGAATTTACAATCCTTTAGTTATATGTAATTTTAGTGGTAATATTAATTTGAATGTGTGCAATTTTGTTCATTAAGTATGAATGAACAACAGAAAATAACGTAAAAATAAAACATATTCGGTTCCATAATGAAAACGTTAAGATCTTGTCACGTGAGACACACGATGTGTCACCTGATCACTGTCACCTGACTGACTGACTCTCTCTCTCTCTCTCTCTCTCTCTCTCTCTCTCACTCACACACACACACGCACACACACACAGTCGATCCCAGAGAGAGTCGTTCCTGTGTTCTAACGTCATCTGAACCGGAAATCAGGTGAAGGCTGGCGGAGACCCCTCAGCAGGGTCCAAACCGGAGCTTTCAGTCATGGTCTTCGAGTCTCTGGTCAGCGACCTGCTCAACAGGTTTATCGGGGACTATGTGGAGAACCTGGACAAGTCGCAGCTGAAGATCGGGATCTGGGGAGGTGAGCTCGGCAGCTAGCTAACAGCTACAGCGGAGAGACAGGGAGGGACGCCAGACTCCGTTCACAAATATCACACTTTAGAACTCCCTGTTCTGTAAACACATGTAAACAGACAGCAGAACGCAGAGCAAGGACTCAGACTAAATGTCAGGTTCTTCTTTTTAAGTCGGCATTAACACATTCCGCCAATCAGGTTTCATTCAGATGAACTGTTAACTTTAGTCAAAGCTACGCAGCCGTATTTCCACCAAATTAACAGCGACGGCGCTTTGTTGTGGTCGTGAAAACAAGACTTTGTTCATTAAAACCTTTGTTGATACAGTACATATGTGCCGAACTGGAGAACAGCTCACAGTAATCAGAAAAAACACGCCGTTTTCATGTTTCACTTTCACCTTTGTTACATTAAATTTGCAGTCGTTCGACCGAGGTTTGCTGTGACGTCAGTAATCAGGTAAACAGACAGACTCCGCCCACCGTCAGTCCTCTGACCTCACCTGTCTGCAGTCTGTCCATAATCTGACAGATGGACACAAACATTACATGGTTCAGTCAGTGTTTGTGAATGTAAAGAAACCTGAGAGGATGTAAAGCTGGAACATGATGACTGAATTTATTATTGAAACACACCAACTACATACTGAGCCTAAACTGAACTGAGACATTTAGACACATATTACACCACGTAAACAAATATTATACCATCAAAATGAAGAACTGATATGAAAACAGGACGTGACATTTGCAGTAACAAACAGCAGTAGACTGATAAAGAAATCCAACCCACTGCCCGCCACCACCCAAACTACCCTCAACCACAGATGCTTCACCCCAGAACACACACAACCACATATTTACACTAGCGTTGCTGATGCAGTATTATTATTCATTTATATTCATATCTATACTCATGTTCATCATCTCAGTCTGTCTGTATTGTATAATACTTTACATTGTACAGTACTGGAACATTCATTTTTTTTTTACACTTTTTTATTGCACATTCATGTTGTTGCTGTTATTGTAAATATCCTGTATATATCTTTTTAATTTTTATTTTATTCTTTATTTTTCATACTTTCTATTTCTAACTCAAACATGTGTCCATAGAGGAAGGCAAAGGAAGAATTTCATTGTACAGGGAAACCTGTTTTACCTGTGCATATGACAAACGCTTCGACTCGACTTGACAGTAACTCTACTCTGACTGTGTATTGCTACTAAAGCAAAAGAAGTATATCAAATTATAAACAAGTACAAACAAGTGCTCTGCATTTCTGCTCTCCCAGAGAATAAAACAGTAAAGACTCAGTGTGTCTCCTACAGGATGAAACAAACTGAAGACGTTCATTTTAAAATGCCAGAGACAAGTATTATTGATCAGTATAAAAGATTCAGATATTGATCAATATGAAAGTTTTCATACTGTGTTTTCTTTTGTGTTTCTGAACAGAACCAACCAGGACTGCAGCTAGCATGATCTTATTTATCTATCATGTATTGTCTTGATTAACTGGTGAATCATCATTTAGTCAGTAAAATTTGGAAAACAGTGAAAATGTCTCATCTCATCTGAAGACAAAATCAAATGTTTAAAAAGTTAAAAGAATTCATTTGCCAATTGTAACACTAGCTGTAGCTGACACCAACTCATGTCCACATACGAGCCTGGATATACCAGAATCACAATAAATTAAAGATTACAGATTACATTTAATGATTATATACACATACAACATAACTACAGATACATGATAAAAGCATAATCTGTTAACTGTGTGTCTCTCTTCTGTGTCTCTGCAGGAAACGTTGTACTGGAGAACCTGAAAGTGAAAGAAAATGCTTTGGTAAGTGTGTCTCAGGCCTTACCTCCTCCCTCTGACCCCGAATTGTTCTGATAGGTCATCGTCCCTGTGATGTCATCATCATCCAGACTTGTTCTGATAGGTCAGCCTTCCTCTGACGTGATCAGACCAAGCAGCAACCTCCTCTGCCTTTATGGCAGAACATGTTTACAGCCTGGTACATAAATGGCTTTAGTCTCTTTAGCTGATTTTCTACTTCATGACATCAACTGTACGGGGTAAATTTTTTTATTACACACTTGCTTAAAATCTGAAATTGTATTTAATGAAGAGTGAAGGTCACTTTGATTGACAGCTGTCAGCTGCCTGTCGGCTCCAAACACGGAGCTCATTCAGTCACTGAACTTCGGCTGTTTGTGCTGGTTTTGTCTTTCGGATATTTGTTCCTGTAAATACTGGATCAATAACTCTGCTGCTGAGCGGTTCATTAACTAACAGACTGTCCAGAAGTCGGCGCTGCCGTTTTTTCCTTTACTAGTAAACATGCTAATGAATTAGCATCGGGCTCCAGCTAGCTGCCGCCGGCTGTGTGGGGTCTTTGTCCGGGACGTCTGCGCTGTTTTCTCGGTGAGTTTGTTCTGGTGTTTGTGGAGCTGCTTGTTGGCTGGAGTTTGACTGTGCTGCCGTGTTGACTGTGTTTCTCTCGGGTGTCCGGGACGAGTTTCTCCGGGGGGAGACGGTGGAGGTTGAGCTAAGCTAACGATGCTAACGGGAGCCTCTGGTAGCTTCAGTTATTAAAGCTGCTGAAGTCAAAACGTAATAACAAGTGTTATAGTTTATGGTGATAAAACTTTAGAATAAACGGCGTCTGTATGAGGTTGGAAAATAAAAACCCTCCAGGTTTGTTAACTAACCTTATGTGATCTTAAACTGTGTGTAAATGCAATAAAGTTTTTGTAACTTCAAAATATTAACGTCTCATTTCTGAATGTTTCCAGAAATAATGTTAACCCAGATGTTGTTATTAGTTAAGCTGGAGTTGGTAATTGAAGCTAAACGGTAACATAAAATTTGATGGTCCACAAACTCAAATGTTATTATCTATATTTATATTATTGCTAAAACAGAAATTTTAAGTTTATTGTACTCGAGAAACTGAGGGACCGTGATCGTCTGGAGGCTGAAATGTTGACATGTAATCTTACGCCAACTTAGTAAAGTACCATAACTGGTGCCGAAGCCGGCCAGTACCACCGGGTTAGCTGGCTAGCTCGGTGGCCATGTTTCATGAAACAGACTTAATTCAGCTCCACCTTTTTGTCCATATTTGGATTAACCGGAGTTAGGCGACATCACCACTGCCAAGATGGCGGCGCGCTATAATGAGCTTCAAAATTGCTCTCCAGAAATCCACGGGTGATGTCACGGAGACTACATCCATGTTTTATACTGACATTTTTTCTGACATTGATGTAACAGTAATAACTGTCAACGGTTTAAGACAAGCTGCTTTTATAGTAGAAAGCTACATAAAAAAACCCAGTTATGACACACTCACAGTCTGGGTTTTACAATCTATTTTGGGGGTATTTTATGTCTTTATAAGAAAGTTGACAGGAAGTTAGATGGTGAACTACATGTAACAGATTTCTTCTGTTCATAGCTGCAACTAATGATTTTTTCATTGAATAATCAGATTTATTTAAAAATGATTAATTATTTGCTTTATGTAGTTTCAAAAAGTATTGACAAAATGAATCACAAGAAACTGAAGTGGCATCTTTATTGATTAATTGTTTCAGCTGTAAAAATGATAGTTTGTGTGTTTGTGTTTCAGAGTGAGTTTGATGTTCCATTCAAAGTGAAGGCCGGACAGATTGGTGAGTTCTGACTTTGTTTGTGTTTGTTTGTTTTGATCCTCATTAGCCTTCCTGAAGTCACATAAACCCTCTGTCACACTACATGACTCTCTAATTCTTCAGATCTCTGTACTGTTCACACTGCAGAGCTTAGTGTCTTCTAATTGTGAATCTTGAAGTCATTGTGGTTTGCACACTACATGACTGATCAGAGACCGGGTCACACATCACAAGATCTTTCACCTTTCCCAGATGAGTCTGACGCTTAGTCATGAAAACGCATGACATCAAGACACTCTGACATCAAGCTTGCTAAATTGTGGTTACAAGTGTGGAAGACGTCTGTGATAACAAAGCAGAAGTTTTGTTACAGGTCAAATCTGGATCAAATTGGGGCAGCTGTAGCTCAGGAGGTAGAGCAGTTGTCCACCAATTGGAAGGTTGGTCGTTCGATTCCTGGCCCCTGCAGTCGAAGTGTCCTTGGGCAAGATACTGAACCCCGCCCCCAAAAATTGCCCCCAATAGCTATTTCATCGGTATGTGAATGTACATTGCTTTGGATAAAAGCATCTGCTAAATGAAATTGTAGAATTAAATTGTATTTCAGTCTAGATTTGGTCTGACTATGGAGTATGTGGGTTTAAACAGTCCAATATTTGCTCCTGACATGCTTCATTTAGCTTGATAATTAATAATAAAGGTTATTCTTCTAAGATTTTATACAACAAGATCAACAATTGCAATGACCTTTACAAAATGTCAAACATAAAATAATAAAAAAAGATAAGAAGTCCATTGAGCAATAAAATGTACAATAGGTAGCGAGAACAAAACGTGTACAAAGAATCATCAAAGCAGCAACAATAGATAACCCTGGACCTAAAAAACACATTATACAAACACATACTGTGTGCAGGTTGATAAGAACAGAGTAAATCAGAAATATAAACTGGGGTCATGAAACGCTGTAAAGGTAATGACTAGGATTTGTAAATCAGTTCTAAAACAAAATGACAGTCAGTAAGGAAATTACAATGGGAGTACTTTCTGTCGTCCCTCTATGTTTGTAAGTATATTTTTGAAAAAATGAACAGAATGCAAATACAAACAATAAAAAACTATCCATAAAACACGTCACAAACAGGACAGAAATGACTGGATAAGATGGAACTTCATGTCTAAACTACATCAAAAACCTGATTAACAAAAATAACTTACCTGATATACTAACATCACACAGCTAAGGTCTGTACTATGAAGCAAGGTGCTCCAAGCAGTTTAGAGACGCAGCGTAAATTGCCATGACAACATACCTCGAGTAAAATCTATCCACCTTCGTAGTACGGGTTAATCAGGAAGTTACCCCCAACGTCACGAAGTTACTCCTGAACTTACCCCGATAAGCTGGTTACCTCGCTTCGTAGTACAGCCCTCCGGTGTACCCCTGTACACAACACATCTGTCCTCTGTTAATGATCAGGACGATTAATACACACCTTGATAGAATATTTGTATATTTCATCCTGACCTGTTGTGAGAGTGAAGTTCTTGTTAACAGCAGCTTTACATTCATTCAGGTCGGTCTACAGCCGAGGAGCTTTAGGAGCAGAGCTTCATTCATTAACACAGAGGAACGGCTCAGTTTCACAGATGGAGCCATGTGGAGGCTGGAACTGAATTATCCTCGTTGGTTTCACATATTTACATTATTTGGATTTAGACTATTTTACGTGTCCTTACATCTCAATCATATTACAAAAAAAAATAAGAGCCCGTAAGACAAAATAGAGACAAGAATGCTGAACTAATGAATTTACTGTGTCTGCAAGCCTCCCTGATGTGATTTAGCCATTAATGTTTCTTTAAACTCTTCATATCCTGACATAATCAAAGTGCTTTCTTTCGGTGAAATTCACGGAGCATGAATCATCATGCAGAAACTGTGTCTGCGCCGCAGAACACGCCTCTTTTATAACAATGCGAACAGACTCAGATTAAGTTAACACGGACTCAGGAAACCAACATCTTAATCATCGTTGTGGTACTGATTAACACCAGCTGAGACGACCAGAGTTTGTCAACCCCGACCTGCCTTGATGACCCCGAGTTAAATCGGAGTAGGTTAAATTCACTTCGTAGTACAGGCCTCTGCTGTGAACTTCCTGCTTGTTTTTGTGTTTTCAGGAAAGCTGACATTGAAGATTCCCTGGAAGAATCTCTACAATGACGCTGTGGTTGCCACATTGGATGGTCTGTACCTGCTGGTTGTTCCTGGAGCCAGTAAGTGATGGTTTAAACCTTCCTGTATGACTTTCTTGTCTTTGGACAGTGTTCAGGCACTCCAAGAAGAAAATCTAATGAGAGAGTTTCAGCTGTTGACGCAGTGTCTCCATCACCAGATCAGCCAATCAAATTTCAGACCACTCATCTCTGTCAGTTGGCCATTTTCTTATGTAGGTAATGTTTCAAAATGAACCTACATTTGTCTGTTTCTGTTTATTTCAAAAGAGGTGATTAGGAAGCTGTCGAGAGTGAAACATGGATACAAGTGTCCATCTAACATCCAACTCTTGTCTGCCATTTATCCTGGTCTGGATCGTGGTGGCAGCAAACTAAGCAAAGTAGCCCAGACAGTGACTAGCCAGGCCCTCCAGCTCCTCCTGGAGGATCCCACGGTGTCCCCAAGCCTTATTGGTTATACAATATGTTCTAGATCTTCCCCAATGTCTCCTCCCAGTTGTACAAAACCTGAGCTGCCCATTCGTTTGCTCTCTTCTCCCTTCTGCTCTTACCTGGTGGCTCTCTAATAGGTTCGGACAGAACAGAATACCAGATTCCTGGTTAGCTCAGTACACACCACTAACCATGTCTGTGACCACATTGAAAATCTCTGATATTTTCACAAAAACCTGGAAATAATCAGAAAGTTTGAGGATTCAGAAACATGGGAAGTTCTGATGTGAACTCAAGAACAAATATTTAAGATCTGCGCTTTGTCAGTCAACAATCAAGCTGAAGCTAATTTGTGTCGTTGGGCAATTTAACTCCTTTGTATCTCTTCCATTGAAGTTTGTGTTCAGATGGCATTCAGGTGGATTTGATTGCCTCAACAGAGGCTCGTTTATGTAACAACCTGCAGCTGTTCACCTGTTGTCTCAAGTTTCCAGCAGGTCATTGCTCACGAAGCATGACTGTGATAGCTGAAACATCAGAACTGAATGAAAGAGTCAAGACAGATTGTTTTTCTGTGCAAAGAGGAGATTTCTCAGCCTCAAATCATGGCTGGACTGAAGTTTTATAAGGGGGCAGTTCATGGAACTATAAAACACTTTGCAGAAACTGGATCTGTTGTATCCAAAACAGGATCAGACAGCACAAAAGTGACAAAACTGTCAGAAGATCAACACATCAGGCTGAGTTCTCTGAGAGATAGAAAAACAACTTTATCACAGATATAGAATTTGATAAATAATGAACTCAAGACTCCAAATTAACAGGTGTTCTATCAAAAGAAGACTGTCTTGTGGTGTCAGAGGACGAGGAGCAGTTTCTAAACCACTTCTCAGGAGGGGAAACAAGGAGAGAGAATGAAACCACAGTGGATCTAACCCACAGTGAAACCTGGTGGAGGAATATTCAGGTCACACCTGCACCAAACTGCCTCCACCCTGACTGAAGAGAAGAAGCCTTCGTCCTTCAGAGACATGCTTTACCCTCTGGTTTGAAGGATTCATTCTGCAGCAGGACAAAGACCTCAAAGCTCTGCAGGCACCACCTGAAGACCTCCACAGTCACCTGAACTTAACCCCATTAAACATTTATGGAGGCACTGAGGAAAGCAAAGTAAGATGAGTAAGTAAGTAAGATTACTTAAACGAACCTCTGATGACTAGATCATGTCCACCTGAGTGTAATCATTAAATTGAGTCCTGTATTAGCTTTCAGTGTGGTCCAGTGTTTCCCAGTGTCACAGGAACATGCAGACCCCTCCACAATGTCAGCTACTATCTACACAACTGAATATTTGTATCTGATAATATTTGTATCTGATAATCAGAACCAGAATCAGAATCGGGTTTATTTCCTTGTAGGTTTTCACATACAAGGAATAATGATTATCATAGAAACTTAATGATTAACCATTCATTAAAATCTCACCAGTTTTAATGGTATTCAAAATAACTGAGTTGTTGAAAATAGCTTTTATAATTAAATGATTGCTGATTGGCTGGTCTGGTATGGGGGTGGGGCTTTTACATGTTAACTGAGTAGAATTAGTGGAAAGTGGAATTATTTATGATGGAAGAGTGTGTGTGTTCTCAGTTGTTGTGTGTGTGTTCCAGCTGGATCTAAGCTGAAAACGTGTCCATATAATGGTAAGATGCTGTGGTTAAGAGGTGGTGGTTCAAACTTGGGTCCAATGCAGTTTCTGCTGGGGCTGTACGATGTCCACATAATAATGATAATAATGATAATAAATGTGTTGAGTTAGCACAGAATGCTAACTGTTGGCATGTTAAAATTTTGTCTAAATCTAACATTTTTCATCATTTTACTATATTAGAGGAACTGTTTCTGACAAGGAGACAGCAGGGAGAAATAAACTTCATGATTTTTAATGTCACAGCCTTTTACCGGGTAGATCCTCAACTGTAAAACCACATCGTGCAGCCTTGTGTCCAACTCTATCATATACCTCTCATTCTGTTAAACCTTTTTCATTTCAGAGTTGTGATGGTTTCATTAGATTTAGCTGGTTTCTAATCTGGAATTTTTTCTAAAATCTAAAGTTTGAATCTGAAGCAGCAGAGGTGTGGATTCAAGTCACATGACTTGATTCATGAACGTGAGAAATTATAAGACTTTCAGCGTGTGTTCAACTTTTCAGCCTTGACTTCTTGACTTCAATGCCAAGACTTGACTGTGGCGACTTTTAAAACTGTGACTTTTCTCATCTCTGGTCTGGTTTCTTATTCACAGTACTGATTAATTCTGGTGATAATCAACAAACTCTGTTTGTGTGGGCTGTGATTTCTGCTGTATTCAGTCTCAGTCTGAGGTGAGTTTTGTAAAGAAAAAACATCCAGAGGTAAAAAGCACTCCCAGTTCCCTAAACTGAGTCCAGCTTTGTGTTGGAAGTTTGTTGGCTTCACTGCATATTCAGCTTCACAGATGAAGAATAAAGCAGAGAACAAGAATCTTTTATATGAAGTGTCTTATGTAATGTTTCTCATTAGGAAAAATTCTGAAACAAGCTGCCAGCTGAGACAAACTACATACTGTTGAACTTCAGTATGCAAGAAGAGACAGTTTGATACTCACTGCTTTTCAGGTGGAATTTTCCTTTAAGACAGATCAGATTAGTGTGAACACTGCATCTCCTGAATACATTAAACACACACAGATGCTTGATCATGATGGGAACTGTTGGGTCTCTATGGATAGTATTATAAAGAGTATGGTCTAGACCTGCTCTGTATGTAAAGTGCCTTGAGATGGCTTTTGTTGTGATTTGGCATTATACAAATAAAATTGAATTGAATAGTTTCTTCAGTTAACTCAGGAAAGAATAGCTTGTTTTGTAAGGGACGAAACAGCTTATGACCGTGTTTACTTGGAGCTCATATGGCCACAATGTTCACACCGTAATTACAAGCAGCCGAGTGGGAGAAACTGTTCACTTCAGCCACTGAGTTGTAATTTAGAGTTGGAGATATCATGATTTTCTGATGGCGACAATATATCCTACTTGATGAAAAGCCTACAATGGACATCTCAGCAATCTGTTGACAGAAAGGCTGCAAATTCACCATCACTGGCCGTTACATCCAAATGTAATTCAGTGTTAAAGGGATAGTTTGGGTTGTATGGGGCTGAATAAGTACTTATCTGTTGTCAATGTATTACCTACAGTAGATGGTGGTCAACACACCCACAGTTTGGAGAAGCAGCACATGAATGCAGCATCAGGTAGTAAAGGAGGTTGTTGGAATAGAAAATCTGAATGCAGACTCTTTTCTTTGATTTGTATATTTCTATAGCAATAAAGTATGATGCAGGGAAGGAGGAGCGTTACCAACAGGAGGCGAAGCAGAGAGAGCTGCAACGCATCGAGGAGGCGCTACAGATGGCTGCACGCAGAGGTGAGACAGGCTGACCTCTGACTAACCTCTTACTGACCTCTCAGATCTGTGACCTCTGGTAGACCTCTGACTTATTCTGTTACACCTGAGGATTCACTTGGCTTTTGTTCTGCTGCTGTCACTTATTCTGCTGATTTTAACTTTCTCTTCCTGCAGTCAGACAAACTCAAATAGAGCAGATACCCAACGCAAACATCACGCATTTAAAGCAACACCAGTGCTACATAAGAATGAGTGTCTCTAGCTTCATTTTTCATTTTGTGTTGTGTGAGGTATACAGTCTGTCCCAGTTCAGAGATGTATGAGGAACTTGTAAAGCTAAGCAGTTAATGTATAACGCTGGACTAAAGATGTTAAATATCTCAATAGCTTAAACATAAAGACCTTACAAATGAAAACAGATTCTTGTCACATGATGTCACATCCAGGAGTCGATGCAGGAGGTGAGAGAGTGAGTTATTTTACTGTCAGGCTGTCTTTTTACTTGCTTTAGTGAAAAAATCTAACATGTCTGTACTGTTCATGTTGCACTAAGAAGATGGACGAATGAACGAATGATGAATGAATGAATGAATGAATGAATGAGCGAATGTAAAGATGAATGCATTAACATGTTGTCTGCACTGTTCATGCTGCTTTTGCTGTCAGCGTCTCAAACTGGAGATCTGCTGTTCAGTCTGGAGACTGTTGTTTACAAGGAGCCTCACAACGGTAACACATACACACAGTGTTACACAAAGTAAAACATTTACTTACACACACGCGCTGTAACTCACACATATACAGAATTAAACTTTGTGATGTGTGCTCAGTCTCATCATGCTGCTTCCTCTGCATAGTCTTTGAAAATATAGCTGCTACCATGTTGGCAGTTTCCTTCCATCTGTGGCTTTATTGTCATAGCTCAGACTACATTTACTGTACAGTAACAGAGCATGTTGAGTCAACAGTTTGTCTCTCAGCTGGTTTTCATATAAAGTTTCAGTAAAGCCTCTCACCTCCACCTGCCTCCTCAGGACTCTGCTGGTTTAATTATCACTGTGACACTGAATATGAATTTTACCCCTCAGAAGATGAAGATTTTCCTGCTGTTTGTCTCTCTTTGTGTTTTGGGGCTTTTCTGTCACTAACTGCAATATTTCTCTTTAATGCTGCCAAAGTCCCTAAAGGATTTAAAATGCATAAAAAGCCCAAAAAAGGCTTGAAGAAGCTGAAACGGCACGACCACAAAGCAGGTAAGGTTTGTTATTTAATGGTTTCACCTGCTGGAGGATGAAGACATTTAAAACTGACTCTAATATCTGTGTCCAGACAGATGTTCATGTTAAACTGAGGTTTAACGATTCTGACAGCACAGTTCCAGTCATTTTAGAGTCCAGGCTGAGCACGATGCAAGTTTTCCCCTTCAGTCTGTACAGTTTGTACTGTGCAGACATTAGCTGTTTTTAGTTTCTGAAACAGTTTCTTCCTGCACATGTATCTTCACCTCCTCCAGTGATCATTCAGTCAGTAGCAGAGACTGCGATATCCTGACTGTGAGTCCCTCATGTGGGTCAAACTATACAAATACCAGATCCTCTATTTCCCATAATGCAGCTTGATAATGAGCTTCAGGAAATGTCAAAGACCACAGACTTTCAGAAAGATGGTGAGGATAAATATTTCAGTGCTATGAATTCAGCGGAGTTTATTCTATTTTCAACATGAGGTATTCTTATTAGTTAAAAAAAAAAAAGATTAGTTATAAAATTCAGATCATCACAGACTTTCCTTATTCTTCCAGAAACTGATGAAGTTAGACATGAAAGTTGTCAGTTATCGCATGAATTTCACTTCAGTTTTATTGTTTGAACAAGAACGGAGACATTTCATTGAGAACAGAAGCAAAGAAACGAAAAACAAGAAATAAAGAATTATGAGACGTAAATTAAGGAAAAATTTAGAATAAAATAAATCATAACATTTAAACTCTTTCAAATTACATTTAATATCTCAAAATTTTACTTTAATTCTGATTTGAAGCATTTTTTATCCTTTATCGTGCACACCTGATTTATGGCAGAACTTGGTTTCTGTACTTCAGGTATGATTCATAGATTATATATTTCTCATCCAATTTATTTTATTTCTTAAACAAAACTAAATCAACATCCAGTTTCACATTGGTCTGTTCAGGTCCAGGTCTGATCATCTGACAGAAGGCCTGATTTCAGTTTTCAGGTCTCAGGACGCATCTTTTGTCATAGTTTTTTGTTTTTCTTTTATTTTCAGAGAAACCTCTGGAGGAGAAGAAGGACACGTTTGTGGAGAAACTGGCCACTCAGGTGATCAAAAACCTGCAGGTGAAGATCAGCAGCATCCACCTGCGCTACGAGGATGATGTGAGTACTGATCCATGTTCAGGTTGAAGGTCTGGTCCAGGTTCAGGTCCTGATGGTCAGCTGTACAGTGTTCAGAGTGATGTCATTGTTCTGATAGACAGGTGAGTCAGATCTCACCTGTACTGAAGTACAGGGAATGAGGAATGTCAGCAGGCAAACTGTGACCTGTAAGCTTCTCTGTCATGTGACTGCTTGTTTGTTTCAGCTGTCAGACCCACAGCGCCCCCTGTCTATGGGACTAACACTATCAGAGCTCAGCCTGCAGGTAACACACACACACACACACACACATACTTGTACCTCTATACGTGCCTTCTCTAAAAATAGGGCAAACTTGTAGTTGATGAGAAATGTGCAGCGACTAGTCGACTAATTGTTTGAAATGACAACTACTAGTTGACTAGGAAATTTTACTTAAAACTAACCTGGCCATATTTGGGCTATCACTTTTTATTTCTTCATTACTTCTAACATGGGATAAATTTAATATTAAAGCTGCAATGACCCATTGGCCTGACTGACAGCGCTAATCTATAAGTCCGATTCTCACTTTAAATCTAAAACCAGGTCCAAACCCTCAAACAGTAGTTTGAAGAAGTGAGGAGCAGACAGAATGTCGTCGCTGTCAGAGTGTAAAACTCAAACTGGTCCCCACAAAGATACAACACTCACACAAACACACCTGTCACAGGTGTTATTTTTATTATTGCTATTGTTATTTTTCATTTTTCAGACCACTGATGAAAACTGGAAGCCATGTATCCTGAACGAAGCAGCAAAGATCATCTATAAGGTGACAGACACTCCGAAACTCTGTTTCTTTCTCTGGTTTCTTTTGATGAACTTCAGTCACCTGGTTACGTTGGCTTTCAGCAGTAATTTCATTCATTGTCAATTAAATCACAAATCTGATTTTCATAGTCGGGCAGGGGATTAGAGGGGGGATGAAGGGATGTTTCCGAAATACAGGTAATTGGTCGAGAAAAATCTGATGAATGAAAAGCTACATGAAAGATTTCATTACCTGGTTTTTTAAGCTGCAAGTAAATTGAAGTACAGAAACAAATTCTCTGTTAGCAAGAGCTACAAAGAAAATCCTCCTTCTGGCCTGCAGAGATTTAAATGGCTCCTTCTTACGTCTCCAGTCTTGTGACTCCATATATTTGGTAGTAGAGACTTTGCCGTTAAACTTCCACTAAATAAGTGGGACACAAGCTCTGGTGAGATGTTCTGGTGAACTCTAGACTGAAAACACATGCTTTCTCTGTAGGCTTTGGCCTTCCCTTGTTTCCCTTACTGGAAATCATCAACGTATTTCTTCTTTGACAGGCAGTTTCTGTTCAGTTGCTATATGAACCTGATATTTAATTTCCTTACCTCAGTCCTGTTCTTACTTTAATATTGTTGCCTGTAAATTTGGGACTCTGTGTTGCAGACTCTAGGGGTGATATGCACTTTAAAAAACTGAAGTTCAATATTTGAATAACAACGTTCTGTAATATGATGGGTTCATATGAGAGTCAGTGTGATGGAGCAAAATCGACAAAATTAGCATTTGTGACTGTGATTTTTTTTATTGTTTTTGATTTGTTTATGACTTGTTTATGTGTTTATTTGTTCAGCTTGGTCGTCTGGAGTGTCTCTGCGCGTACTGGAATGTCAACGGTCCAATCCTGTACAAAGGATCATGGGAAGACATTGTGGTGAGTTGATGCTATTTCTCTTTTGCAACGAAAACAAACAGCAGCAGAGACTTACATCTGACAAACCAACAACAAATAGAAAAATGTTCAAAAAGAAATGAATGAATGAATGAATGAATGAATTTTTACTTTCTCACCATTAAAATGGTTGGTCCAATGTGGGATTACATAATAATATGTAATAATATGTAATATAACAACAACCTAAAAGCAGCCTGAACCAAATATTGTTCTTCACGAGCAGATGATGTTGAAACACTCAGACAGATCAGATCAAACGGTTTCTTTTGTTTTTTTGTTTTTTTTAGTTTTACTGAATAATGTCTATCTGAGGTTATGATCATATTTAATTGAGGGGATCAGTTTGTGTATCACCGGCTGAGATTATTTGGTTTCACTGGAGCCTGGAGCACATAGGTGGCGAAGAGGGGAGCCATCAGGAGGCTACTGAATGATCCAGAATGTTCTGGTTGAGAGGGTGTGATCTGTGTGGCATTGAGGCCTGAACACACTATGTCTTTAAATGCTGACATTTCCCACTGATTTCAATTCATTGGGTTTGCTGTAATCAAAGGATCCACTCAATGAGGCAATTTTTTTTGCAAAGGGTTAAACTTTGATGAGCTTTGACTGGCAATTCACCCAAATTGTCCTGGAGAGCCAGAGAATCCAAAAAGGAGGAAAAACAAGTAGATTGCTGTATTACATAATGCCACAAAAGACAGAGCAAAAGCTGTTTTGTGTTTAGCCTTTAGCCCCAAAACAGTTTAGTCCAATCCAGTTCACAACAAAACAAAAAGAAAGACTTCTCAAAAGTCCGCTCCAGGATTTACCAGTGATCGATACGTAACCGAAGTAAAAGAAATCAAGATTGAAATTATAGCGTCTGTATTTGCAGTTCACTAACGGTAACTATTTACAGTATAAGCAGATAAAGCTGGTGTATCTGTCCACCATTGACCAACAAGCACTGATAGATTTCCCAGAGGTTGGTTTCAAACTGTGCAGATTCACACTGGTTCCAAAATGGTGGAAGGAGAGCCCCATTGACATCCAGACAGCAGAGACTCTACAAATCTTCAGACTGGAAACTGAGCATGCAGTGATAAAACTCAACTTTAACATATTTGATGAAGCTGATGTATTTGCACGATTATTGCAGTTGTTGGGTTGTATCCACATGGTTGTACTTATTGTAAGTCATTTCGGATAAAGGTAAATAAAATATAATGCAATGTGTAATTGTGTATTTTGACCTGAATGCTCATCACCTCTTTATGACACATTATTGGTTTATTCAGTGAACCTTGTTTTGTGTTAAATATGTCACCATGTTAGAGATCACATATTTAATCAATCAGTGACAATGACATTTTATGATGTCACTTCCTGCCTCTTTGTCAGTATAAACCTGTTGATGCTGCCTGATGAAGAGCTCCCAGCTTGAAACATGTTCCAACTCTTTTCTCTGTTTTGCCACCACATTCAGTTTTAAGACTTGTTTTACTCAACCAACAGTCCAAAATAGAAAGAGAATCAGTTTACAATCATGAATGACAATAAATCCTCTTATTTTAGAACCTGAAACCAGCAAATGTTACTGCAAACATCTACAATCACAAAATAGCTAGGGAATTCATTTAATTATTAATTACTTGAAATGTAAATGAATTAAAACAGTTAATAAAAGTGGTAACCAGATCATCAAAGGTGGTAATGAGTATTTCTTTAGTATTTTATTATTTTATCCTTCAGAGATATGCCTTTATTTTGTTAAATGTCTTCTACTTTGTTTTCCCCTGAGATGAAGAAAAGATGGACATTCACATCTCCACTTCTCTGTTTGTCCAGGATCAGTTGAAGTGTGGGATCAGCAGCAAAGACCAGGAGCTTCCTCACCACCAGTACAGTGAGTTCACATGGCATTAGAAACTGTTGACTGAGAATAGCAGGATATTATAATGTAATATTATATTTTATATTATAATATGTTAATTTACTTTTTTTAATCAATATCAGTGTGCTACCTGCATGGTTTCATAATTTGTTCCAGCTGTTTGTTTCAGGGGGCTGCACGGTGGCGCAGTGGTTAGCACTGGCCCCTCACAGCTAGAAGGTTCGCGTCCCGGTTATGACGCCCGAGATCCTTCTGTGTGGAGTTTGCATGTTCTCCCTGTGCAGCGTGGGTTTTCACCGGGTACTCCGGCTTCCTCCCACAGTCCAAAAACATGCTGAGGTTAATTGAATATTCTAAATTGTCCGTAGGTGTGAATGTGAGTGTGTGTGTTTGTCCTGTGTGTGGCCCTGCGATGGACTGGCGACCTGTCCAGGGTGTCCCCTGCCTTTGCCCTAAGTCGGCTGGGATAGGCTCCAGCCCCCCCGCGACCCTGCAGAGGATTAAGCGACGTACAGATAATAGATGTTTGTTTCAGAATTTCTAAGAACTTTAACATCAGATAACATCACTGACAGATGCATAACTTTACCAAAATAAAAGATGTTGCTGTTTAGTGCAACAGGTCAAACTGATAAACCAGCAAATGAAGAAAAGATGTTGGCTGCTTTCCCTAATCAGGCAGATTTTACATTAAAAGCGTCTTTTGTTTGTCCGTCTTTCATGTTATAGTTTAATTTTTATTTGATTAAAATTGTCCTTATGTGTCTTAGATCTTTAGTGTCAGATAAAACTTTTTGTCTGGTTTTAGTCTCGTTTTCCACGTGGAACAAGTTGTCAAATAGTTTTTAATAAAATAAAAACTGGTGCATGGCACGCTGTGTAAAACATAAATAAAACAGAATGTGATCATTTGTTAGTCCTTTTTGACATATACTCAATTGAAAACAGTACAGAGACTAGGGCTGCACAATTCTGGCAAAAATGTGAATCATGATTTTTTTGCTTAGAATTGAGATCATGATTCTCTGGCATGGATTTTTTGGATTTTTTTCACAAAATGTTTATTGCACTGATGAAGTTTAAGAAAACACAAAAAGAACATTCAAATGGTCATTCAAGTAGAGTGAGCAGCAGGAACTTTGCTTATTGCTATTATTGCTGTTGAGCATAACGACAAAAGTAAAAAATAAAAGAGAGATGTGGCTGATGAAAACTTATCATCATATACACATCGAACAGTGAGATTTCCTTAGGACGTAGAGTATATGGCCCTGAACATGGCCCTGAACATAGCACTGCAGAATCATCATACTGTACTTTGTAGTGGCGTTTAAGGTGATTGGAGAGATTTGTAGTGTTGCCTTGCGGTTTCGCAACGACAGCCAAACATACTTTACAATGCACCTCAGACTGTTTGTCATTGTCCGGCTTGAATCCGAAATGCCTCCACACCGCCGAATGCAAACCTTTTATGGGCACGAGTTCGGGTGGGTTATTCTCGCCACTACCACTGGGCTTTTCATCCATTTCACTCTCCTTACTGCAGGCGTTCCTCCACCGTAATTCTCACTCACTCTTTCCTCACTCAGCTGCAGCCGGCAGCAGGCAGCAGCAGGAGCAGGCTCATGTGTTTTAAAGATGCTTTACCATTGGTTGAGGGAGGAGGCAGCGGCGGTGCTGCGTTTGGGGGCATTTGTTTATAATGCAGCTCATGAAATAAAATGCTTAAGAATCGTCCGCGTTTAGAAATGAGATCACATACATGTGTGAATCGATATCGCGATCTTTTAATGATTAATTGTGCAGCCCTAACAGAGACAATATATTTAATGTTTGTCCTCTTTGACTTCATTCATTTTTGTAAATATCTGTTACTTCTGAATTTGATGCAGCAACACGTTTCAAACAAGTTGGGACAGGAGCAACAAAAGACTGTGAAAGTTGTGGACTGATCCAAAAACACCTGTTTGGATCATTCCACAGGTAAACAGGTTCATTGGTAACAGGTGATAGTATCATGATGATGGATGGTTCAGAACTGTGTGAAAAACTGTGGGCAAATAGTCCAGCAGTTTAGGAACAATGTTTCTCAATGGACAATTGCATGGAAATTAGGGATTTCACCATTGACAATCCGTAATATCACCAAAAGATTTAGAGAATCTGGTGAAATCTCCACTTGTAGGGGTGAGGTCAAAAACCAACATTGTTTGCCCGTGACCTTTGATCCCTCAGGTGGCACTGTCTTAAAAACTGACATGGTTGTATAAAGGATACTGCTACATGAACTTGTGAATATTTCATAAAACCGTTCAGACTCTGCCATCCAAAGTGAAAACCACATTTCAGATTGTTTTTGAAAATTACTAATATTGTGTCCTCTTCTTTTACAGTTATTAGATTATCAGCTGGTTGTTTTAACAGTGTTAACTTTCCACCGATATGTTGCTTTGTTTGTAGTTTTCAAGCCAATCTTTGCCTCGGCTAAAATGTGCATCAACCCAAACGCTGAGCTGGAACTGAAAACCCCGAAAGCAAATCTTCACCTGGAGGTTCAGAACATTGCCATAGAGATGACCAGACCACAGGTAACATGTGAGACTGTCAGGTCAGGCTGTTTCAACTTTAAATGTGCTGTGGGATACAAAAGTCTGAGATCACAATGAAAATCTTGTGAACATGAATTTGGAAATAATCAGATGGATTACTCAGGTGTATTTGATTGACTCATCAGAGGCTTTTATAAGTAACTCAACCTGCAGCTGTTCACATGTTATAAATATGGCCATGTCTCAAGTCCAGCAGATCATTGCTCACTAAGCAGAACTGTGACAGTGAGAAACATCAGAACTAAGTGAAAGTGAAAGGAGATTTCTCAGAGTCAAATCATGGCAAGACTGAAGGTTTCTAAGGGGGCAGTTCATGGTACTTTGCAGAAACTGGATCTGTTGTATCCAAAGCAGAATCAGACAGAACAAAAGTGACGAAACCGTCAGAAGATCAACACATCAGGCTGAGTTCTCTGAGAGATAGAAAATCAACTTCATCACAGATACAGAATTAACTAAATAACTACAAAAACACAAGACTCCAATCAGTAAAAGTCCTGTAAAAAATGGCTGAGTTGTAGTGTCTCAGAGGACGAAGAGCAGATTCTAAACCTCTTCTCAGGAGGGAAATACGGTCAAATGCTTAGGATGGGCTGAGAATGATTGGTGATTGGAAAAAGTCCTATTTACAGATGAATCCAAGTTTGAGATTTATGGCAGTAGCAGAAGGATGAATGTGAGGAGACAAACGGGAGAGAGAATGAAACCGCAGGTGTCTGGAGTTGTGTGGACACCTGCACCAAACTGCCTCCACCCTGACTAAAGAGAAGAAGCCCTCCATCCTTCAGAGACATGCTTCACCCTCTGGTTTGAAGGATTCCTTCTGCAGCAGGACAAAGACCTCAAAGCTCTGCAAGAAACATCTGAAGACCAAAGAAGACCCAAGACCAAGTCCTGACTGTCCTGTTTCCTTCACAGTCTGAACTCAACCCCACTGAACATTTATTACACCTGAAGACAAGCATTCTGTGACATCACAAGAAGCTCTTTGGAATATGTTTGAACAGGTTTGCACAAACTTGTCGAGACCTGCTGGAGTGCATGTTGTCATTAAAGCAAAAGGGGGGACTACCCAAAAAACGTCTATTTTTCAAAGTTTCAACTTATTCACTTTCTACTTTTAAGCTAATATCCGTGTCTCTAATAAGTGTTTTGTCCCCCTGTGTTCTGTTCCTCTGCAGTATCTGACCATGGTGGAGCTGCTGGAGTCCATTGATTGCATGGTGAAGAATGCCCCCTACAGGAGGTTCAGGCCTGACGTCTCTGTCCACAACAGTGCCAAACTCTGGTCAGTTCAATGCAAATGTCAGAAAGGAAACAAACAGTACAAGCTAAAACTGATCAGAGTTTGGTTTTAGAAGTTTAATCTGAAGCAACTCTGGCATCCTATTGGTGCCTCCTACAGAGTCTATTATCGCCTCAACATGAACAAATATCAATCTGGTCATTTGCAAAGATTAGATTAAGAGTATGGAGTCATTAAAATCCGGCTATAATAAAATATGAGGCTGCATTTATTTTTTATCTTACTCAATCTTATTTTTTAACTAAATGTTAACCTTTGAGTGTGAAATTCTGCTTCTTTGTCTTGAACCACGAGGTCAGTGTAGCGTGAAGGAAAAACAAAAATGAATACAATTGGGTTGAAATACCAAATATTCAAGTACTAACCCAAAAATTCTGTTAAAAATCCAAAAACCACCTGAGGAAAAGTAATGGGGGCTTTGAAATATAGAAGGGTTCATCCTCTGGAGAATGGGAACAAAATCAGAATGTTAACTTACAACCTGCCTGTAAGATTTTTGATGGTCCTTATAAAAAAGCGCAAGGTCTATCCTGAGAGCGGCACTGGAGGACAAACCACGAGTAACGTGAGACAGTTACATGTTATCCTATGACCTTCATTCGAAACATAAGCAGCGAAGAACAAGTGGAGATACAGAGATGGTAATAAAAGCTGAGCCGCTGTGAGCTGTTTTAAGGTGTTTCAGGTAAAAGCTTTGACCTCATATGCAAAACAGCAGAAAGAAAATCTGTAAATGATCTCTGGCGGTGTCATGGGTTTGTTTTTTGTGCCTCTGCCAGGTGGAGGTACGCCTTCAATAGCATCCTTGAGGTCCACATCAGACGCTTCAGTCACATGTGGTCCTGGTCCAATATCAGACAACACAGGGAGAACTTGAAGGCCTACAAGACCGCCTATAAGACCAAACTGCTGAGCCAGAATAAGCCGAACCAGGACACCGAACGACACATCCAGGTGCTGACGACTGCCAGAAAGAGCCTGAATGTATTCTGTACACATACACGAACATCTGGGTTAAACAGCTTAAGTATCCAACTTACAGCCACTTCCTCAAAAAGCTTCCAGTCTAAACAGGTCACATGACAAACTTCTGCAGTTGTCAGAAGCAGTTTGGGTCATTTCAGTATCTCCATCCATCATCATCTTATTCTCAAATGTTGATTGTTCTGTCTACTGAAAATACACCAGTATTCAGAACAGAGCTGAAAAGATTTTTTGAATAACAATTTAGTTGTTTGACTGAAAATTAAGCAGAATTTAGATTATCTGTTAGTCCTTGAAGTAATTTTTCAAACATTAACAGATAAATCTGTGTTACATAAACCGACCTCATCTCTGAAGCTTAGCTTGTGTTTGATACTGATTTGTGTTTGGGTTTGACCTGCTGACTGGAGTCTGTTCCACTAATGTTTGTTTCCACCAGGATCTGGAGAAAGTTCTGGATGTCTTCAACATTACTTTGGCACGGCAGCAGGCCCAGATGGAGGTAAATGTGCTGAAGACTGTAACTGGGATTTTCTGAGGAACAGAGGCAGACCACCAGTCCACTTCAATTCAATTCAATTCAATTCAGTTTTATTTGTATAACGCCAAATCACAACAAAAGTTATTCTCAAGGCACTTTAAATACAGAGCAGGTCTGGACCGTACTCTTTATAATATTACTTATAGAGACCCAACAGTTGCGAGGAAAAACTTCCTTTTAACAGGCAGAAATCTTGAACAGAACCAAGCTCAGTGATGGACAGACATCTGCCACGACTGGTTGGGTTTAGAGAGAGACAGAGAGACCGGAGGGGGACATGCAACACTACAATCCACAGGTGTGACAATAATAATAATAACAGTATTAAACAGAGACACGTGGTCAGTCGGAGGCTCGTAAACACGAGTCCAGACTCTGCAGCTCCAGTGACACACGAACCTGCAGAGAGCGACAGGAGAGAAGAGACAAAACTACGAGAGAGGTAAGAAGTTGCATTAGTAAGATGCATTGATGGGTTATGAATGGATACAGGAGGAGGAGAGAGAGAAGGAGAGAGAAGTTCAGTGCATCATGGGAAGTCCCCCGGCAGTCTAGGCCTGTAGCAGCAGAACTAAGGGATGCCTCAGGGCTCATCTGGACCAACCCTAACTATAAGCTTTGTCAAAGAGGAAGGTTTTAAGCCAACTCTTAAATGTGGAAAGGGTGTCTGCCTCCCGAACCCAGACTGGGATCTGATTCCACAGGAGAGGAGCTTGATAACTTATTCACCCTTTTAACCCAAAATGACCCCCTCACTCCTCTTCCTCCTCCAGGTGATCAGGTCGGGACAGAAAGTAGTAGGGAAGAAGGCAGCAGGTGGGCAGAAGCAGGGAGGAGGAGGAGGTTTCTTCAGCAGCTTCTTTGGTAGAAAGGTCAAGAAGGAGGAGCAGGACCCAGAGGAGAGCAAGGAGATGGAGAGTAAGTGACTCTGGTTCATCTGAAAACAAACCACGAATCCTTGAGAAACTCCAGATGTCCTTATGTCATGACCTTCGAATAAGATTCAGAAAAGTTGCGCAAGTAGGTCCCGCCAGCACTGAAATCCAGAATACCAACACTGAATCTTTTCCACTGTCTGTGTTTAAGTGGATGTTATTTAAGACATTAACAAAATTGGTCTCATGCTGTGGAGTTGTCAAAATCCTGGCTGGAAAAATCAAAACAGTTGTTTAGAGTAAAGAGGGTGTTAAGCTATTGAAAACAACCTTTTCAATGATTTCACTTCCCATCATTATCATCAAGTTCAGACATAAAACCATAATTGGAATAAAGAAGAAATCTCCCAAGCCTTGTGGGTGATGTTACCTTAACTGTAAAAAGCTTTTTTTGAGATAAACAGATGTAATAGCTTTCAGAGATTTATAATTTGAACAGGAAAAAAAAATCAACCTCATTATAATGAACTGAAAAGTGATGCGGTTACTTCAGTCCATTGAACCCATAGCCTGTCCATCTCAATCCTGATTGTAGGAGATTGTTCACTAGAATATAATTGAAGTTTTCATTTGTGGAAACTGTTCAAATGGTACTAAAGAGGAGGCCAAATGATCAAAACCTTCCTAAAACATTTTTACCTGCTCAGTCAAATACGAAGTGGCCTGATTGATCCAAAACCTGCACAATTTATGAAAACTGGACTACGATAAAAGAAAAAAGGAGTTAAAACCATGATTATTCTAATCTGTGCTGTTTTTCCTTTACAGTAGTACATAAATCTGTCTGTGAATAAACAATGTGAATCAGGAATTCCTACACAAATTCCTCCCCCTCTTCATCAGTGTTAAGATACTAATTATGAATTTTGTCATTCGTTTCTATGCAAACTATTCAAATGCTTAAATGAGACAAAACATGTGATGCTTACTTTTGATTTTGTTGTAGCTCGCTAAAATATATATATTATACACTGGTCTATCTCAAAACAAAAAGGAAGAAGTTGTGAATTCTGATAAAACTGATTAGAATTATGATGATAATAACTCTACATTCTTACCCATGATACTTCCTGTATTAACCAGTTCAGCAGCCTGTGATTTATGAAATGAAAATTACATCTATTTTAACACAGTAGTTGACTTTTAACATATAAACATAGTGAAACTAACAACTAGAGGTTAGGGTAGAGAGATGTTGAGATGGATTTAGTTCACTTTTTGATTTGACATTAAGAGCTCATCAGTTGACATTAATTGGTGTGTTTGGGTTACTTGTAGACTCTTTAAGTTCCATGTAGCAGTGAAATAAAGATATGTCTCCCATCTGATGTTCAGGTTCAGGGTTCGACGATCTCATTACAGCTGAGGAAAAAGAAAAACTTTACACTGCCATCGGCTACAGCGGCAGCTCTCACAACCTTGCTTTACCCAAACAGGTAAAAACACCAGCTACTCTCGTATTCATGCTCTCCACAGGATTGAGTTTAGTAGCCTTGTGACTTTTCCTTTGTCGCCACCATAGGACAAACTTGTTATTTTTAAACAGGCATTATTAGAGTCCGTGAAATACCCTGATCTTCCTGCTCCTCAGAGGATGAACCCTTAGATGTTAATAACTTTATGACCTTCCTCCAGTGTCACCATCAGGACAAACTGGACATTTTTAGCTCCACCACTGTTCATACTCTAACAACAGATAACAGATAAATCATCAGGATCGTGTGAAGTGTGACTGAAATGTTCAGTTTCCTGGTTTAAATCATGACTTGGTGTGTGTGTGTCTGTCTGCCTGTCTGCCTGCCTGTCTGTGTTTATGTGTGTGTGTTCAGTATGTCGCTGTGGTCATCACCTTCCAGCTGTTCAGGACCTCAGTGACAGTCAGAGAGCAGTCGGACATCCCAGAGATCCTCAAAGTCCAGATGATTGACCTCAGCACCAAAATATCTCAGAGACCTGGAGCTCAGGCCTTCAGGTGACCCCCCCCCACTGTCCTGTAACTAGATGTCACAGGTTCAATCCCTGTGTAGTCATTCTGTTCTTCCAGAACTTTCAGCACTTTATTTCAAGACTCTCTGTGTCTGTATGACACCATGAACAAACTAAACGCTCCCCACCATCCTGCATGCATAAATAAAATCAATCTTTCCTCCTGCAGGGTTGAGGCATCGTTGCAGCACTGGTATGTTACAGGTTTAGAACAGCAGGGGGCAGTACCTTCACTCATTGCCTCAGTGGGAGATTCCTCTTCTTCTCTGCTCAGCGTCGTGTTTGAGTTAAACCCCGAGGGGATCCCCGCTGACCAGCTGCTCAGGGTCCACTCTCAGCCTGTCGAGATCATCTATGACGCGGTAAACATGAACCACAATCAGGTCACATCACTCACGTCTGGTTTTCATGTGTTTTTTTCAGTCTGTTCTCTTACAAGCAAAAATTTGTCTAGTTTCACCTGTGATAACATGTAAAAAATCATAAGAGCAGAGTGAAATGTGTTTCCCGCTGTTTGTCCTCCAGCTGACAGTGAACAGTTTGGCCGAGTTCTTTAAGACAGGGAAAGGTGTCGATCTGGAGGTTCTGACCTCGGCCACACTCTCCAAACTAGAGGAGATCAAAGAGAAAACTGCCACAGGTCAGTTTAATTCATATATTGACAAGTTTGTAACTGAAGGACATTTCTGTTAATACATGCTGAAAGACTATTGGATGAATTCTCGTGTTTGCGTCAAGCATTCATGTTCCCCAGAGGATGAATCACCTCAACTTGCATTGGAGGACAATTGAGTTCAATCTCGACAATCTCAAACGACAGGTTGGAGTTGAGCCTCACATGCTGAGTCAGACTTCGAGAACATTTCACCAAGTTGGAATCCAGTATCTAAACTGTTTATCCAATCAGAATGAAATGAAATATGTTTTGCCTTAAAGATTTCTAATCAGCTGTTGCTGTGCAAGAAGTCAGAAACAGATTTGTCACTCTGTTTTAAGTGTGTTTATATACACTTACTGGCAGGCCTCCCCGCATGCACGGTCAAACCTCTGCAGATGATTCCGGTTGCAGCAGCACATGTCACACCGCTGTTCAGATCGCTCCACTGGCTTCCAGTTGCTGCCCACATCAAAATCAAAACTACAACATAAACAGTTCCCTCCTACCTGAACTCCCTCATTCAGGTCTACACTCCCTCCCACTCACTACTCTCAGCCAAAGAAAGGCGCCTGATACAACCACCTCAAAAGGGCCCGAGGTCGAGAGCCAGACTCTTTTCCTCTGTGGTTCCCCGGTGGTGGAACGAGTTACCAAACTCTGTTCGATCTGCGATCTGTGAGTTCCTCTCAGTCTTTAAGAAAAGACTAAAGACCCAGCTCTTCACTGAATACCGGTGCAGGAAAAACAGCAACTGGTGCATCCAATGCACTCTATGCATTCCCTCTTGCACTGTCTGCAGACACCAAGACACCACTGTCAGACTTGAACTTTACTTTGTGACAATTACCCGAGTTGTTTTCTCCTGACTAGATCCCAGCTTGTGTTGTATTAACTCTCAGATGTACGTTGCTTTGCATAAAAGCGTCTGCTAAATGAAATTGTAGAAGTGTAGAATTGTAAACTTGAGTGATTTAATGAATATATGATTAATTACATCAATAACAGCTCATTGTTCACCAGATACTTGATCCAGATACTGAAGACCTGATTCACAGCTTTGAAGTTGATCAGCTTCAGTTCTGGCCTGCAACTAACAATTATTTTCAAATTGAAGTAATCTGTTGGTTATTTTTACACTCATCACTGAATGGTCCCACTAGAGCCAATGCCTTCAAATTGATTTTTGTGTCTTACAAAATGACCAAAGATGAAGAACAACAATCACTACATTTCTATGACAGTGTCTTTTACCTTACATAAGTTTCTTGGTCAATACAGACCAGCTGCAGAGATCTCTGATGTATTCTGCTTTCACTTGATCCAGTGGAGGACAGTGTGGTTTTCATCAGAACTCTGGTGGATTCTGGTTTCTGCAGGTTTATCTCACATCATTGAGACCAGGAAGGTCCTGGACCTGAGGATTGACCTGAAGCCATCCTACCTGTTGGTACCAAAGTCCGGTTTCTACAGCAACACGTCGGACCTCATTATCGTAGACTTCGGCAGCTTGCAGGTGAGTTCTTATTTTCATTTGGGCCTTAATTGTTTATTCCTGACCAATTATTAGTTTTATTTTTTTAACTCATGTTTATTTATTTAATTTATTTTTTGTTGTCTTTTGGTTTGTAGCTTAATGTTTGTGTGAGATCTTAACATAATGTTGAAGGTTTTTACCCAAATTTACCCCAATTTTTGGTATTTTGACCTTTTTTTAAACTTTTGTTGAGACTGCAGCTAACAGATAATTTGAGACGGCAAAGTTAATTACATACTCAAAGTTAAATATTGTTTCACACTGTTGGGGATCAACATAATGAGCTGTGTTGCTCCTTTGTTGAAATCCTCAACCAGAAGACTTGGGGATGGGTCCTGGCTGGAGTTAACACCTAGTTGTTAACAGGAAGACTGTGGGGGCTTGGCTCCTTTGCCTCCCACATGAGACAGACCCTAAACTGGAATGTCTTATCTTATCTGGTCTTTTACATCACACAATGAACAAACTCAGACGTTTCACTTCAGCTTCTTCAGTTCTGACTGACTGGCACGGACACCCAGGTACTTATACCTCTGTGGAGTCGTTATCTGCGTGGTTGATACCACTTAGTGTGCGGGTGCTCCTGTGTGTTAAACAACGGTTGTCAAGAGTCGTTTGTGAGTCACCTGATACCAAGTGTAGCTGTAAATTTTCCTGCTGCCCTGAGGATGAACCTTTGAATGATCCCATGCAGCCCAACCGTCAGGTCAAACTCAGATCAGATTCAATCGTACTTCTCAGGTTTTTATCTACATTTGGGACTTTGACTTTGACTTGCCTTTGATTCAACTCTTGCTTGAATCCAGATGTTTGTGTTTTCAACTGGGGTTCAGGTCTTACCCATAGTTTTGGGCTGCACAACACCTTTAAGACAATGTCTGACTTTTTTTTTTTACAGGCCTCTTTTTGTTCTGTCCAGCTGTTGGTCTTAACTCCTGTGCATGTTTTGTTTGTTCTGTTTGGTTGAACATGTGTGTGTTTGTAGTTGAACAGTGTTGAGCAGAGCAGTTCCAGTTTGTCTTCCTCCTCCTTCTCGTCTCTGGAGGAGATCATGGATCGAGCCTATGAGAGATACAACGTGGAGCTACGAAGAGTCCAGGTGCTCTACAGCAAGTCAGGTACACAACTAATACACACACATTTATCAAACTACAAAACAACCACACAACTGCCTGGAAGTCCATGTTGTATAAAAAAAATAATTTCAGGGGAGGCCTGGAAGTTGGCTCGGCTGCAAGGCTCATCAGTTCAGCATATCCTCCAGCCAATGGACTTCACTGTCCAGCTGGCCAAGTGTATGGTGGAGAAGGATGCCAGGATGCCCAGGTATGACAGAATGGCCCATCTCTCTGCAGAATCACCTGTGCGTGTCATGTCAGTAATTGAATGTTTGCTTCAGGTTCAAGGTGTCGGGAGAGCTGCCGTTGCTGCACGTTAAAATCTCTGACCAGAAGATCCAGAATGTTCTGGACCTGGTTGACAGCATCCCACTGCCGAACATGGGCTCCTCCCCCTCCACCCCCACAGAGAAGGTATACTTGGTACAGTCCAGTCTCACTGTAGCCACATCAACTGAAATAAATACTCTGTTCAGGAACTAAAACTGTCACTCTGAACGTTTTGCACCAAATTAAAAATCAGTTAGTCAGTGAGTCTCTGGGAAGAGTTTAGGGTTTAAGTATGGGTGAGTAAAGGAATGTTTTCAGGGAGTAACGGGATAAGATTAGGAAGTTATCAAGTATGTTTAGAGAAGTGATGGAGTGAAGTTTGAGGAGCAACAGGACTGAAGCTCAGGATGTCACCATATTTGGGCGTGTTTCCTGTTGCAGGTGCTGCCGTTGGCGGAGGCCAGACCACAAGCACTCAGCCTTCACCCCGCACTCCTGAATACCATGGAAACGGGTCAGTGCTGCCCACGCTCTGATTGGCTGTTACACATTGTGGAATCATGAAAACTAATAATATATAACTGATACAGAAGAAAGAATTACAAAATGGGAAATGACTTTTCAAGACAAAAGATGTATTTTTCATTCCGGCAAAGTCACATGTGTGATGTGTGTGATGTGATGTGTTTCTTAATTTTAGTGGTTTATGTAACTGACTGAGGAAGTAAAAACAGTATCTGTTTATTACTATGAAACTGTTATTTTTTTATTACCATGTTTTAATTTGTTTTTGTGCTGCTGTGTTTTAGATTCAGATGAAGACACCAGTGAGAAGTCGACAGATGAGGATCACCAGCGCTCAGCTCTGGAGGAACTCACTGACCTCCACTTCAAGTTTGAAGTCAAAGAGGTTTGTTTTTTGTTCTGGTGTCAGGTCAGACCTGTAACTCAGACAGGGAGGAGCTTGCCGTCAGCCTTTTAACTATGTTGAGTTTTATTGTATATTAAGTCTATATGAGACTACCCTGTGTGGTGTTTTCAGGTGCTGTTGGAGCTGGCCCAGCAGGTGGACCAGAAGACTGTCCTGTCCCTAAGTGTCTGTCAGCTGGGAGCTGAAGGGAAGAGGCGGAGCTTCGACCTGAGTGTCACCTCATACCTACGTAGAGTCACACTTGACTACTGTGACATACGAGGTAAAATATAAAGACACTTATTATTGTTAACAAATAAAAACATGACATGCACAAAGAGAAACAAACATGATATTGTTTTTTTTGGAATTTACTTTCCTGAATGAAAATGACTAAATACATGTTACCTAAAACACCTTTTGAAATAAAGAATAAACATACAGACCACTTAGATAATAACAGAGTAGACAGATAAAACTGCAGCTACAGAAACAAATTTCAGGCAGAGGACATTTCTGTTATTGTTGTGTTTTCTCTTCAGAAGGCAGGAATCATCCTCTCCACCTGATCAGCTCTTCGGAGCAGCAGGGCTCTGACCTCCTGAAGGTGGAGTTCATCAAGGTGAGCACAAACATACTCACCTGTTTTCCAGCAGACTCACCTGAGACAGAGAAGTGTCTCAGGTGGATCAGTGTTAAACTCCAGAAGAAAACTGGATTGGACTGGACTAAACCTTGCTGAATGATAAATTAATGAATAAATGTTGTGGTTGAAAATTAAAGCTGCGGCTTGCCGGCTTCACAAAGATGAGCAAAGTCACTGTAGTTTAATTCTGTAAAAGAAGGAGTGAGGCACATTAGTTTCATCATCATAAAGTCTGCAGCATTTCAATCATGTTTTAGGAGTGACAGGGAAGTTTAGGGAGTGTTGGGGAAAATTTCATGAGCGATGTGGGATGTTTAATGAATGACAGGGGAAGTTTGACAGTAGCGAGGGAAATTTGAATAGTTATGAGTGAAGTTTGAAGAGTGACAGAAGTTTGGGAGCAATGGGGAAGCTCAGGGTCTGATAGGGGAAGTTAAGTGGATGATGGGGGAGGTTTACTGTAAAGATGTAATGCTGCTGTTATGCCTGAACAAAGACAGAACCAACATGTGCTGACAAACACCAAAAACACACACATGAACACATACGCACGATACTGATCCTGATGTGAACATGTTTTTGTCTGTCCTGCAGGCTGACCCCAGCGGCCCCAGCTTTCAGACTCTGTTCAACAACACTGAGCAAACACTGAAGGTGGGTGGAGGAAATTTGCATCAGAGGGCGGGACTTTCCTAATACTAGTAAAAGGCTCTCAACAAAGCAGTGGGTGTGAATATTTAGCCACCTTACTACCAATAAAAATGGATTTAAAATAAACCAGTTTAAACCAGTTTACAATATAAGATACAATCACAGGTTCACATTCAGCCCTGCTGCAGCTTTTGAGAAACTGAAGCTCATAAACCTGTTTCTGTGTGACATTTAGTGTCTTAGTGTCATTCTTCCTTTCAGTTGACAGTCAGTTGTTCACAGGTGTCTCACAGCTGTTTACCTGGTGGTGTTTCAGGTGGAGTTTGCTTCTCTGGACTTTCTTCTTCACACTAAAGCTCTCCTGTCAACCATCAACTACCTGAACGGTGCCATGCCGCAACAGCTTACCACCACCCGTGACCGAGATGCCAAAAAACAGGTGGAGAAGACCGCACAGGCTCGGACAGGTGAGTCCAGACTGTCTGCTCACAGGTGTGTCAGAATGTCCTGTCTCAAGTGTCTTTGACTCGCTGCGTTTCTGCTCTCTCTGCAGTTTCTAAAGGGACCAAAGATGGTGGTGTGTTCAGCTTCAAGCTCTTCGCCATGCTGGGTTGTTTCCACGTGGAGGTTTGTGACGATCGCCATAGCATCGCTGACATCAGAGTCCAAGGTAGGAAAACAGCATTGCTTTGTGAACTTTAAAACCATGGCTGCTAGACTCACATTTAAAGAGCTCATTAAATGTGTCACCTGACTGCTGCTGGCCTGCAGGAATCGATGCGTCTGTGTTGGTGCAGGCGAAGGAGACTGAGGTGTTTGCTCGACTCCGAGACATTGTGGTCACAGACGTCAACCCCAAAACCATCCACAGGAAGGTCTGGAACACAAATACTTAAATGTTTAATGTTGTTTTTATTCAGTATTGTACTTTTCTATTTATTATTATTCTTTTGTTAAAGTTTCCCAGTAATCACCACTGATGTTTAGTTTCACAGGTGAATACAGCACATCCCATCATTATTGTTATTGAGAGCATTTTTTTATATATTTTATATATATAATTATTATTATTAAAGTACTTATTTGAACAGCAGAGTGATGGTGGTAGCAGCTGTGCTTCGGATGAAAATGTTCATGTGCTCTATGAGCTGACCTGTTTCGCCCTTCCTTTCTCCTCCTTCCTGTCTCACCTTTGCTTTCTCCTCCCTCCTCTTCCTTGCTACTGCAGGCTGTGTCCATCATGGGGGAGGAGGTGTTCAGCTTCAAACTGTCCTTGTTTCCGGGGGCGACGGAGGAGGAGGGTTACAGCGACACGTCAAAGGTGGACGGGAAGGTCACCATGCGTCTGGGCTGCATCCAGATCGTCTACCTGCACAAGTTCCTCATGTCCCTGCTGGTCAGATATTCTACACACACAGACACATACACATCTACATATATTTATATATACATACACAAGCACGCTTTTACATATATGCTCAGATATACACATTTATACATACAGATAAATACACTCATTTATGTTTAAACATTACATGGGCTGTATGCAGTTGTTGTTTTCAGTTGCATCAGTTTTGTTTTTACAATCTATATTTATTTAAAAGTGTAAATTACATATTAGTTAGTACTGAGTGTATCATGTTGTGTGTTTGTCTCTTTCTCCATCTGATCATTTAAACATGAAGTCACACTGACTGCAAATCATTAGCTTATATTTATTTTGTTGTAAATTCTTAAATAATACTTTGTGTTTTAATAATGTTTTTTTACTAGAAATGCCATGATACAGTGCTTTACATTTGATATACAGTATATGTAAGATACACTCATGAGACCACAGCTGTCAGTGATGAAGCCAAGTGATGATGATTCATGTCAGTATGTATTTAATGTATTAAATGGTTAGCACTGTCGCCTCACAGCTGAAAGGTCTGGGGTTGGGGCAGGTCCTTTCCGTGTGGACTTTGCTCAGAAAACAGGTTAAACAGTTGACTTAGAACTGCTCCTCATAGTCATACATAAGAACGGCTGAAAGAACTGATTTCACTACACATCATACTGCGTATGACTGTGTGTGACAATAACTTTGGCTTGATATAGAGATAGTTTGTGAGTCACACCACTGATGACATCATTAAAGCTCGGACAAAGACTCATGTCCCTTCATCAGTACTTCAGTTTAATGTGGAAGATGTGAATAAAGTGTTGACATCAGCTGAATCTTTTCACCGAGATGACTCTTAGCAATGTTTTTGCTTGTATATATGATCAAAAAGGTGAATATACATGTGTGATACACATGTATATTCACCTTTTTTAAAACGTCACAGTGCAACAGAAGTGATCAATAATTCAGAAGTGATCAATAAATTATTAATGAGGTACAAATATCATAATTTAGCATGTGAAACACGAAAGTAGGCCTACTGTAGGTCTCTTCATTTTCATCACACGTCACTGTGAGACAATGTTCTGATTCAGTGACAGTACAGACCATTCTGGACAAAGTGTTGAATTTAGTGTCAAATGAACTAGTTATAACACAGCAGTTAGCTGACTGACAGACTACTGATCTGGCACAGATTTAAGGAAGATGTTCACCCTGTTTTCAATGTAGCTGCAGGTATCAGCAGCACCAGGTCAGTATAATATTGCACAAACTCTCTATAGTAAACAAAAGCGAGTTAAGTCGAAGGCAACTGGACTTGGTGTGGATTCTTGAAGACGTTTCACTTCTCATCCGAGAAGCTTCTTCAGTTCTGACTGACTGGTACGGGGACAACAAGAGTGCAGCTCCACACCCACGGAAACAGAAGAGAGATGGGTAAGGAACCTATCGGACAAGAAACTCACCCAGGATGAACAGGCGGTCCTAGCCAAAGGATTAAACTTCGCCATCTCACCAAGGGAGCTACCTATAGTGGACCTTATCACCGCAACAGAGTCAGCAATAAAGAAGAACAACCTACCAGCAACAGAGGCAGAACAGCTCAGACTGAAGGTTTCGGCAGCCCTTTCCAATGCGAAGGCACCCCCTTCCAACCTCCAAAAGTCCAGTTGCCTTCGACTTAACTCGCTTTTGTGTACCATGACCTGGATGACTGAGAACCTCCACAGACATATCTCTATAGTAAAACATTTTTTTCTCTGAACAGTAAACTCATTGATCATTGATGGCCAATGGATGAATTAGAAGTAAATAATTATCTAACAAAAATATTATAAGTGATTGTACAGGACAGAGAAACTGGACAAATGATAAAGTTTCTAATAAAAATGAGGTTTGCTCCTCAAAGGGAATAAATTTAGAGCAGTTATGATTCTCTGATGTGTTTGTAGCTATCTGTTCTATGTAATCTTACAGCGTGACGTTGTGTTTGTTGTGTTTCCTGTTGCATGTTTTTCTCTACAGTTTCTTGTCTTACATGTTTCTGGTCTTGTTGATGTGTTTTGTTCTTTCAGGCTTCTTTTAGCTTTCAGTATGCGTCTGCTGATGAGGTACAGCTTCCAGCATGCAGCTCGAAACTGCATCAAACCTTCTGCTTTAGCTTCACTGTACCACTGTTCCTTCAGTCCACCTTAAATATCATCTGGTTAAGGTTATTAATAGGAGACCGTCTCTGTGAACAGGTTAACCCTCGTCCTTGATTGCAAGTCTGGTTTTAAACGTGGACTCGGGTTAACCTTTTGTTTGATTCAGAGGAACGGAGAAGAGAAAACTCAGTTAGATGACAAACAGAACTACGACATTAACAAACGTCTGAGCAGAGCAGCTCTGTTTTACAGAAACCTGAAAAAGTAGGCAATCATGTTTTTCATGCACAACATGCTGTAGCTATCAGACTCACTTCCTCCATAAGTGCTTTGCAACTCACTCAGCTGCCATTATCATTAACCCCCCCTCACTACCCTCTCCTGTCACATGACCTGCCTGTGTGACCTCACTTCCTTCTCTGAAATTGGTTCTGAAATTTCTGAACTTCTTTTTTCATTTTTGTTTCAAAAACCTAAAATTTGATTATATAAACATTTGAAACAATGATAATTATTATTCCTGCAAGTACTGATCCTTAAATATGTTTTGATTTTGCATTTACAGACTTTGCATTTATTACAATCTACATCGTAGTTTGTTTTTTTAATGCATTTTTAGAGAACCAGCTGGTGTGTAAATGCAGAAACATATGAATGAATGACTGATGTTATTAATCTGAGGTTCACATTAGTCACCTGAAGGTTTATGAAACAGAAATGACTGTAAGCTCCCTCCAACTTTGATCCTTCATTGCCTTTCTCTCTTCATCATGTGACGCTGGGTTTGTTATTGTGTCACTCATGATTTATTTTGTTCTTCAGATGTTCGTTGATAACTTTCAGACGGCTAAAGAAGCTTTGAGCGCCGCGACAGCTCAAGCGGCGGAGAAGGCAGCTTCCAGCGTTCGAGACTTCGCCCAGAAGAGTTTCCGTCTTTCCATGGACATCAAGCTGAAGGCTCCACTCATCCTCATCCCCCAGTCTTCCACCTCCCACAATGCCGTGGTGGTGGATCTGGGTCTGATCACAGTGGGAAACAGCTTCTGTCTGTTGCCCTCTGAAGGTTTCTCTGTGCCGGTGGTTGTGGAGAAGTTGGACGTCCAGCTGACTCAGCTGAAACTTTCAAGGTATCGTTAGTATAGTTATAGTATATGTTACGACCCATGATGGTAGACCTAGGGGTAAAAGGGAAGCAACACAACGCCAAGATGGAAAAGTTGGCAAAAAGCTGTTTATTGGTAAAATGAAATAGATTTAACCAAGGAAAACACAAGGCAAGCAGGGGGAGGCAGCGGATAATAAAATAAGACAAAGATAAACTCAGGCCCGAGCAACCCCACCCCGCTGTTTACTAAAAAGGGAATAACGAGGAAAACTGAAAGAGTGACGTATTAAACAACGACCGAATGACTGAATAACATAAACTAGCAAGCACACTTAGCAAACTCCGCCCCAGGACAACACACACGAGTGCCTCACGATTGCACTCACCTCTTTAAGGACAAGTTACAATCTACAAACTACAAAACGAGATCTCCCAGAGATCTAACCTAACACAAATGACGAGCTAACGAGAGGCACGTAGCGCAGAGGCGGACTGCTCACATTAAATCACAGCCGCGCACTGGCGATCACACACAGAGTTTAAATAACTTCCGGGGCTGAGGGGGCTGGAGCTGAGGCCCGGGAGGAGCGGGCCAGCTGGTGTCACCTGGTTGGCCGACGAACAACGATGCCGGGAGGAAAACCCCGGATGGGAGGCAAACCCAGCGTAGGGAGTCCCTGATGACGTGATCCTCAGCCGCCACTGTCAACTTAAAGGGGATGGGTTAGACGAAGCAAATGCAATTACTACCCAGGCCCGTAACAGTATATAGTTTTGACCTCACAGGGCAGAAATAACAGATTTATTCATTACCCCTGGTACACTATATAGACAACGCATTGGAAAACAGAATAATTAAATATAGAAACTGTGAGCTGCATCAAAATATGATGATGACCAAGTGGACAACAACCGAAAGCTGATTAAATGTTGAATAAATGTGTTTTCAGAACCACACTGAAGCGAGACTCCTCTCAGCTGGACATTGAGATCCTCAAGCCAATCAACTTAGAGTTGCTTGTCACCAGGAACCTGGCTGCTTCCTGGTTCACCAAGATCCCTGGAGTCCAGGTCCAGGGAGTCCTCCGATCCCTCAATGTAGGTCACACGTTTGTTGTTTTTTAGACTGTGGTTTAAATGTTTTTCAGAGGAAGATGTGAAACTGTGTTGTGTGTTCATCAGATGAGTCTGGGTGAGGAAGATCTTGGTGTGCTGATGAAGATCCTGGTGGAGAACATTGGGGAGGGGAGTAAAGAGCACAGCATGGATGTCAAAAGACAGGTTGCTCAAGGTATCTTTACTCTCCATGCATGCTGGGAAATCTGACAGAAAGTCATTACGTTTCAACTCTGTAACGCTGCATCCGCTCTTGTAATACTTATGCATAATACCTCATGTTACCTTAATGTTCGTTGTTGCTTAATATTATCTTTATTTAGCCATGATCAGGCACTAAAAGAAAACCTGAAGACAGAGAAATCCGTGTTTTCACGACTGATTTTCTTCCACAGAGAAGTCAGTGCTTGCTGAGAAGCAGGTGGAGGTGGTGTCGTTACAGACGGGGTCTTATGGAGTGTTGCCCGCCACCAATGGAAGTCTGACTGAAAACACAATCAACATTCTCCTCAACTTTGAAATCAAAGAGGTATGACATCTGCATATGATATGAGAAGTTTGAATCATACTTTTCTTCTGTGTTGATGTAGAAGTCGTCTTCCGCCTGTCAGTCACAGCCCAGTTGACCCAAAAATTAAACCATACAAACCTACCACTCTTCCAGCACCCAATGTCTGGAAAACAGCAGAAATCCAAAAACTAAAAGATGACTCATGATACTGTACTCGTGATCAGGAATCATTCGACTTGATTGTCTCTACATTAGTCAGTTTGCTCTGATTATTCCTTCAACGTGGCGGCCTTCTTCCGACCACCCTGCAGGTATTTTGTTCATCTGATTCTGTTTTTCTGTTTCATCTTCAAGGTGTTACTGACCCTGAAGAAGCCCACAGAGCAGAAAGAGTCACCGTTCCTGGTCTTTAATGTTGCTCACCTGGGCATTGACACCAAAGTCAGGAAGTACGACATGTGCGCCACAATGTACATCAACAAGATCACCATGAAGTGCCTGGAGTTCAAAGGTCAGAGCCTCTCATCAGACCATGGTTAAATGGTTATTATCCTGCTTCTGTGAATGAAGGGTTGTTACGTTTGTTGTTTTCTATGGTGCCCTTTAGTCTTTCCTATGATGTACTGTAAAGTTTTCTATGGTGTACCTTAGTGCTCTCTCTGGTAGGGTTAGGTATGATAGAGTTTTCTATGGTGAACTATGGTGCTTTTATGACATCCTGGTGTCCCAACTTGTACCTGTTTGGACAGGAAGCAACAGGGGTTCTGGTACATGCAGTCAAACACATAAACATGTACAGCAGTGTTGGCTTTGACTGTATGTTTTCTGGTTTCATCTTTTGTCAGACTCAAGTGGTGAGCCACTTTGTCTTATCAGCTCTTCAGTGGAGTCAGGACCTGAACTGCTCAAAGTGCAGTATTTCAAGGTGATAACAGTAACTCACATTTCATCTGATTACCTGTTGAGATACACAGGTGTGCTATCGTATATGAGAGCTGAACTTCCTGTTCCATGTTTCCTTAGGCTGACCGCTCAGGGCCAAACTTCTCCACAGTGTACAAGAACACCGAACAGATGATCAACGTGAGTTCATCTGTACACACACATTGATCATTAGTACATGTGTTTGTTTTTGCAGTGTCAGCCATCATCATCAAGTTTTCTGATCACGTCACTTAATGTTTGTGTGCGAAATAAACACTCTTTGGCTCTGACTGGTGGTCAGATGAACAATGACAGTGTGGCTGACAGAGGTACAGCCTGATGATTGTTGTGTAATACTTTATTTGAATGTTCCGTCATTTCCTTAAAAGTCTAAGCAATGCTTTTGAAAGAACTCTAAGTTAGTACTGACTATAGGGGAAATAGGGTTTTGCTTGAAAGAAGTCTTTTAAACCTGTTCAGCTGACTTGCTGTGCTCTTTCTCTAAGACTCTAAGAGAGGTTGTACACTTACAATTAGTTGAAATTGATTAATTTGAGGATGAGCAATTGAGCTTTGTTCTTGTTTCCCCAGTAATTAGTACTAAACTACAGAAATATTTCCTAGAAATTTCTTGAAAATTATTCTGAAATCACAGACATGTTAAGTATTACAGATTATTATTATACTCACCGACTCTCCAGGTGACCTTCACCTCTCTCGACCTCATGCTTCACACTGAGGCTCTGCTATCAGCCATTGACTTCCTGTCGACAGCGCTGTCTTCTGGCACCGTTTCGTTTCCAGAGAGAGAGATCAAACCGAAGACAGAGGACAAGGCGGTGTCTGCACTGCACTGTGGGTCTAAAGGTCTGGACAGTTTCCTCAAAATCATGAACTAGAACTCAACATTTTAGCCTGTCTTTAATGTGCCATGTTTTTGTGTTTCCTGTCAGCCAACCTGGTGTCACTTGCAGACAGTGAGGTCATTGACCTGAAGGTGATGATGACACTGGGAGCCTTCAATGTCCTGGTGTGTGACCAGAGCTGCAACATGGCCGACATTAAGATCCAAGGTACCAATCACAGCTGAGTTTTTGTCTGCTGTCGTTCATCGACACTAACCCGGGTTAACTTAATTTTATGTGTCCTTCAGGTATTAGTGGCTCTTTGCTGATGCAAGGACCACAAACTCATATTTCAGCCCACCTAAGAGATTTCATCGTCCTCAACGTTGATCCCAAAAGCATCCACAAGAAGGTCAGTCAGTTGTCATATTGTGTTAATGCTGATAAGATAAGATATACCTTTAGTCCTCCCATTATGGGGAAATTTACATTGATTACGCTTATCGAGAACACCTTTAATCAGAAACATCAGAATCAGTTATTTTTACTAGCTCATTCAACTGTTAGCTATCTATTCACGTATCTCCCTTTGCCCACTGCCATCAAGTCTGATGATATTTTACTTCATACATCTTACATAAACCTGTTTTCATTGGCTTCTGAAAGTTCCCCTTGCGAATTTAGTGTTAAATGAGTTCACGCCTCAAGAACATATGAGAGAGATTTAGGATTTGAGTCCCACAATGGGGAAATTTACGGTGTACAGCAGCAAAGAGGATAGAGTAGATAAATAGTAGGGCTGTCAAAACTGACTCGTTAACACGGATTAATCCATCATCGTGATTAATCTGATTAAAATTTTAACACAATTAACCCATCTGCAGAGCAGAATGACTCAAAATCCCTGAAACGTCTCTGGCAACGCATTTCGGGCAGTTTGTCCGAGTAGTTACTGTCGCGCATGCCACCGTGCATGTGCAAATGGGCATTTGATCCGGTAGTGACCAGTGTTGTTTTCGACGATGACGAAATTGTTTTGTTGACACCCCTTTTTTCATGACGATAACGAGACGGTGACGAGCTAAACATGGTTCTTTGATGACTAAAACATGACGAGTCGTGTGTGAGTTTTCGTTGACGAGACGAGACTGGACGTACATGTTAGTGGGTGGTCTGTCAGACGTTTAAAACGCAGGACATTTCTGCCTATTGTGCATCTGTCAGTCAAAGGCTAAAAAGTATCAGCAATGCTGCTGCATCCTGTCTTTGTTTGGTCCCGCCCACCTCCTGGCATGGCAACACACCGGTCACAACACACACCGGTCACTAGTCACACGCACAACAACACACCGGTCACTAGTCACACGCACAACAACACACCGGCCACTAGTCACACACACAACACACCGGTCACTAGTCACACACACAAAACACACCGGTCACTAGTCACACACAAAACACACCGGTCACTAGTCACACACAACACACTGGTCACTAGTCACACTCACAGACACGCAATTTTGTTTATTAATTCATTGATGGACCATGGCAACAGCGTCAACAAAGGGGCTTGAACAAATTTAAGTTGAACTATAGAGATAAAAGGTTTCTGCCCAACAGCAATGAAGTACAGCACGGCAGCATTGCATCTCCATCAATGGGAAAGTCTCGGCACGAGCTGTCAATCTGTAAGGAATCTGGTTCTTATGCAAAAGCCTTAAGGTTAACTGTTGTTTTATGAATTGCAACACTCGATACAACCTGTCAACCTTGATTCCAATTTCCAAAACTTATTGACATAAATTAATTTGTTAAAAGACTAAAACTTTTTTTTTTTTTTTTTTACTAAAACTGACTAAAACTAGACTAAAACCTTTTTGAGTTTTTGTCGACTAAAACTGGACTAAAACTATCACGTATAGAAATGACTAAAATGTGACTAAAACTAATAAGCATTCTCATCCAAAAGACTAAGACTAAAACTAAAACTAAGATGGCTGCCAAAAACAACACTGGTCGTGACAGAACCAACCAACTCGATATGGAAGAAGCTAAACAGCACGTTGGCCCCCTCGATGGGAAATTTGATTTGATTCGTGATTAATCGAAATTAATCCACAGCAACCCTGTGATTAATCTAATTAAAAAATTTAATCGTTTGACAACACTAATAAATAGTAAATAAAAAAATCAAAAAGTATTAGCAATTTAAACAGGCTAAAAAAATATTAACTTGCAAGAGAAATATATGAACAATATATACATTATAGACGGGGCATTGAATTAAGATAAGATGAAATGAAATATTAACACAACAATAATAAGAGTAAGGTTCGTATAATACAAACTACATTGGACAAACTAACCTAGATAACTTCAGACTACTCTGAACCAGCCCTGATGTCAAGAGTTACCATGGACTACCCTGGAGTGCCTCAGACTCTTATGAACTGCCCTGTGCTGCCACCGATGATGCTAGAATCCTGTTAGGGATGCAGAGGGTACCAACTGGGAGTACCCTAGCATAGTCTGGATTACCTCAAACTACCCTGGACTACTTCAGATTACTTCAGATCAGACTAGATTACCCCTGACCACCTTAAGATCTCACAGACTACTCTAGACTCCCTCAGACTACCATGGACTACCCCAGACTACTCTAAATTATCTCAGACTACCCTGAACTCACTCAGACTAGCACAAACTACCTCAGACTACCATGGACATACTCAGACTACACTGTACTACCCTACACTACCTTGGACTACCACAGATGACTTAAAATATACATAAACTTCTTTATAATACATGAGACTGTCCAGGAGTCCTTAGATGACCCATAAGTACCATGAAGGGACACTACCCAGGACTGTCCTTAAACAGTCTGGACTACATCAGACTGCCTCAGATTACTTCTGTCCTTTGCTGCTGCAGTCAGGTTGAATAAAGGTCTCCTTCTTGTCCATCAGGCAATCTCCATCATGGGTGATGAGGTATTCAGCTTCACCATGAATCTGACTCCGAACGCCACAGAAGGCGCCGGTTACACTGACACCTCCAAAACTGATGGCAGAGTGAAGTTGAGCGTAGGCTGCATCCAGGTTGTTTACCTGCACAAGTTTGTCATGTCTCTGCTGGTAAGTTTCTCAAAGCGGAGTTAGAATGCCTGAAAGTGTTTGCTGTGCTAAAGAATTATTCTAATGTGATTTTAATGTTTACTTTGTTTTTTTACTTATTTACTTATTTTTTTACTTACACGGTTATTACAGTTCTGTGATCTCAGATTTGTGTTAATTTTTGTCAGTTTAGGTTTAGTTTTTGTATTTATTGTCAGTTTGAGAAAGTGTCAGAAACCAAGAGATCCACTGATACTTAAAACAAATTAGTTATTTGCTCCAAAAAGCTTGAAACTGCAACAATGCCGCTGTCCTTCGTTGAAGTAACTCTTGTTCTGCTCTTAGAACAGATAAGCTATTTTGTTTGATTGCATCAGGTTTTGTAAATGCATGCAATACATGAAGCCATTTTGAGTTATTTGCAGGTTTAAGTAATTTTTTTTTTTACATAGTTTTTGGCATTTTGTTCCTTAATTGATGGAGATGGTAGAAATACAGACAGGAGTTAATGGAGAGACAGTAGGGTATGTGACATGCAACAAAAGTTCCCCAATTGGGAATCAAACCTGGGACGTTAAGTTTATGTATTTATGTGCCTTAATCATTAGGCACGGGGCCCCCTACATTTTTATAGTAGTTTGTTTTTCAAAAACATAAGTTTTAGACAGATGATTTATCTTATTTAGATGATTTATGTTATTTATTTATGACAAATGTCATAAAACATTTTTAATGCAGATTTATTTTTAATCTTGGATTTAAATTTAAGAGTCAATAACATAATAAGTGGACTACATTTATATAGCAAGTTTTTTGGCACTGAGCCAAAGCCGACCCAAACCAGTTTTCATTGTTCTGTGTCTTTTCATTCAGAACTTCACCAACAACTTCCAGACGGCTAAAGATGCTTTGAGCACTGCGACAGCTCAGGCAGCGGAGAAGGCGGCATCCAGTGTTCGAGACTTTGCCCAGAAGAGTTTTCGTCTGTCCATGGACATCAATCTGAAGGCTCCACTCATCATCATCCCCCAGTCTTCCACCTCCCACAATGCACTTGTGATGGACCTGGGTTTGATCACGGTGAGAAACAGTTTCTCTCTGCTTCCCGTCGACGGATGCCCACTGCCAGCTTGCATCGACAACATGGACGTCCAGCTGACGCATCTCAAACTCTCCAGGTAAGTTAGTCGTTTCAGATTCAAGGATCTGCTTCAGATTCAATAACCTCAAACCAAAGACTCTGCAGCATTTTTCAAGGACTGAAGATGTTAACACCAAGACAAGTTTAGAACCTAAACTCAGTATTCCACATTGTTCTTTTTTTGTATATTCAATATGAACAACTGGATTAGAAATTAAACATTTCTTTGGAAAAATCATGCTTATCTTGACTTGTATAAATAAACCATGTATGACATTACCCAATAATCACTCATTTTCATTGAAACTCTGTTTCCCTGTTGTTTATCAGGACCTGTGTGGACCAGGCCTTGGGTCAACCCGACACCGAGCTGCTGGAACCAGTAAACCTGCGTCTGAACATCAAGAGGAACCTGGCAGCTTCCTGGTACAAGAAGATGGTCACCGTGGAGATAAATGGAGATCTGAAGCCCATGAAGGTAGGAGGAGGAAGAGGAGGACCAGTGCGAGGACAAGGTCCTCATGGGCTGGAAAACCTTCAGCTCAGCTTGTCCTGATAGGAAAATCAGAGAATGACCAGTACTGATGGTGGTTTTTAGTTTAAATAACTGATCAGACTGGTACTTTGTATGGGCTGATCTTATGGGGTGATTTTTTAGCGTTTTGTTTTACTGATCATTTTGTTCATTTTCTTGTTTTATTCTCATATAAACTCTGCTCATCCATCCAGTGGCTATTCACTCTTTGGTATTATCTGTTACACTTTGTGTAAAACAGAATATGAAACAATAAGTTTTAGGTTGGAAAATTTAAGGGATCTTCCAATGACCACAGTGGGTGATTTTGTTTTTGACTGAAGTTAGTTGAAATATCTGTCAGTTTATCCAGTATCATTGTCTCTCCACAGAGTAATGCAGAAGGATCCCTCCATGTCACTCAGAGCTTATTATTAAAGAACAAAGCATATATGAATATTACTGTGATACCAGACAACTTACTTACTTTCCAATCTTGTTTTTGCAACCAGTTGACATGTACACCACCAAAGGTACAGTTTGCTCCGAGGATAATCTTCTCCTATAGTGTTAAAGTGTAGCATCACGAGTCTCCTCTGTAGTGAATTCAATTTGTCTGTAGTGATCAGACGTGTGATAGACTGTAGACATTCCTACCAGGACCAGGGTTGTGTCGAATGGTGATCGGCTTTGAAGTGATGATCACTGATTGTTTTTTTTTTTCCCCCTGCTGATATTAAGAAACTAAACCGTTCTAGAAAATTATATCTAAACTCTGCTCCCTGCTGTCCATCCAGATGTTTGAGTTGGAGTGGCAGGTCTGATGACTCTGCTCCTTAAATTTATGCAACCTGTTTGCAAACCTTTTCCATCTATCAATCCTGATGAGTGCACTGTGCAATCTGACAAAACCCTGTAACTCCATTATCCATCTGCCTGCTCACAAAAGCTTTGCTCTTCCAACGCGGATCAGCGTCCACAGTATCCAGCTGCATTGTGGCTGCTGGCAGTCTCAGTGTTAATGAATGCACACAGAGGGATTCACAAGTGTATTTCGGGATTTATATATAAATGACTTTCCCCGTAAAAATAGTTTTCCAATTCACGAATATCCAAGAATATTTATTGTTGTATATGACTGTAAAAACAGTTTACATATAAAAAGGAAGGATTGCAAATGTATTTCTGATGCACACTTGAATATTTCTCGTTTTACATATATTGTTGGAAAACACCCACACACAAATACAGTTAAGTTTACAAATGAAGAACAGGTTGTAAATGCAAGTTCAACAGTTTGTATATGTTATATAATGTTTGTATATGTTATATAATGTTTTTGATGAAAATTGCTATTACCTTCACTTTCACAGACATATTTTACTTTTCCTTCAGCCTCTTAGAGGCTGATATGAGAGCATAGAGGTGATTCACAGCTGTTATCAGTAGGTTGGTGTTTGTGTCTGTGATGAGCACTGTGTCTGTACTGTACTGTAGGTGGAGCTGAGTCAGGATGACTTGAAAGTGCTGCTGAGGATCCTGATGGAAAATCTGGGAGAGGCCGGCAGTTTGGAGCCCGCTGTCCTGAGACAGGAGACCAGTGTGCAGCTCCGAGCATCTGGAGGCCCCACAACAGGTCAAACAGACAGAAACAGATTTATGTTGATATGTTCATATTTACATTTTGAGAATTATCCAAACTGAAATTAGTTCAGCTTCTGTCTCTCAGCTGATGAATGCTGTTGAGATTTTTCATTCTTGATCCTTTCCAGAGTTTTGTTGATGTGATCTGTGTTTATGAGTTCAGGTGATGTTGGGAAGCTGACTGTAAGCGGAGAGGAAGAGGAGGACGAAGCTCAGGAGACTATGAAGTTTAACTTCAGCATCGAGTCTCTTGGTCTGGTTCTGTACCGCAACGACCCAAAGCAGGTCAGTCAGCACATAAAGAGCGGCTGCTGATGGGTTTTATTCAAACTCCTGGATTAGAGTTTTAAAGGTTCTGGGTGTGTTTGCTTCTGATGTACCGATTAAAGAAACCCATGGAAGGCTGATGGAAGACAAGTTAGCAGAACTACTAAACCATCTCTCTGAAGCAAAGTTTTCTTCTGCTTTCCTGAGCTATCATGTCCAGCAGTGATGTGGATCTTTAATGAGCACTGCCCATCAGGCCTGGATAAAGCTGCACCTACTAAGAGTAGATTGGCTCCTGTGAACAATTCCTTGACAACAGTGTTTTAAATGAACCTCTGGCAGAGTTTAGCATTCCACCACAAATCTACCCATTAACAACTTCACTCGCATTATTTAAAAGCCTTGAAATGTCAGACCTCAGCTGTATAAAAATGCATGGCAGATAATGTTGTATAACTGAATGCTGGCAAAACAGAAGTTCTTCTTTCTGCCCCAGCTGCCAATAAAGAGCTCCATCACCAATAGGAATCTGAGGTCCTCTGATCAGGGTTTGTTATTTTGTTCTTCACTCCGGGCTCAAGACAAAAGGAGAGCTTTTCAGGTTCTTACTCTCTAAGATCTGTGGACACCTTTAAGAAGCGGCTCAAGACCTACCTGTTTACATTTTTGTTTAGTTGTTAGTGTGTTATTTAAGCTATACTTAAATTATACTTAATACTTTTTATATTTGTAGTGTGCATGTGTCTTTATGACTGCATTTCATGTTTGATGCAGTACTTGCTTTTTGTCTTTTATTTTGGAGAAAGGTGCTAAATGAATAAATAAATACTCAGTTACTCTACTTTTCAAGTTAAGTCTTATTTAAACAGTTGTGAATTAAAGAATATTTCTCACATCTCAGCTGATAGAAAAGCTGAACTATGAAAATCATTGGTCCCTGTTTTCACAGTTTTTTAAAATCTTTGTCATAAATACCAACACATTTCTGTATTTGTTTTGAAAAAAAAAATCTGAGTCACTTGAATCATGCTCAGTTGGTCCAGGATCAGGAATCTGGTCATTGAATCTTATGTTGGATTTTTGTTTCTGTTCTCTGCAGCCATCAGACCTGCAGCACCATGAGAACCTCAGACTTGGTGAGTTTGCTCTTCACCTGCTGAAAACTTCAGGGAAGATCCTGATCAACGGCAGCATGGAGGTGACCACTGTCCTCACCGCCTGCACGCTGGACGACCTGAGAATGGGCATGGAGAGGGTGACCTCACGGTAGGAGCCACATGTTGGGGATCAACTTAATGGGCAGTTTGGCTATTGATGATAATTAATAATTATCTGAAATAGTAAATAATATCCTATTAAATAATAGGATCTGATATACATCAGATCACCTCGGGGCACCACCCTTAACAGTACACTGCATCACACAGGGCACCGTTATGTTGGGAAAATGATGTCACTTCGTTGTTACAGTTTCATAAAATGAAGGATTTCTGAGTTCTTGGCAGAGTAGATGTTGACATTATTCATTCTTGTACCACATTAAATAATAATAATTTTACTTTATTGATCTCCTTGGGGAAATTCCTTCTCTGCATTTCACCTGTCCTATTCATAGTTAACCTTTGAACTATACATACTAGGAGCAGAGGGCTGCCACGGTGCAGCGCCTGGGGAGCAGTCAGGGTTAAGGGCCTTGCTCAGGGGCCCACAGTGGTGGTGTCTGGGACAAGCAGTTGCTCTCACTTTCCCACCTCAACCTCTTGCCAGTCCAGGGACGCGAACCGGCGACGCACCAGTTGCAAGTTCGCTTCACAAACCACTGCCCAAAAGACACAGCATGTATATTTCCAAGCATTTATTAACACATAACAAAAGCAGAACACATACTAGTCTGACATGTGCTTTATAGTGTGAGTGTGTGTGTGTGTGTGTGTGTGTGTGTGTGTGTGTGTGTGAGTGAAACAAGATGGCTGGTTCAGAAGGTGTCAGGCCGCATGGCCTAGACAAAAGGAAGACTACACACAAGATGGCCGACCCCAAGGATGGCTGCCGGGGGAGGGAGAGTGTGTTCTTTGTTAAAGCTAATGTGTCCAGGTGTGATGTGTGTAGGATAGAGGGTGCCAGGTTAGTAAAGAGAAGGTTAGCATGCAAAGCCTGTGTCGGTGTGAAGCACAACTAACATCAATTTACAGTTTGTCTAACTAATCCTACTATCATCACAGCAATGAAGCTCAATCACAAACTGAATCACCACATGTTCATGAAAGTCAAACAATCCTGTGCTTAGCCGTGTTTAGCTTAGCTTGTCTAACTATCTATGCCCAGTGTAGTTACCAGTCCTTTGAGGAAGAAGAAGCTTGTTAGCTCGGGATCCTGCGGTTGTGGAAGATCCGAGGTGAGAAGGTTGTGGTTGTTCATTGTCCAGGCCAGAGGAGGCTGGTTGCTCCTTGGTTAACAGTTAGCAGCTCCGTGCTAACTGGCTGTGTTGCTCCTTTGTTGAAATCCTCAACCAGGCTTGTGTTGCAGCTGCTGGTGGGAGAACCTTCCTTGTAGGTTCTTTCCTTGATTCTTGGTAGGTGTGACCGCCGTGAGCAGGCCACACTGAGAGCTGGTTTCTGCTCCCTTGTTGGAGCTGAGAGGAGAAGCTGCTGCCTCCTTGGCAGAGCTGGAGAGAAGAGAGTGAGTTGTTGAGAAGACTTGGGGATGGGTCCTGGCTGGAGTTAACACCTAGTTGTTAACAGGAAGACTGTCGGGGCTTGGCTCCTTTGCCCCCCACATGAGACATGAGACAGACCCTAAACTGGAATGTCTTATCTTATCTGGTCTTTTACATCACACAATGAACAAACTCATCTGTGCACTTCCAGTGGTCCCAACACACATGAATTGTGGGACGAATAAAGGAATATTATTATCTTATGAACTGCGTTTTCTCTCAGCCTGTGATCGAACAGACTTGTTAAATGAATTATATTGTGGATACATTTAGAACAAACACTCCCAGTTTCATTGTATTAGCATACAGTTTTCTAAAACAGAAAAATCACGTGGTTTGTAGTGACACCTGTAAACCTGTGGCTGCTAATATGCTAAATCATGTGAACTCTGTCGTCTTTTTAATTGTCCTTGTGGCTGCAGGATGATCGGTCAGAGAGATGAGGAAAGCTCTGAGGCAATGATCGATGTGACTTATCGACAGAGCACTGGTGAACGGGAAGTGGTGGCTGTTCTGCAGAAACTCTACCTGTGTGCCAGTGTGGAGTTTCTGATGGAGGTCGCAGATTTCTTCTTGCAGGCTCTGGCGCAGGGTTTGTCTCCAACCACCACCTCTGCAACGAGCGACAGACTGCCACTGAAACAGACCACTGAACCTCGAGATGACACCAAGACTGGTAAGACCAAGAGGCCCAAAGACTCACACAAAGGGAGGGATGGTCTTCCTAAAAGGCAACATTGGAAAGAGTAAAAGAGATTTAAAATGAATACAATGAACGGTAAATAATTAACAAACAATACAGCAGTAAAGAGTTGGGATCCTAACAGGATCTTGAGCTCAATCTGAGGGCTTGTGAGATGATTAACGTGATAAGAGAGTAGAAAAAGCACATTTCTGCTACACAAAATCAGGTTCATATTTTTGAGAAGTTGTTCTAATCTTTTGCTGTGAATCTTACCACTGAAATGTTTTAAAGCATAAAATCTGAGAAGGAAAATACAGGTAGTTACAGCTGGTAGGTGTATACAACCTGTGACAATGTAAATGTTTAGTTTTAATGGGTCACAGGTCTAAAAGATTGGAAACCACTGAGGGATAATAAAGTGGATTTTAAATTTCAACAAACTGACAAAAGACTGATATACTAAAATATATGACATACGTACATGAACAGCAATATTAAGTCAAGTAATATATGTATTCTCAAAAAGAAGTTTCTGTGCAAATTTTCCGATAAATATTTAACTGAAGTAAAACAATGAATAAAAATTAAGTCTGCCAATTGGTTGCATGTGTTTCTATTGTTTTGTTCAAAAGTAAAAACAGCTCACCTTTCAAAGGCAAAGATCACGCTCAGATGACGTTGTTCTGATTCAGTTTTTCATTTAGTCAACTTGCTGTAAGTAGGTAACTGTAAACAATGGTGCCAAGTTCATTTCCTGAGCTTACTTGAGAAAATGTAACATGAAGTGTACTTAATGTAAATTTTACCTCATTTAGTTTTTGTTTTGTGTTGTTTCTTCCCCGGTGAAGCATTATTGAAATGTACTGTACATCTTATAAAAAGAAGTTTCACCACCTCTGGCTTGTCCTTTAGGCACTCCAGGGTGCAGCACCCAGTTTGAGAACCTCTGCATTACAGACAGCAACAGACACCATGTTTGCGAATAATAGAACTGAAAGGCAACAAGTACAGACAGAAAAGAACAGGACTGTAACAAAGGATATATTTACTCTTTCTGAAGACACACAGTAGTTTTCATATGTCTGATAACCAAACCAGACCGACATTTCCAGCCTTTCACCAAGGAGATCATAATCGACTCTATCATATGCAGTCTAGTACCAGAATAAATATTTTTCAGGTATTAAAAGTTTTGTTAGAAATCATAACAATTAAGAAAATTGTGACTGTTCAATGTGACAAAGTCAAAACAGAAATAAAAACCACAGTGAATCTAAACTGATAATGATAAAACCCAGAAACCTGTCTGCAGTGATGAAACCATCAGTACCTGTTTGTCTTCTGTCTGCAGCCTCAATGGTTCGAACTCGGGTTCGGGCGGTGGTGGTGGACCCAGAGGTGGTTTTCGTGGCCAGCCTGATGAAAGCTGATGCCCCCGCCCTTGTGGCCTCCTTTCAGTGTGACGTCACCCTTCAGGCCGAGGAAGACGGTACACAGAACATGAGAGCCAACTTGAGAGAGCTGAAAGTCCTCGCCTGCCCCTTCATCCAGAACAAGGGGACCAATGCTGTCACCACCGTAAGATCTCATGTGCAGGTCATATGTTGGGTCACACCAGGTCACAGAAGGTCCTACCATTTAGGGTTTAAAGGATTGGTCTTTTGTTATACTATCATTTTCTTCTTATCAAATCTCATGTTCAGATTCAGACCATTAACATGTTTATCCATCTCTCAATACTGTCTGACTTCCTGTCTGTGGCTCCCAGCTCAAAGCAGTTTTTTCTTACAGAATACATAAATCTTTACAAGTATCTCACAAATATAGAGTTTCATTTTTATCAAAGGTTCAGTCATTTCCGAAAACAGCTGCTCATTGTAGAGAAAATAGTTTTTGCTGGGGACTACATTTGGTGCTTTAAAAATATGTTTTCCATGTGAAGCTGATGCTGTCCAGACTGCAGATTATCCAACAGGGGGAGCTGCTCACTTACAATTGTAGCAATTCTACAAGTTTCTTGTCATCTATATTGGAATCACTGTCAGACAATGAATGATTACAGAAAAAACTATTTAAAAGGATTCTAAAGATATTTAAGGAAAAGAGTTTGAGGTCTAACGTCATTGAGCTGCAATTCTTATGTGAAAGGTACTGTACAAATAATAATAACAACAACAACAATAATAACAATAATTTTGAGTATACTTTCCAGTTACATCAGGTTTTCTTCGAAGCATCTGTGGTAGGAAACAGAATACTGTACTTCACACTCTTTTTACCCTCTCACTTACATCCTGCCTTTAGTGTACCAACATTCTGCACAGTCTGTCTGTGTTGTGCTCAAGTTACATAGCAGAAATATCTTCGATAATTTTCTTCTTCAGCTGAAACACTTTTGACCTGCATACTACGTCAACACATCAGCCAAACTCTGATTCCTCTGACTCTGTCTAATAGGTGTTGAGACCCTGCTCAGTCGCCTTGGAAACCAAAACCCAGCCCAACCAACCACTGAGCGGCTCTGTGACAGTGGAGGAAGTTATTGTCAAGGTACATTCATTAATCACATTTATTAGCCAAGAATGCAAACATACAATGCCTGTTTAATCTATTTACAGACAATTATGATGGCTTTGAAATGGAATATAAAAGTTTTTGAAAGTATCGTATGTAAAGGTGTCAAGTGCATGATTAGAGGAGGGATGTGTAACCAGAGACAATAATATAACAGAGGACATGTAACATAATGTGAAGTGTAGTTTGTTAACAACAGTTCAACTATTTAGCAGAACAAAGAAGCCGTTCAAAGAGTCTGTGTCCAGGGTGGAATGGGTCGGAAATAGTCTTGACGATTGCGGCTGATTAATAGGGGTCATGGGGTTTTGTTTACAATGGGTGGGTTTACAGCCAATGAGCTTTTCAGCTGAGCAAATGATGCACTGCAGCCTCTGAATGTCCTGTTAGTTTGCTTCACTGTACCAGACAGTGATGGAAGATGTGAGGAAGGACTTCATGATAGCAGTGTAGAACTGGATCAATGCTGCCCGTGGCAGGTTGAGCCTCTTCAGCTGCCTCAGGTAGACCAACCTCTGTTAGGCCTAGATAAATAGATATATAGATAGATTGTTTGATCAACCTGGTCAACCTTGTTTACAACCTGTCTGACTGTTTGTGTTGTCATCCCACTGGACTCATAGTGGTGTTACTGTGTCTGCAGAAACTCTCATCATAATAAGTAACAGAAATGATGGACAAGGTTCCAGGTGATAAGCAAACCATCAATGAACCCTTCATCCATGTGTCTTTGTCCTACAGATCTCTCCCTTCATCCTCAACACAGTGATGACAATAATGGCTGCCATGACAGCAAAGCAGCATGCCGAGCAGAATCAGGAGACAAAGTCAAATGTCAGCGACCTATGGTCGGTCATGAATATCTATGACTGTAACTACTGGTTCCTGGGAGTGGACCAGGCCACCGAGGTCACTGAGAGCTTCAGAGAGCAGGACGGATGCAACGAGGGCGAGAACTTTGCCGCAGAGGTCAAGGTACAACATTTCAGCTTCTCTAAAGAGGATTTTATTCTGAAACTTAATAATGAGGTGCTCAGATCTGATTCCTGTTGATGAGGTGTTGTCACCCTACAGGTAGTTCAGGTGACTCTGGAGTCTGGTTTGGGTCATCGAACTGTCCCTCTGCTCCTGGCAGAGTCCTCCTTCAACGGATCAGCGAAAAACTGGTCATCTTTGCTGCAGCTGAGAGCCGACGTGACGCTGGAGGTGAGAACTGATCCTTCATACCCAACCCCAAACTCTCATTGACATGTAAGACAAAAAACCTCAAGTTTTAGATTTAGATGTGATCTGTGAAAATGGTCTGTAGGAACACCTTTTTTTTTTTTTTTTTTTTTTTAACTTTTTTTTTTAACTTTTTTATGTCGTTATTTATTGTGAAATTTCTGAATATTGAGTTGATAATGAGGAAAAGCAGGGCAACTGAGTGATGGGTGGTTTTGCAACTGCTGAAAAAATGTACATATACAACATAAAGATGTTTTATTATGTATGTACTGTATATGTGTGTGCAGGTGAACTACTTTAATGAAATTCATGCCGTGTGGGAGCCTCTAATTGAACGAGTCGACAGCGGCAAACGCAGGTGGAACCTAGAGATTGAGGTAAATGTGTTAGTTTTTAGCCACTTGAGGTAAATGTGTTAGCTGTTAGCCACTGGTTCTACCACTACTCTTACCATTGTGTATATTAGCTGCAGATGTTTTGCATCTAGAATATCAAACCTCTTTGAACTGTTGAAACTGCTGTCCTTTGTGTAGTGTACAACCTCAAGTTTTACCCTCACAGGGAGCCAAAGTGTCAGTCAGATTTACAATCCTGATTCCAAAAATGCTGGGACTCTGTGTAAAACATAAATAAAACAGAATGTGATCCAATCCTTTTTGACATATACTCAAACTGGACAAAGACAATCTATTGAATGTTTGACCTCATTGACTTCATTAATTTTAAAAAAATATCTGCTTATTCTGAATTTGATGTCAGCAACACGTTTCAAACAAGATCAACAGGATCCAAAATCACCTGTTTGGATCGTTCCACAGGTACACAGGTTCATTAGTAACAGGTGATAGTATCATGATTGGATATTAAAGGGGCATCTTGGAAAGGCTCAGTAGTTCACAAGCGAGGATGGAGAGAGGTTCAACACTGTCGACACATTTCAACACATGGTTGTATAAAGGAGATAATTACATGAACTTGGGAAAACTTGACCTTGTTTCTGACTCACTTTGTGTTGTGATTTTGCATGGACTGCCATACAGAATCTCATCTGTCAATAAATCGATTACGATCAGCCTGCATACAAAATCAAGTCAGGTGCCGGTATTTATACAGCCCAATATCTCAATATGCCTGAAGGGGCTTTACAATCTGTACAGGATACAACGCCCTCTATCCTGAGACCCTTGATTTGGATCAAGAAAAATGAAAAAGGGGAACAAACCTCAGGAAGAGCAGCAGAGAAACAATCCCTCTCCCAGGACAGGAAATAGATGTTGTGTGTACACATTGGACTAACTAAAGTATAAACAAATTATGATGACAAAAATACAGTTACATTTAGAGTGTGAAACATATGAGAAGAATATTGATTCGGGAGGACATTGAACTACTTCAGTTGTCCCGGACAGTCACTGGTCCAGCAGAAACATTTGTCTGAGCTGGCACGCTTGACCAGAGGATGGAGCAACTGCATGTGACACTGAAGACACATGTCAGCAAAGACAGTCCAACAATATCCAGACGCTTAGGGTTAGCTTTTTAACTATCTCAATGACCTGTGCCAGAGAACTGGACAAGCCTTCCCCCCAAGTTTTTCAGGTCTGTCTCCTCAATGGAGAGTGTATCAGTCAGGCTCAGGAGTTCCTCAAAGAGTTCATCTGCCATCTGGCAATATCTTCAGTCCAGGACAGCAGTTGCCCCTGGTCTATGCTGAGCCCCCTCCCTCTTCTAAATCATCTCAAGGTCTTTTGCTTCAGTGACATTAAAACATTAAAGGTTAGTTTGATTGGAATCGGGTGAAAAACACTCAATGAGAAATCTTTCCTTTTTGTTTTCTATGTTTCTTCAGATGAAGAACAACCCAGTTCAGGACAAGAGTCCCATTCATGGAGATGACTTTGTCATTCTTCCTGAACCTCGCACGGCAATCAACATCTGCTCTAAAGACACCATGAACATCACTGTCTCCCAGTGCAGCCTCAATGTCTTGCACAACCTTACTAAGGTACAACACATCGTAACATGTTCCTTAACCTCACCAAGGTAAGATACATCATAACATATTGTATGTATTCAAAGTATTTATGGTATTTGTCATGTTATAAATGATCTGTTGTAAATCTGTCCGCCTGAGAGAGGCTGGACTTGGATTTAATATCACCTCCTGAGCAGAGCTGAAATTTAGTTTCAGGAACTAGCCCAAAACAGAAGAACAGTAGAAACATAAGCAAAGCCAGAGACAATGGATCCACCTGAAGTCACAGGTCGATAAGCTCCTGTAGTCGAAATGGCTTGTGCTACAACCAGCCTTTCCTTGAAGTATTTTCATGCATTATTCGTGAACTCGTGTTGTTGGAGTTTTACAGGACTGATAAAAACGGGCTCCTCTAACAGACAGTGCTGCCTTATCCACCGTCATAAGCTGCGTGGATAAACATTACTAATTTGTCATTGCTGTGTTTTGATTAGGCATTCTCAGAGGGCACTGCCGCCACCTTTGACTGTTCTCTGAAGGAGAAGGCCCCATTCACGATCAGAAACTCTCTTGGGATTCCTCTCATCGTGCAGCATAGTGCCAATCTGAGGCCAGTGGGTTCACCAGCACAGGGAAAACTGCATGAGCTGTCTGTGGATCAGAGCATGGACCTGGAGCACTCCATTTTTGAATCATCGTCACGAGGCAAACTATCGGCTCTACAGCGGCAAGAGAGCTGCCTGTTCAACCTCACTATTGGTCAGAATGCCTCACTTTCACTGCAGTCTCATCCTGTGGTTTAACATTCACACCAACATTAATTTCTGCCCACTACATGTACAACCCCAATTCCTAAAAAGTTGATACTGTATAAATCATAAATAAAAACAGAATGCAATGATTTGCAAATACTTTTTGAACTATATTCAGTTGAATACAGTACAAGACAAGATTTTTAATTTTCAAATTGACAAACTTTATTGATTTTTGTAAATATTCACTCATCCTGAATTTGCCTGCAACATGTTATAAAAATGTTGGAACAGGATCATGTTTACCTCTATATTCCACCACCTTTTCTTTTAACACTCAGTAAGAGTTTGAGGACTGAGGACACTATTGACGTTTGCAGGTCTGGAGTGTAGGCAGGTCAGTCTAGTATCTGGACTCTACGTTACTCACTGCAAAGCCTCGTTGCTGTAACACAGCAGAATGTGGCTCTGCATTGTCTTGCTGGAAGAAGCAGGGACGTCCCTGAAAAAGTTTTGATGCAGCATGTTGCTCCAAAACCTGTATGAACCTTTCAGCTTTAATGGAGCCTAAACAGATGTACAAGTTACCCACAGATTGTCACAGATGCTTCTAAACTTGTGCTAAAACAATATGAAATTTGGACTCATCAGACCACAGGACACTTTTCCACTTTGTCAGTCCCAAGTCCCAAGTCCCAAGCGGCTGAAAAATGAAGCTGCGGCAGTGCTAGAAACTGCAGTTCCTCAAATGGCCACTTGAAGCTGGCTTGAAAAGCAAGTCAACTTTACAGCAGAAATAAACATGTTTACAGCCTGGTACAAAAAATAGTTTTGGTCTATAAAGTTTATTCCCCCCTTAATTACATTAACTGTTTAAAATATACTAAGGTTTAAAGTTATGCATGATTAAGGGCATGATAACTTTGATTGACAGCTGTCTACTGGCTGTCTGCTCCCAAGACGGAGCTCAGCTCAGTTGCTGAACTTCGGCTGTGTTTGTGTTTTTGCCTTTTAGATATTTTTTCATGCAAATAAGATAAATAACATGGCTGCTGTACAGTTAATTGCACTAACAGACTGTCCAAAAAATCTGTGCTACTGTTTTTTGTTTTTTTTAACGTGAACTAGCTAATTAGCCAGCAAATGAATTAGCCTTGCAAACTTGCAACCTCATCTTCTAGGTAGCGGCACAAATTTTTTTTACACAAATGAGTTGCTATAGACACCTTTAACATTCACTATATTGTGTTGTTTGGTGGGAGAGCACTGATAGATAATAGACATACCATTAGCCAAAGTGATTGCAATGACAGTTTAATGCAACTTTGTTGGGGGTGTTCTAAACATCAGAAACACTGTCTACCAGGACATTTGGATGGTTTTGGTGGCAGTTTTAATATCTGGTTATGGAAATTGTTCTATGGGAGAACCTGTAGAAGTGTCCCTCCTGTAAGTAAAACTGATGATGTGTGAATAAAGATTAAAGATGGCTGATGTGTCTCTGAACCCATAGTTCCCTCTGGATACAGTGAGATCTCCAACATTGCTGTAGACAAACCAGGTCGCCGTCTCTACAACATACGTGGTCCGATGCTACAGGAGGCGGTTTCTGTGCTGCTGCAAATTGATGCTGCCGAGGGCAACAAGGTCATCACTATCCGCTCACCACTGCAGGTCTGAATCACAGACACTCAAAAATTTGACCACACAGTTCTCTGAAAGTCTGAACACATAGTTGAAGAACCAACAGCAGGACAGCTTCATTTTAACTGTTTGTTGTTTGTGTTTTCAGATAAAGAATCACTTCTCTGTGCCGTTCACCATCATGAAGTACTGTCCAACATCCAGGAGCCTGCAGAGTGTTGGACAGGCTGAACCTGAGAGAGAGTTTCACATTGCTTTAGAAACATATAGGTAGCATCACACTGCCTTGGGACACAAGGGAAAACATTGGGTGTTTGTTAGCATGCGGCACTATCAATGAGGCATCAGTTTCCATCTCTCAGATTTAAATCAGTGCTTCATATTTGTTTCTGATCAATGTTCATCATCAGAGGGCCGTACTACGAAGCAAGGTAACTGGCTTATCAGGGTAGGTTCAGGAGTAACTTTGTGACGTTGGGGGTAACTTCCTGATTAACCTGTACTACAAAAGGTGGATAGATTTTACTCGAGGTGTGTTGTCATGGCAATTCACGCTGCATCTCTAAACTGCTCCGAGCAGGTTATGTTCATGGTTAACTCGAGGTTACTCTGTGTAAGCCCCGCCCCTCCGCTACAGTTGATTGAGAAAAATGATTTGACATTTGGAAGAGCCAGTCGACGTTGGTGCACAGATTATGAGTGGCTCAGTCTGCAGGTCAACTGTGTTTAGAGACCAGAGTTCACCCCGATGGTGTTCTCTATGAAAGATATGGATTTCACTATCTCTGCTTGGCTTCTGGGTCCAGACGTCTCCACAGCCAGTGGCCGGAGTGAAGCCTCACTGTTGGACACACAGTGTATAAGTGTAGGCTACACAACACATCTGTCCTCAGTGTTAATGATCAGGACGATTCATACACACCTTGATAGAATATTTGTATATTTCATCCTGACCTGTTGTTAGAGTGAAGTTCTTGTTAACAGCAGCTTTACATTCATTCAGGTCGGTCTACAGCCGAGGAGCTTTAGGAGCAGAGCTTCATTCATTAACACAGAGGAACGGCTCAGTTTCACAGATGGAGCCATGTGGAGGCTGGAACTGAATTATCCTCATTGTTTTCACATAGTTACATTATTTAGATTTAGACTATTTTATGTGTCCTTACATCGCAATCTGTGAAAAACATGCAAGACCAGTCATCACACAGAAACTGTCTGCGGTGCCGAACACACCTCTTTTACACGAACGCGCACAGACTCTGATTAAGTTAACACGGACTCAACAAACCAACATCTTAATGACCGTCATAGTACCGATTAACACCAGCTGAGACGGCCAGAGTTTGTCAACCCCGACTTGCCTTGATGACCCCGAGTTAAATTGAAGTAGGCTATACTCGCTTCGTAGTACAGCCCTCAGGTAATTGTCTGTTTTGTGAAGTGAAGTCTTATCCTTCCTAGATGTCAGCTGTTTGTGCGTCCAGCGGGATGTCTGGATGGTCAGTACGGGCCATCCTCCGCCTGCGTGGCGTGGAAAGAGCAGGTGCACCATAGTTTGGAAGTGCGTTCAGTGCTGCAGTGTCCAGCGACCGACAGTAGCCTGCTGCCGCTGATGGTCAGTACGCTGGCCGTCCCTGATGACCTGAGACACATCGCCAGCCATGGAGAGGAGGACTGGGACCCCGCCTACGTCATCCACCTCCACCCTATGGCCACACTACGCAACCTGCTGCCCTACACTGTTCGCTACATGATGGAGGTACAGCAGCTTCTACAGAAAGCAAAAGCAAATGTGAATTAATAGGTCAATATAAGGTCTATAAAATGTATTTATATAGATGAAAAATTACTAATTTTTGTTCATTTATCAGCGTGAGTCACATTAATTAGAATTGGACCAGTGAGATTAAAGAAAATTTGAATCCACAGAGCACATGATGAAATCCACAGAGCACATGATGAAATTAATTATTAATTTCTCTTCACCGTTTGTACAAACAAATAAAATACAATTAGTCAGAAATCAGTAATCTAAACATCTACCTAACCCTGAGATAATGAAATCTAGTTCAGTCATTTTATCTGGTTTCTTCTGATCTTGTCTGATCTGGTCTTTCCTCCTCAGAACTCAGCAGACTCTTATGAGCTTCAGGAAGGCAGCACATCAGACCTCCTGAATGCTTGTGTCTCAGGTGAGATCATGTCACTGGTGCTGATGAGGTATCAGGGCCGCAACTGGCACGGACACATTCGTATCGATCAGGAAATGCCTGAGTTCTTCCCTGTGTGTCTTACCTGTGACTCGGACACCAACATGACGATTGACACGAGCGTTCATGTGACAAGAACGACGAGCCGCCTGCTGCTGTCAATCTTCAGCCCCTACTGGATCATCAACAAGACTTCTCGAGTGCTGCAGTATAGAGCCGAGGACATCAGTGTCAAACACCCAGCTGACTACCGAGACATCGTTCTGTTTTCCTTCAGAAAGAAAAACTTCTTCAGCAAGAGCAAGGTGAGAAAAATACTTAGACAGGCAGACTACTGCCAGAGTCCCAACATCGAGTCCAAAGAGGCAGATATCTGCGTCTGAGGACAGTGATTCCCATTTGTTCAATACTCATCTCAACAACCATCAGATTTCTGTAAAATAGATTTGAAGTTTTCTAAATTTTTTTGGTCTTACCTAACCTTTGGGTTTGCAACCAAATTTTTTGTCGTGGGTCATACCAAAATGTTTGGTTACTGTTTGTGCTTTTTTTCTTTTCCTTGAGGCTACATAAACAAATTTTTTTCAAGTGTTTCCCAAATTCATGTACTTTTTGCTTTTACCTGAACTTGAACATGAAAACTAAAAATGTACCTCGCCACATTTTATGATGCTGAAATGATTTGCACTATGCATTGAGGTTACTATCAACAGAATTGTGTTCACTGGAGTATTTGTTATAGAAACAGCAGTAGTTCATTGTGTTTGTTGCAGCTCCAGCTGTGTGTCTCTACCAGCTCCTGGTCTGATGGTTTCTCTCTGGACACTGTGGGAAGTTATGGCTGTGTTTGCTGTCCTGCCAACAACATGGACTTCCTGGTAACTAAAAACCTCTCTGAGCATCTCTGTTCAGTGCAAAGACTTGGGTTATTTTGTGTTATTAAACTTGGATTCAAGGTATCTTGGATGGCTAAGACAATTTTACATAAAACCACCTAAATAATCTTAAACGCAGCTGGGACCAGATGAGATTAAATCATGTTAGTGTCAGATTAGTTAACAAAACACTCTCAACTCAAAGTCCACTTATTCACTATGCTTTTGACCATATCGCACAATTTGAGCACCTACAGGTTCCATGAAAACTGAGCTGCTGATGAAGATTGTGTGATACTGTAAAAAGCTCCAGAACAAGCACTGGATTAGCAAAATCAGATCAGATCAGATTAGATTAGAAGAAGGCAAGAGGAAGGTGACCTAGAGCTGAAACAATTAATCAATTCGTCGATTAGTCAAACAACAGAAAACTAACATAAGTTTTGATGTAAGATTAATGGTTTTTCTTTTTTTTTAACAAAAATACCACAAATGTTCTTTTTTTAGTTTTGCAAATGTGAATAATTGTTGGTTTCAATCTTTAATGATAATGAACTGAATATCTTTGGTATTTGGACTGTTTATCTGCCATGATAGGACATTTACTGTATAGAAGTCACGTTGAGTTTAGAGAAGTTGTGATTGATGTTTTTTCACAATTTTTTGACCTTTTATAGACCAAATTAGTAATTGATTAGTTGAAGAAATTATCAACTGATTTTTCTTGCTCTTCACTGTTTTACTTTGACTTTATCAGTATTTGTGTTTGTGTGTCCAGGTGGGTGTTAGTATTCAGATGAGCAGTTTTAACCTGACCAGGATCGTGACCATGAGTCCTTTCTACACCCTGGTTAACAAGTCATCATATGAGCTGGAGGTGGGAGAGGTCACCCGCCAGACCACCACCAGGTGGCATTACATCTCCTCAAAAGAGGTGAATTTGACTCCTGCGCATTTGTCCTATAGACTGTCCACAACAACTTAAATGAGGAAGCCAATTGCTCAATGAAATTGTAGCCAAATAGCATTGCTCTGAGAATCACCCAGTCAGTGTTGATCTCTGTAGAATTTGTTGGATAAATCCAGACATTTGAATCAATGTACTTTCAGATTTTGTATCCACTTTTGGACTGGACAGAATTTAGTGCTAAATACAATACGGCCCTTTTGATCGAAGCATCTCCGTAGTAACAGCTGCTGAGGCTCATGGGTACTGTAGTATTTAGAGCTGTTCCACAGACCAAACTGATGGCCATAACAGGACTCTACGGTCTTTATTGATCAAAAACTCTGAATTCTGTCAGATACAGATATGGTGTGCTTCAGTTTTTATTACAGTATCTATTCCTGTTTATGTGTATTCACACCTCCTACCATGAGGTGGAGCATCCTGCTTTGAGCAAAATGATAAAGAGAAGTAATGTTTACCAAATCTTGCAGAGTAGCAGCACCTCAGAGGCAACTGTAGTAAGTAGTCCGAAGAGCCTGTTATATTGTCGTTGTTGTTTTGCAGTGCCTCCCTCTGTGGCCAGAGAACAGTTCGGGGAAGTTGTGTGTCCGTGTGGTTGGATCTGAATCCGCCTCCAAGTTCTTCTTTTTTAACCGGCAGGACAATGGCACCCTTCTGAGCCTTGACATGGTCAGTGTCTCAGATGGACCAATCACATAAGCTGATTTTACTCTCAGAGTTTAGTACAATTCAGGGCTTTTCACTTGTGTGTGTTTTCAGTGCGGTGGGATCATCGTGGAAGTCAACATCTCCGATCTCTCCACCGTTATCAGCTTCAGTGATTACTATGAAGGAGCAGCTCCGGCCCTGCTGCTTAACCACACACCCTGGGTCACCATCAGCTACAGGCAGAGGTCTGAGGTCACACACACACACACACACATTTCATTTTTTGAGTCTCTCCTGGTCTGAGCCCTGACCGAAGACCAATTTGCTCTGGGAGACCCTCCCAGGATCTGTTTCCCCTAACAACACCGCTCAGCCCAGGGTCTTGGAGGTATGCAAACACCTCCACCACATTAAGGGTGGCACTGTCTGAGCTTTGTTGGCACATGTCTTTAGCATCACACTCATGAATCATATAGAAATTGAATCAACAATCAACAAAAGCAAAATGAAATGGTCAGTTACTGGCTATTTCAGATAGATACAAGTAATACGCACTGATTTCACATTTTATTTTGCAGAAATTTCAGAAATTTGCTTAGAAATTTTCTTGAGAATGTAATAGAAACCTAACTACCCTCACTCTATTTTTTGCTCAGCGGTTCAACAGTGGTTCACCAGCTGAAGCCCGGTGAGGCCCGGCGGTTTGCATGGGATGATCCGGCCAGTGTCCGAACGCTCAGCTGGAGCTGCATGGAACATTCTGGGGAGCTGGACCTACTGAAGGTCTGACATTATCGAGTTAAATTTGTCCCTTAATAAAAATGCAAAGAAATGTGGGATTGCAAACAATCCAACAAAAACTACAATCCCCAAACTACTGTCAATCCAAAAATATGACAAAGAGGTTCAGTATGACAGGAAATGTGTTTTACATCTAGCTTGACACAGCGTGACTGCCATTGTTTGCTTTATGTTTCTTATTTTTGGTTGGTGATTCATAATTTTACTTTGGCTTCTTAGCTTTTCTGAGCTTAGGATTAGGGTTAGTCAGTTTTATCAGGTGTCTTTCAGAAAAATGTTTTCGGGTTGTTCCCCCAAGTGGCCAAAGAAATCAATTAAGGTAGCTTTGACCAAACTCAGAGTTTAAAAGACCAAAAATAGAACCCTGAGGAAACCACAAGTAATTACTGACGCTGCCAATGGAATAATCATGTTGCTCTGTCTGCTGGATGTGGAACTAGGCAGCTGTTTGATAACATGTTTCCATCAGTTCAATTATATGTCTATAAAGCTCTCAAGATTTTATTTCAGATGTTGAGTGTGAAGGTTCGTTCCTGATCTTAGAGTCAGCTATTTGAACAAAAAATAATTCAAGAAATCAGACATTCCGTCCCTGACAGTTGGTCTATAACTGGTCTTTGCTTCAGGATGAGGTTGGTCAGTTCTCCTATGACAGCCTGTCTCAGGTCCACTGGGTTTCCTTCCTGGATGGACGCCAGCGGGTGCTGCTGTTCACAGAGGACGTTGCTGTGGTCACGAAGGCTCGACAGGCTGAAGAGCTCGAACAGTTCCAACAGGAAGTAAAAGTGTCGCTGCAAAACCTCGGACTGTCACTGATCAACAACACCAGCCAGCAGGAGATCGCTTACATCGGCATCACCAGGTAAACTCATAACCAGGGGACTGTACTGTGAAGCAAGTTGGACATTGCCTGGCTTTCTATGTATTAACTGGCTCAACAAACCTAAAAGTCTAATCAGACATACTGAGTATTACAACGGTGGTTATCTCTAGGTGCGTTCTCATAAAAAAGGCTTTTGGCTTGTCATGTAACTCTTGGACTGATCACGTGTCTCCTTCAATTCAGAGGAACAGGTTGTTATAATGGAGAGCTATGATATAAATATATTACAGCAGAAAGCAATGCTATTCATGGAAATAAGGCAAGGGAGGAGTTAATATATTGATTTTAGCACTCAGTGCACTCTCAATGCCTCCCGTCTGTTTCTAATGTGACAACTGCACATTGTAGATTGTAAACTTGAAGCAGCAGATTTAAACATTAAACTCATTTAGGTCTGACACTGTCCTATAATTAAGGTTACGTGGAAATCACTTTAGTTTTTGACCAAATCAGATTGAAGATAAGATAAACCTTTATTCGTCCCACAGTGGGGAAATTTGCATTGCACAGCAGCAAGGAGATAGAACAAGTTAAAAATGAATATAAACAAGCTGAAAAGAGTATTTCCAAATTTATCAAATTTAACAAGTTTACACTGGATTATTTACAGATGTACATGAGAATATGAATATAAGATGAATATGATATATATGACCAGTATAGAAGAATTAAATATGGAATATTAAATATCAAGTATTGCACTTGAAATTAACGGTATGGTGTATTGCACAGCAAATGAAGTCTGGAATAAATATACAGATATGAAAAAAGAGTATTGCACAGATACAAACATGGTTGTGTATAGTCTATAGGGAGCAGTGCTGGTTGTGCAGTCTGACAGCTGCAGGAAGAAAAGACCTGCGATATCGCTCCTTCACACACTTCGGGTGAAGCAGTCTATCACTGAAGGAACTCAGAGCTGTTAAAGTGTCCTGCAGGGGGTGGGAGTCATTCTCCAACGTGGATGACAGCTTAGCCACAATCCTCCTCTCTCCCACCACCTCCACTGGGTCCAGGGGGCAATCCAGTGCAGAGCTGGTCTTCTTCATCAGTCTGTCCAGTCTATTCCTGTCTGCAGCTGAAATGCTGCTGCCCCAGCAAGTTACTCCACAAAAAATGGCTGATGCCACAACAGAGTCATAGAAGGTCTTCAGGAGCGCCCCTTGCACTCCAAAAGACCTCAGTCTCCTGAGCAGATAGAGTCTGCTCTGACCCTTCCTGTAAAGTGCAGCAGTGTTATGAGTCCAGTTCAGTTTGTTGTTGAGATGAACACTCAGGTATTTAGAAGATGTCACCATCTCAATGTCCATTCCCTGGATGTTCACTGGTGTCGGAGGGGAGTGAATGCGCCTATGGAAATCCACCACCAGTTCTTTGGTTTTCCCCATGTTAATCTGGAGGCGGTTCCACTGGCACCAGTCCATAAAGTCCTGTGTCTCTGTATTCCCTGTTGTCCCCATCTGTGATGAGGCAGACGATAGCAGAGTCATCAGAGAACTTCTGCAGGTGACAGGTTGGTGTGTTGTGTGAAAAGTCTGCTATGTAGAGGGTGAAAAAGAACGGAGCCAGGACCGTTCCCTGTAGGGCCCCCGTACTGCAGACAACCGTGTCGGACACACAGTACCGTGTCCTCACATACTGTGGACGGTTAGTGAGGTAGTCCAGAATCCAGGATGTGAGGTGCATATCCACCCCTGTGTTCTCCAGCTTGTCCCTCAGAAGTGCTGGCTGTATGGTATTGAACACACTGGAGAAATCAAAAAACATGATTCTCACAGTGCTCCCAGGTTTCTCCAGGTGAGAGAGGGCTCTGTGCTGGAGGAAGATGACAGCGTCATCCACCCCGATGTCAGGTTGATAGGCGAACTGAAGTGGGTCCATCGAAGGACCCACCAGGGGGCGGAGATGAGCAAGGACCAGCCCCTCCAGGGTCTTCATCAGGTAGGATGTTAAAGCCACCAGCCTGTAGCTGCTGAGGTCCTTGGGGTGCGGAGTCTTAGGGACAGGTACCACGCAGGATGTCTTCCATAGCTGTGGCACCCTCCCCAGCTTCAGGCTCAGGTTGACGATTTGCTCAACAACCCGGCACAGCTGGTCTGCGCAGGACTTCAGGAGCCTGGAGTTGATGCCATCTGGACCCGCCGCCTTCTTCACCTTGGTCTTCCGGAGCTGGTTTTTCACCTGGGCTGTTGTGAGGGTCAGGTTGGAGCAGGGGGGCTGTGTGCTGGTGGATGTGGGAGTGTGGGTTGAACTGATGAGCTGAGCAGTGGGAGGTGGCTGTGAGCAGAGAGTTGCAGGAGGGAGGTGGGGGTGGAGCAGTCCACTTGAGGTGTCGATGAGGGGGGTTGCAGCAGGGAGGTCTGGGCCGGGGGAAGGGCAGATCAAATCTGTTGAAGAATAAATTCAGCTCATTCGCCCACTTCTGGTCCCCCACGGCCTGGGAGTCAGGCACCTTGTGGCCAGAGATGGTTTTCAGGCCTCTCCAGACTCCGCTGACGTTGTTCTGCTGCAGCTGTTCCTCCATCTTCCTTCTGTAGCTGTTCTTCCCCTCTCTGAACTTCCTTCTCAGCTCCCTCTGCACAGCCTTCAGCTCCTCCTTATTTCCTGACTTAAAGACCCTCTTCTTCTCCTTTAGGAGAGCCTTAATGTCCAGAGTAGTCCATGGTTTGTTGTTGGAAAAACACCATACAGTCCTGGTGGGTACAGTGTTAACCACACAAAAGTTAATATAGTCCATGATGCAGTCAGTGAAACTGTTGATGTCGTCCCCGTGAGAATCGCAGAGTTCCTCCCACACCGTCATGTTGAAACACTCCTTCGGGGCCTCGTCAGCCTCGTCGGACCATCTCTTCACTGTGCGGGACACAGCTGGCTGCCTGTCTACCAGAGGTTTGTACACAGACTGGAGATGAACCAGGTTATGGTCTGATCTTCCCAGGGGAGGAAGGGGTGATGAGGTGTGTGCCTCCTTGGTGTTGGCGTAACACCAGTCCAGTATTTTATTGTCTCTGGTGCAGCATGTGACATATTGGGTGAAGGTGGGCAGAGTGGAGGATGGAGAGGCAGGGTTCAAGTCCCCAGAGAGCAGAAGGAGGGCCTGTGGATGTTGGGTCTGCAGCCGGCCCGTGACAGAGTGGATGACGTCACAGGCTGCGTCGGCGTTAGCAGAGGGGGGAATATACGCAGCTATCGCGATAACATGCGAGAACCCCCGAGGCAGACAGTATGGCCTCATGCTAACGGCTAACAGTTCAATGTCCTTACAGCAGAGTTGCTCCTTAATAGTGATGTGCCCAGAGTTACACCATCTATCGTTCACAAACACTGCCAGCCCACCTCCTTTCTTCTTACCGCTCTCCTTCGTCCTGTCCGCCCGCAGTCGTTTAAATCCATGTAGTGTAATGATCATATCCGGGGTCCGCGGGGTCAGCCATGTCTCCGTAAACACCATGATGCTGCATTCCTGGTACTCCCTCTGGTGTCGGGTCAGCGGCGCTAACTCGTCCATCTTGTTGTGGAGAGATCTTACATTCCCAATGGTGACGGACGGGAGGACCGGTCTGTATCTTCTCCTCCTGTCGCGGCGCTGGGCTCCGGCACGGCTCCCCCATCTTCTCCTCTTTACCTCTCGGGGAACCTCGGGCCTCTCGTCCAGCAGCACCACTGTGTTGCTGAGCGCCAACAGCTGATCCCGACGGTAAACAATAGGGCCTTGGACGGGCCCCCCAGGCGTAAACGTGGTAAAAAATGAATGAAAAATGCCAGCTCAAACACAGTCACTATGGTGGACATGTAGAACTGGGCATTCAGAAGCACAATGTCAAAAAGGAAAAAGTTCAACGGGGAGCGAGAGCTGCTGTAGCAGGCAGCCACTAGAACGGTGGCACCAAACTAATTGATCAACACCAATAAGATAAGAAATGAATTTTATTGATTCAACAATCTGATGGAAACAGTTTGTGCTGCTGTAATTACACAGATTCAGTCAGAGACATTACTGACATACAGCTCAGCAAGTTTGAATATAGAACAGCTGAGAATCAATATCACTCAGAGAATCAGGAAAAGAATTAGTGAAAGGGTGTCTGATTCAAATCTGAAACTCTGAACAGAACTTTCTCCAGACCTGCTCAGGTTTCCAGCATAAGTTATCATGCAGATCTCACAGGATTAAAAGAGCGCCACCTTGGGGACAATGAAAACACAGACTTTTGGCTCAACAGACCTGCTGACACATTAAACTCACTTTATAGTACACCCCTCAGGTAACACATCTCCAGGTAAAGGGAGGACATAAACAAGGAGGGAGGTAGATCCAGCATGTGTGGCTTGTGTCTGTAGTTCAGGTGTGTGTCTGTCTTACAGTTCAGGTGTAGTTTGGGAGATGAAGCCAAAGAATCGTTGGAAACCGTTCAGTCAGAAGAACATCAACCTGCTGGAGAAAACCTACCAGAGTCAGCTGAGAGGAAAGACCGAGGGGGGCTGGGTCAAACTGGAGACCAACCTGGAGGTCAGAGTTTAACACACATTCACAGACTAAATACAAACATCCAGACTCTCCATCCACAACGCGACGCATTTTCACAGCATTTTTTGATTGATTGACAGTCAGATTTCAGTAGTGAGCTGAATGAGTGTGTGATGTCACTGGTCAGGTCAACCTCGGTGGAGCCACAATGATGATGCGTCAGCCATTTTCCTGCCCAGTGAGGAGGAACTTCCTGTCTGGAATCCAAGTGGAGTTCAAACAGTCGCTGCACCAGCGCAGCCTTAGGGCCCAGCTGCACTGGCTGCAGGTAAACACACACCTAAACACACACACACACACACGCTCAGAAACACTCACCTATATGGCTGAAGATGTTTTTGTATGCAGGTGGATAACCAGCTGCCAGGTGCCATCTTCCCCATTGTCTTCCATCCTGTTCTTCCTCCGAAATCCATCGCTCTGGATTCAGGTGTGTCATTTTATTTACCTGCTTCTACATCTTTAATTTAACCCATTCACCTGTAGAGGCCTCATATTTTCTCTATTTTTCCTCAAAAACCAAAACTGACCTTCTAAATGACCTTAAGGAGCTCCTCTGCAGTGTTTTTCACTCTAGTAACAAAAAGTTTGTCATTGATTTACCATCAGTCCTTGTTTTCTGAGGCATTCTCCATTATCAAGCTTTGTTTAACATGTCATAAAATTGACTTTGTCCATACAACATCTCCAAAAACCTGTAGAAAATGTATTTGAATTGAACTATGTTGAGTCATTCTTAGCTGACAGCATTTATTGTGAAAAACATGGAAGCGCTGAATAACATTAGTAGCTGAGCACATTTAAATTGCATTGTTAAAGAATAATTATCAGAGAAGTTTGTCCATGATTCGGTTTGATTGCTTTCTATTGCTGTGCTGAGCTGAGTCTCTTCTAACACTTAGCTTTCCCTCCACAGAACCGAAGCCATTCATTGACGTGTCCATCATCACCAGATTCAACCAGCACAGCAGCGTCATGCAGTTCAAGTGAGTAACAGCCAGTTTAACGTGAGTGAGAGTAAATTGGTTTAAATTGAATGTGAGCCAGTTAAAAAGGAGTGTGATCCAGTTTATGGTACAGTAAGATGCACGGAACGTCTTAGCCAGTAAAGACTGAAGAGATATGTAAGTCAATTACTAGGAAAACCCTGTAACACTATCCAATCAAAAGCAGTCAGTTGTTTAAACATGAAGTCAATGCAGCACTTTGAGCTTTTGTGTGACTTCCAAATATTACAAATGTTATGAGCTTAATGATAAAATGACCTGACAGAGCTGACTATGTTCTACGTCTGCCTGCGCATCAAGAAATCCGTGAGTTTCACAGCCAGTATTATTGATGGTGTTTTCAGTTAGAGAGAAATATCTGATTATCCATCCATTCCCTATCTTCTCCAAGTCTGGTCACCTGTTTATTACAACTTGAACCACCACCCTGTTCTGCCAGTCCTGTAAGTTAATTATATCTATATAACATCAAAATCAACAGTTTGCTTGAAAGGGCTTACAATTGTGCAGCATAGAACACCTTCACTAGCCAGTCCACACTTACCCGACCTCCATGAGACACTGAAGAGGCAACAAATAAGACAACCCCACAGGACCTCTTTGAGACTGACTGAAAGTCCTTCTCCATGGCGTCCTCTAATTCCCAATTGAGTTTTTCAGCGACTGCAGGAGCTGCTGTCTGTCTGGCCTCCTGATAACTATCTGCTGCTTCAGGAATCCCTTGGACCAACCGAGTCTGAAAGACCTCCTTCTTCAGCTTGAAGCCGTCCTTCTCAAATCACAACTATGTCAGATGACTATCAACCTTCTAACTACAACTCTGAGCTGCTACCTCCACAATGGAGACTTTGAGCATGACCCACTCAGACTCCATGTCCTTAGCCTCTGTCGGGAAGCAGGAAGACCTTTTGTAAAATGTTCTCAGACAGATGTTCACCGTTGAGCCTTACTGCATTTTTGGGTTTACCAGGTCTGTCCGGCAGGCTCCCCACCACTTGACCCAGCTCACCATCAGATGGTGACCAGCTGACAGAATGCTTCTCAGAACTCCTAGTGAGACTTAATGTATAGTTTTTCTGGTTCTTCCAAGATGAAGTGACTCAGTGTAAATGTGGTAACTGATATTCAGACAAGTAGACACCAGTAGCTGTTTTGTTGAGTGGCAATCAGTGTTTATAATCTCTGTGAATTTTGAAACCTGTAACTGTGGTGTGACTGATGGATTCAAATAGAGTATTGTCATTGTTTGTATACTGCAGGTACTTCATGGCTCTGGTTCAGGAGATGGCAGTAAAGGTTGATCAAGGTTTCCTGGGAGCCATCTTGGCTCTGTTCACACCAGCTGCTGACCCCCAGGCCGACAGGCAGAAGGTAGAGTAAGCCGGCAGGTTGATCGTTCAACTCCCTGACACTTAAACATCATGTAGAGGGTTAATTTTATGAAATGAAATCAACCAGAAATAATTATTTATGGACCTCCGTCGCATTTTAATAGCCTGATTTTTAATTTGATTCGTTGCAGTGACTGCCTGAAATGCTTTAATCGTGGTTCAGCCATGTAAAGCACTTTCTAACTTTGTTTTGAAAAGTGCAGTATATATACAAATTATTATTATTATCATTATTATTATTGTTATTTCAGACATGTTTTAGCTTGTGTTTATGTTTCAGTCGCAGCTCATAGAGAGAGATCTGCAGCTGCTGCAGGCTGAGCTGATGGAGGCGTCACTCACTGACACATCAGGACTCAGCTTCTTTGAACATTTCCACATCTCACCCATAAAGGTGAGAAGATGTACAGGGTTTAATCTTCCTCTGTAAAGCTTAAAACTTAAAACGCTCTGCATCCAACCAGTCTGAGTTTAATCAGTTACATTGAATAATTTATAGCTGAAATGAAGAGTCGATGCAAACAGTTTCAGTTTGTGTTGATCAAAATGAATGTTTCTCAGTTCTTTTCATCAAAATCAAGTCAGTTTTATTTATACAGCCCAACGTGACAAAATTACATTAAATAAAAAAAAATACATTAAATATCTGTGTGAAGAAATCTGAACCTGGGCTGACAAATTCAATCTCCTGAATTCTGCTCTGCTCTCTAAAGTTATTTCAGCTCCATCTCAGTCTGTCTCTGTTTTTATATTTTGTATTTCAGCTCCATCTTAGTCTGTCTCTGGGCTCTGGCAGTGAGGACTCTGCTCAGGAGACGGCAGCTATTCAGTCTCTCAATCTGCTGCTGAAAAGTATCGGAGCCACACTGACCGATGTTGACGACCTCATCTTCAAGTTAGACACTTCCTACTGTTCAGCGTTGTTTTTGTTGTAGAGAGATGCACTTTTGGCCGTAAAGACCTTGTAGAGCTGATCATCAGTTTAATGAAACATCAGATACAGTGTTCAGATAAAGGCAACAAAACATTTTTTGCACACTGCGAATTCATCAAACCACATCTTTAAAGTTTGAACTCTGCAGCTACAGGAAGAGAAAATATTTGTTACTTGTCAAAATATAAGTTGTCCTTGTCTTCCTGCCTGGTGTGATGTGGTGGTGATGTTTGTTTCTTCTCGTCTCTCTCTCTCTCTGTCAGACTGGCCTATTTCGAGGTGAAGTACCAGTTTTACCGCAGAGAGAATCTGATGTGGGCTGTGGTCCGACACTACACTGAACAGGTAACGCTACAATCTCTGTTGATCAGGTCATAATAACCTAAAGCAATTCTAATACCAAAGTATTCCTCACTTATTTTTCCCTCCTGTATTGGATGTTCTTGTTTAGTGGTTCAGCAGTGAACTCAGTAAACCATGTTACTGATACTGATGTTTGGGTGTGTGGTCTTTAAAAGGTCAAACTGTGACAAAGCCAAGCGGCTCACAAGTAGCCTCATTTTAAATGCTCATACGCCAAAATGTTTGGAAACATTAAGAACATGATGTTATTTCTGGCTGCAGTTCCTGAAGCAGATGTATGTTTTGGTTCTGGGTCTGGATGTCCTGGGAAACCCATTTGGACTGATCCGAGGTCTGTCTGAGGGAGTGGAGGCCTTCTTCTACGAACCTTTCCAGGTAACACAACACACACAAACACACACACACTCGTGTTTCCATCACTTCAGAGGACATTACATTGACTTACATTAATTTCCTGGAGACCTGTCTTAACCTTAACCATTACCCTAACCATAGCCTAAACCTAACTGCTCCCCCAACCTTAACCCAAGTCTTCACCCTAAAATTTAATGAGTTACATTGTGGGGAGGTTAAACTAATCTGTGCAAATGTTTCACATAGAGTTACATTTTGGTAATATTGAAGCTCCTCTGTCAGAGTATAAACTGCTCCACAACACAGACCTGGTTGACACACAGGTAGGAAAGAGGAGGATATCATATTATCACTGCTGATTATTGTGGAGAGTTAGTGTCACATTAGTGACCAAGCTAAGCAAAGCAAGTGTGTTAACTCAGAGAGCTTTATCTTCATTCTTCAGTAACTCTGTATTTAACAAAATGTTATGTAGTTAAGAACTGTTAGGGGTAAGTAAACTGAACAGTTCCGGGAACTAATGCAACTGAGCCAATGTTATCTTCATTATGTTATCTTTACATACAATGAGTCATTTTCTTAGAGTTATAAAGAAACCTAAAGAATATGCAGGTTATTAAGAAGTCAAATTTAATATTGCTGATTGTTTTCAGTCCAATTGAACCAGAAAACATGACATTTAATAATTCAATTCAATTTTATTTGTGTAGCACCAAATCACAACAGAAGTCATCTCAAGGTACTTTTCATACAGCAGGTCTAGACCGTACTCGTTCTAATATTTATAGACACAACAATTCCCATCATGAGCAAGAACCTGGAGATCAGGCAGAAAAGCCATCTGCATTGACCGGTTGGGTGACTTGCAATCACAGATGATCTCTCTATACTCTATAATAATACTCTATAATGGACACTTGTCATTTTACAGGTGTATTTACATCACATACAACTTATATAATATTACATTAGTTTACTGGACTAAATATCTAAATCTGCTTCCTGACAAATGATGACCTGGACTGACTCCAGGCTTGGCTCTGGTCTGGGTTTCTAGGAAACCCAGTGGACCTTTGAAAGCCTGTAGTCAGAACTCATGTTAGCCCTGTGTTAATAAAGATGACTGCTGTGTGTGTTCATCAGGGGGCTGTTCAGGGTCCGGAGGAGTTTGCTGAAGGTTTTGTGATTGGAGTCCGCAGCCTATTGGGTCACACTGTCGGTGAGAAACTCTGAGACAAAGCACCAAACTGAAGAGTTGCTTGATTTTCTTCTTTTAATATTTTTATTGATTAAATATTTTTTGGCCAGTAGTAATTTAAATTTACTTCATTGAACTGTGGTAGCTTTAAAGTTGAACTCCAGAGATTGTCCACCTCAGCATGTTTTCAAGTGTTTCCAGATGTTCCACTGCATGTTTTAAAGAAGCATAAATCCTTTAGTGTCTCCAGAGGGCGCTGTGTGAAGTCTTATAAATGTCCTCAAGTGATGTCACTTGAGTCAGCGTCAGTTGAAGACTAGAAGTTCGAAACTGAAACAATCTGTTGGTTTGGAGTTAGAAAGAGGTGAGCTGACATCTGACCTCTGGAGCTGCTGCAGGCTCCAGGATACATCAGCTGCTACTAGCATAACACACCACAATCTCACACACTGTCAGAGGAAGAGTTGCAGCATTCGTAATGTAGGTGTCAGGTTTTGACAAGGAAGAAGAATGTGGGGAATTCAAAAGATTATATCTCTGGTTCTGCTGTATCGATTCTGATCCTTTTTTTAAAACTGTCCTTTGTGAGTCTGACAGTGTTACTGGAGTGTGACTATAAATCAGTCGAGGACTCCTATAATGTCTGATCACATAACAGTTGGCAGACAAATTGGTGGCTTGGAGCTCAGTGGTCAGTGTTATCAGCTGACTGTTTATTCCTCCTGATGTCGTGCAGGTGGCGCTGCCGGTATGGTTTCCAGGATCACAGGTTCCGTGGGTAAAGGTCTGGCAGCTATCACCATGGATAAAGAGTACCAACAAAAACGACGAGAGGAAATGAACCGACCACCCAAAGACTTTGGAGAGAGTCTAGCTAAAGGAGGAAAAGGACTGCTGAAGGTACAGAGAGACTCACTTTGATAATGTTACATCTGAAAATTTTATCAGATGATGGTTAGTAACATCAGTGTGTCTGCAGGGAGTTGTGGGTGGAGTTACAGGCATCGTCACCAAACCTGTGGAGGGTAAGTGTCCACCGCTTCCTTTTGTTCTCCCACTTTACTCATTTAAAGATGAAGTTATCATCATATCAATTCATGTAATTTATAGAGCACATTTAGTTCATATAGACAAAAACATGTTTTACATAACTATAACAGGCTAAGTTAAAGTACATAGATAGATAGATAGATAGACTTTATTGCTCCTTTACAGGAAATTACTTTGCTACAGCAGCTACATTAAGTCTCGGAAAAGGAAAACCCACAACTGCACAAAACAACCAACAGTAACAACCATCAATAAGCAATAAATTAAGAATATAAAATAAATTATACAGAGTAAGACGGAGGAAATGAGGAGTGAACAGTGACATAAAAACTGTAAATTTCCCCACTGTAGGACGAATAAAAGTTTATCTTATCTTATAAAAGGCCCTGGTATGCACAGCATACAGTGGTTATTGCACATTAAAGGCCGATGGCAGCAGGCAAGAAGGACTTCCTGCTGCGTTCCATCCTGCACTTTGGTGAAATCAGAGTGTGGCTGAAGGTGCTCTGAACACCTTCAGATCATGAAGTGGGTGAGTTTCATTGCTCATTATAGAGTTCAGCTTCCTAAGCATTCTCACCCCAGCCACCTGCTGGAGACAGCTTCCACCTCCGGTTTGGGCCTCTTCCTCCTAAAATCCACTACCATTTCCTTGGTATTAAATACGATTAATAGTTAAGGGGGTTCAAATGCAGTAGTAAAAGGACAGATACAGATTATACAATGGGATTTCAAAGTAATGATAGTGTTAATGGTTAAGGGGTCAAGACTGGACCATGAACTGTTATGTCCCTTCTCAGGAACAAGATCTGAAGGGTCTAGATGTAGACTATGGCTGAAGAGTTGTAGAGGTCAGAGGTGTAGGCTAGTGTCAGTCCATGTAGGACTTTGAAAACACATAAAGGAATATTTTTTTACGAAAAAAAAGTGTGCTGCAATATTTTAATTAGCATTTATATTTTTATTTACATTAATTATGGTCCTAAAAAGACATTTGAATTAAACATCAGTCAAAGATATGACGAGAGTTGTTTGTACTAAAGTTGCAAATACATGATCAAAGAAGCAGGTTTCTGTACAGGAAAACATAGAACCTCTGTACCAAATGGCGTACAGTATATTTAGTTGTGAAACAAAACCTCAGGTGTTTATCAGAGCTGATGTGTGTAATCTTTGTGTGAGCAGATTCTACAGTTTGTGTATCTGTGTTTTTATTGGTTCAGACCTGCAGTACAACGGTAGTAGAATCCTCTGCACAGATCTGATGTTGATTTGAAATGTGTTCTGACCTGCATGTGTGTCTGCAGGGGCAAAGAAGGAGGGAGCGGCAGGTTTCTTTAAGGGCATCGGGAAAGGTTTGGTGGGTGTGGTCGCTCGGCCGACAGGTGGCATCGTGGACATGGCCAGCAGCACCTTCCAGGGTATCCAGAGGTACACTACACTTCATCTTACTTCATTTAAACCTTCAGAACATGTGTGATTTTATTTATCTGAGATAGTTTATCTGTGAGTTTCTTTACTTGTATTTTGTTCAGTGAAGAACTTCCTGTGTTGTCTGTGTGCTTCATAATGTGTTTGCAGTCTTCTCTGTTCTTCTTGTCTGCTCACTAATTTTCACATTTTCTGCTTTTGTTTTCTGTCTCGTGTTGTTTCCCGGAGTTTTGTTCTTTCTTTTCTTGTTGTTTTCATGTGTGAGTATTTTGCATTTAACACGTTAAAGCTGAGCTCCTTCATCAAGTCTGTTTGTCAAATTCAACTGTTATCAGTCTTCTGTTAGTGTATCAGAGGAACATGTTTCTCCTCTGTACCTGTTTGAATATAACCTTTAATTTTGGCAAAAGATAAAACCTAAAAAGCATCACCTTTAATCCAGATCAAATGAGTGATTTGAAGGAGATGAGCTTCAACATGCAGCAGTTGTGTGTTTTTGCATGTTGTTGTCTTCCTGCAGCAGACGGACGGTAAGTCGCTGCATCGTGTCAGAAATAAAACGTTGATTCATCGTGTTTCTGAATTGATTCATGCTCACATTGTCCATCAGTCTAACACTGCTAGAAGCCCCACCCCTCTGCAAATCCCGCCCCCTCAGCTTGCTGCAGCATTGTGAGTCGACAGTATTTTAATCCATTTACAGCATGTCAAAGTCTGCATCACAGACATGACCTCGGAATTCAAACAGCCATAGCAGCGTTTTTACCAACAAGCAATTAGCTGCTAGCTCAGTGGTTCCCAAACGTTTTAAACCAGAGCGCCCCCTTTAATCTGTACATACGTCCCTTTCATGCTGTGAAAAGAAAGCACGTATTATAATTGTCACAGGTAGTGCAGGCAAAATGATCTGTTTTAGCTCTATAGGTTCTATTACCACCTACTAACAGGACATACATACAGAAAAGGCTGCCAGCCCTACCTGCTGCAGGTAACTTTAGACCGTCACTTCACTCATTTCCCACAGTGTTGTCCACTCAATGGGTCGGGTCAGCCTCTTCAGGTCCGCTCTGGTGTACACTGAACTTGATTGGTTTCAGTTTATTGAGGCTAAAGCTGAAGTGCAGGACTTTTACATAGAAATGACCATCTGTTACATTCCCATCCCGCCAGGCATCACAAGGTAAATCTCTCTTTATATACAGTTTTTATGATTGGTTTGTCGGAGCTGAAGGGGGGCAGAGTCAACTACAGCTGCTGGGAATATGGTGGAGCCTGTGGTGTCATAGCACCACATCGACGGAGTTTGTGTAATTACTTTCATTGCCAGAAGGAGGAGACATGAGTTCCATACTGCCTGTTTCAAACAGCATTATTCCAACTTCTTATTTTTCCTGCATTATTCCAAAGTGGTTAGCCTTCGTGTTAACTTTGTATTCGCACCAGATAAGCAGTTTCATTTGCTTTTTTGTTGTTTTGTTGACTAAATCTGTCATCTGAAGGCATTAAATCATTCTGGCATTTTAAAGTTCATGAATCTCAGATGTGATGCACACCCACTGCATCATGTTGTTTGACAGCTGTAGTTCATCCAAATGCACAATACAGACACAAGAAATAATCTGAGAACAGTGGAATGAATGTCTCGAGAGTGTAATAACACTGCTATTTTGACAGGCGTCGACTCAACACACCAGCAGTGTGTATACTGACACTGCTGCTGTGTCGTCCATGAAACCCCTGACAGACTGAAATATCTTGCTGAAGCTTCTCTGGCCAAAGTGCACGTAATTGCATCTGTGGAGGTGTTTCATTTATATTTGTATGTAGTACATTTACCTTTGAGTTGATTCAGTCAGTCAGCTTGCTTTGAAGTGCAGGTTTGTATTATGCCAAGTTGAGATTGAGAGGTATGTTACTCATAACACTCAGCTCTGTGTAGATCCACCGAGGCGATTACATGAATCTTCATGGAAACATAATTCCAGCATCACATGTTCTCTCCTCAGGGAATTGGCTGACTGGTTCTGCCAGGTTGAGTTTGGCAACATTCTGGTTAACATGATGATGTAGAGAAATGCCAACGGCTGCAGTGTTTATATCAGTTTGTTTGTTTGTATGTAACTCCCACAGAGATTTGCCTAAAGTTACATCAGAGAGAAAACTTCAGTATTTTAAATATTTGTAAATGCTATAAAATATAAAATACTAGTTAATGCTACTAAATATGTGCAACTATTTTCAACAAATACAACATCTAGGTCCTTGTAAATGCTTGAAAATACATGTAAATATCTAAAAATGCATATAATTACCCAAAAAAACTAGTAAGTACATGCAAATGTAAATTCTACTATATGCTTTTAGGGACTTGTAAATAGTAGTAAATATTTATCATTAAAAAATACAAGAAAAATACTTGAAAATCCATGTAAAGAAGACATGTAAATACTATTAAGTACATGCAAATAAATAATAATTAATACTTGCATGTACATTTAGGTAGTACTAAATAATTGTAATTACTAGTAAATACGTTTTAGTACTCATCCATATGTTAACATTTGTATAAATACTAGTAAATACTTGCGTGTACATGTAAATAATAAATATTGGTAATCACTTCTAAATATGTGTAAATATTTCTGTAAATACTCCCTGTGTTATTCTAATTCACTTAGTTTTTCACATGTTTCATTAAAACGTTCAGGAATATGTTTCATAAATGTTTGAATTTATTATATTACAGCTTTGATATAAGGAAAACTTTCCATCATGAATTATGTCATTAGCTGAATCAAACAGAAAATCTGTCGTCACTTCAACAACCTGCTTCTGTTCCTAAAACATTTCCCAGCTGTCTCAGTGATTTTCATCCTCCTCCTCTGTATGGAGGATCCATCTGTCACATCACACATCAGTCAGTTCATGATAACCTGTTAAACGTTATTATTTCATGCTGTCACTGTAGAGGTCATGAAAGGTGAGATATCACACCTGACAATAGCATCTAACAGCATTGTGAGCACTGAACGTAAACCTGCTCTACTCTGAATGGGCTTTGGTTTTGATCACCAGCTTTATTTTTTTACATGAATAAATCAGCTCACCTACTGAACCCTGAGCTGCTTTTCAAAAACTGAATTGAACCCACTCATACAAAGTTTTCTGTTTGGCTTTTTCATGTTTCTGTTCAACTTTAATCACATCATGTTAATAAGTTTATAAGCCCTAACAGGGAGGCACAATAAGTGTCTGTTCTGGCTCAATTTGAATAATTTCCTGTCACTCAGGTGGAGGTGGGCTGTAAACGTTTAGATGTTGTGTGTTTTAAACTTGTTTTAAAGCGAAACAGTGGAAAATTATCCTTTTGGATAACACTGTGTGTGTCTGTGTCTGTGTCTGTGTGTGTGTCAGAGTGGCAGAGTCGACAGAGGAAGTGACCAAACTGCGGCCGGTGCGACTGATCAGGGAGGACGGGATCATTCGACCGTATGACCTGACTGAGTCGCAGGGTTTCGACCTCTTCCAGGTTTGATCACTTTGACTCTTTTAATGTGTCTACAACGTGATATCAATTCTTGAAAGGAAACAGAAAAATGGAAAGTTTTTCTCATTGGTCCTGACTCCAAATCATGTCAACAACATGATCCTCTACTCCTACTACTACAGTCCCCAGTCTTCCTATACACACTGACCAGTTAGAGACCATGCTCACACACAGGAGTGATCTGGGAAAAAAGTACAGCATTCATTCATAAAAATGAAAAACAGCATCTGTGTTCTGCTTTTTGTTGGAAAATGCACAGGAAATGTTTTTTTGTCATTCTCAAGGAAAAAATCCCACAGAATATGAACTTTTAATTTCTGATCGTTAAATGCATTTCAGCCACAGTTTGCTGATGTCACAGATCTTTTTTTTCCCCTCATCATCAGAGCTCAGAGCTCAAAACTGTTTGTCAGTCCAGTGATGTGTCAGTGATGTAAACAAAAGTTCAACACACACTGGCAGTGCGTCAGACAGGGTCCAATAGTTGACTTGGGGTGCAGTGATCTTATTGGAGCACAGTGGTAAAGACACACTACAGTCGCGTCCGGGTACAGCAGTTGGGTCAGGGAGCAGTAGGGTACAGTATAGTAGTCTGGACAGGGTACAGTAGTCAGTGTACGTAATTAAGGTAAAGTAGTCAGGTCCGAGGGTTGGGGTATAGTAGTTGAGGTATAGCAGTCGCGTCTGTGAACAGTTGTCTGGGTTGAGTAGTCAGGTCTGGGTACACTAGTGGGGTACAGAGGTCAGGTTGGGGTACAGTATTTGGGATACTGCAGTTGGGATACTGCAGTTGGGGTATGGGGCATTGTTGGTGGTTGCTGGTGTTTTGCCCTTTTAAGAACAATGTGTTATTATATTAACCCAAAGGTCAGAGCTTTTACAAGCTGAGTAAACGTCTTTGTGGAGTCTTCTTATTTCCGCTTCTAACCACTTTCTTTTTTTTCTTCTTCTTCTTGTATTTGTGCCACATGCAGCCTGATGAGGAATAAACAGGGTTTGGGTGGATCAAATTGATCATTTAAGTGCTTTTTAAGACTATAAACTATTTTCATTCTCATGTCTTAGACAAGTTTAATGTTAATGATTAAGCTCATCCTGTATATATTGTAATTTCTACATTAATCTATAAATATTGTCAATTATACTTTAATCTATTATTGTTTTATATATATGTATTAATCTATAAATCTTGTGCTGAGATAATTCGGGTTTCTATGCATGCCAAAACTACTGTCTTTCTCTCATACCTCAAACCTTTTTACACTCCATTTTATTACTTTTTTAGAATAAGCCTAACCCCTTCTGCATTTTATTTATTAAATTCTGAAGTTGTTTTTTTTTTTAATTTCTGTTTATAACCATTTATAAATAATAGTTTGTATTATAGTTTTTATTTATAACCATTTATAATTTAATTATTCAAAAACAGGCATTGGAAATTATTTTACTATAAAGCTGTGATAAATGTGTTATCTCATGTAGATCTTAGAAATATTTTTGTTAAAGGTTGTAGCATCACCTTAAAATTCATTCTGAACCTGTATCTGAATATATGCTATTTAATATTTCTGTCTTTGTGATGATATATTCTTTGTATAATTTGGTCTGAATGGATATTTTGCATCAGTGTCTCAGCATGACCTCTGACCTCTCACTTGCTTGTGTTGTGTTGAACTCTGTGTTTGTCAGTTGAGCAGTCTCGGAGTATGTGTCATCTGTAATGTTCAAACCTGAACTTTAATAAAACTACACTCCTTATTCACACTGCTCCTTTCTTAGGTCTGCAAACTGTTGTTGTTTCCTAATGTAAGATACAAACGAGGGCTGATCAGGGGCTGATCCACAGGGCAGAATGGAGGCAGTTGCTCTCTGAGTGTGTTTTTTTCCTGTTTAAGTCACATACAATCTCCTGCTCTCCCCCGTTGAACTGCTACCTTATCGTGGTGGGGGAGTTTGAGTGCCCGAAGGATCCTGGGAGCTATGTTGTCGGGGGCTTATGCCCCTGGTAGGGTCTCCCAAGGCAAACAGGTCCTAGGTGACGGGTCAGACCAAAAGCAGTTCAAAACCCCTGTGGAAGCAGCAAAATCAAGGGCAGTTACGTCGCCCGGTATGGCGGAGCCGGGGCCCCACCCTGGAGCCAGGCCTGGGGTTGGGGCTCGTATGCGAGCGCCTGGTGGCTGGGCCTTTGCCCACAGGGCTCGGCCGGGCTCAGCCCGAACTGACGACATGGGCCCAACCTCCTGCAGACCCACCACCCGCAGAGGGAACCGTATGGGCCGGGTGCAATGTGGATTCGGTGGCAGTCGACGGCGGGGGCCTCGGCAACCCGATCCCTGGACACAGCTTCTAGCTGTTGGGACTTGGAACGTCACCTCACTGGGGGGGAAGGAGCCTGAGCTTGTGCGGGAGGTTGAGAGATACCGGCTAGGTATAGTCGGGCTCACCTCCACGCACAGCTTGGGCTCTGGAACCCTCCACTTCTCTGGAGTTGCCCGCGGTGAGAGGCGGTGGGCTGGTGTGGGTTTGCTCACAGCCCCACAGCTCAGCCGCCATGTGTTGGAGTTTACCCCGGTGAACGAGAGGGTCGCGTCCCTGCGCCTCCAGGTAGGGGACAGGTCTCTGACTGTTGTTTCGGCCTATGGGCCAAACAGCAGTGCGGAGAACCCGGCCTTCTTGGAGTCCCTGGGAGGGGTGCTGGATAGTGCTCTGACTAGGGACTCCATTGCTCTACTGGGGGACTTCAATGCCCACGTGGGCAACGACTGTGAGACCTGGAAGGGGGTGATTAGGATGAACGGCCTCCCCGATCTGAACCCGAGTGGTGTTCTCTTATTGGACTTCCATGCTAGTCGTGGTTTGTCCATAACGAACACCATGTTCAAACGCAGGGGTGTCCATAAGTGCACGTGGCACCAGGACACCCTAGGTCGGAGGTCGATGATAGACTTTGTAGTCGTGTCATCTGATCTCCGGCCACGTGTTTTGGACACTTGGGTGAAGAGAGGGGCTGAGCTGTCAACCGATCACCACCTGGTGGTGAGTTGGATGCGCTGGCGGGGGAGAAAGCCAGACAGACTTGGCAGGCCCAAACATGTCGTGAGGGTCTGTTGGGAACGTCTGGCAGAGCCCTCTGTCAGTGCGGTCTTCAACTCCCACCTCCGGGAGAGCTTCTCTCAGATCTCGGGGGAGGTTGGAGACATTGAGTCCGAGTGGACCATGGTCTCCACCTCCATTGTTGAAGCTGCTACTCGGAGCTGTGGTCGCAGGGTCTCTGGTGCCTGTCGTGGCGGCAACCCCCGAACCCGGTGGTGGTCACCGGAAGTAAGGGATGCCGTCAAGCTGAAGGAGGAGTCCTATCAGGCATTGTTAGCTCATGGGACTCCTGAGGCAGCTGACGGGTACTGGCAGGCCAAGCGTGCCACAGCCCGGGCTGTTGCGGAGGCAAAAACCCGGGTCTGGGAGGAGTTCGGGGAGGCCATGGAGGAGGACTATAGGTCGGCCCCGAGGAAATTCTGGCAAACTGTCCGGCGCCTCAGGAGTGGGAAGCAGTTCTTCACCAACACTGTTTACAGTGATAGTGGGGAGCTGTTGACCTCAACTGGGGATGTAGTTGGGCGGTGGAAGGAATACTTCACGTCTTCCACTGAGGAAGCAGAGGCGGAGTTCTCGGAGGTGGACTCGCCCATCACCCAAGCTGAAGTCACCGAGGTGGTTGGAAAGCTCCTCGGTGGCAGGGCACCGGGGGTGGACGAGATCCGCCCCGAGTATCTTAAGTCTCTGGATGTGCAGGGACTGTCGTGGTTGACACGTCTCTGTAACATCGCGTGGCGGTCGGGGACAGTGCCACTGGACTGGCAGACAGGGGTGGTGGTCCCTCTTTTCAAGAAGGGGGACCGGAGGGTGTGTTCCAACTACAGGGGGATCACACTCCTCAGCCTCCCTGGGAAAGTCTATTCCAGGGTACTGGAGAGGAGGATCCGGCCGATAGTCAAACCTCGGATCCAGGAGGAACAATGCAAACAAAACTTTTATGGACAGAATTGGCTTCATCGAACCTGGACCTTCAGTGTGCGCTGGAGCGGTTTGCAGCCGAGTGTGAATCAGCTGGGATGAGGATCAGCACCTCCAAATCCGAGGCCATGGTACTCGACCGGAAAAAGGTGGCTTGCCCTCTCCAGGTTGGTGGAGAGGCCCTGCCTCAAGTGGAGGAGTTTAAGTATCTTGGGGTCTTGTTCACGAGTGAGGGGAGGATGGAGCGTGAGGTTGGCCGACGGATCGGTGCAGCGTCAGCAGTCATGCGGTCGCTGTATCGGTCCTTCATGGTAAAGAAGGAGCTAAGCCGAAGGGTGAGGCTCTCGATTTACCGGTCAATCTTCGTTCCAACCCTCACCTATGGTCATGAGTTTTGGGTCATGACCGAAAGAACGAGATCCCGGATACAAGCGGCCGAAATGAGTTTCCTCCGCAGGGTGGCTGGGCTCACCCTTAGAGATAGGGTGAGGAGCTCAGTCACCAGGGAGGAGCTCGGAGTAGAGCCGCTACTCCTCCACATCGAGAGGAGTCAGTTGAGGTGGCTTGGACATCTGTTCCGGATGCCTTCGGGACGCCTCCCTGGGGCGGTGTTCCGGGCACGTCCCACTGGGAGGAGGCCTCGGGGTAGACCTAGGACACGCTGGAGGGACTATGTCTCTCGGCTGGCCTGGGAACGCCTCGGGGTCCCACCGGAAGAGCTGGAGGAGGTGTCTGGGGTGAGGGAAGTCTGGGCATCCTTGCTTAGACTGCTGCCCCCGCAACCCGGCCCCGGATAAGTGGAAGAAAATGGATGTATGGATGGACAATCTCCTGCTGGTTATTTGTTCTGAACTTCCGGTATCTGTAAAGTTTGAACGAGGCTCCCAGTGTTGCTATTGGCTCTCTGGTTTCACTGTAGGCAGAAAATGAAATCAATGAATAAATAAGTTCAAACAAGGCTGATTTTTTTTTTTTCCCCCAGTGCCTTAACAGCAGTTAATGTCCAGTAAATTTCTGACAGACTGCTGGTTCTAAGGCTTAAAGGGAGTGGAGTCAATGTGGATTGAACTGATCGAATGCTTCGGTGGCTCATGTCAAAGCTCACGTCTTGTATCTTGCTTCTAATGCGGATTCCCGTTTAGGCAGAGGGTGGTGGTAAAGGTTCGGGGAGAGTAAGGTCAGTGGTAAATGGACTGCTCTAATATAGTGCTTTTCTATCTCAACAGACAAAGTGCTTTACAGTTGGCCTTTCATTCACACACATACATCGATGATGAGCTGCCATGCAATGAGCTGGCCTGCCCATCAACTTCAGTTCAGGACAGGGTTCAGTTCAGGAGATTTGACATGTGGTCAACAGGAGCCTGGGATCAAACCACCGAACCAGAAATTAGTGAATGACCTGCTGTCCCTTCTGAGCCACAGCAACCCCTTTACAGTCTTACAACTGTCTCAGATCAAGTCATTTAATTGAATTAGAAATTAAATACATTAATATATTATCTAACGTATATCTGTTAATGTGAGCACTTTAGGCCATGATGATATCACTCACTGTTAAATGTTTATTGATTAATTAATTTGATTGCAGCTTAGTGTATTATCAGTATTCGTATTGCTCCTGCAATATAAAACATAGAGAAATCTTGATTACTGCAGGTCAGTAATCAAGTAAGGGAGTAAGGGATGCCGTCAAGCTGAAGAAGGAGTCCTATCAGGCATTGTTAGCTCATGGGACTCCTGAGGCAGCTGATGGGTACTGGCAGGCCAAGCGTGCCACAGCCCGGGCTGTTGCGGAGGCAAAAACCCGGGTCTGGGAGGAGTTTGGGGAGGCCATAGAGGAGGACTATAGGTCGGCCCCGAGGAAATTCTGGCAAACTGTCCGGTGCCTCAGGAGTGGGAAGCAGTTCTTCACCAACACTGTTTACAGTGATAGTGGGGAGCTGTTGACCTCAACTGGGGATGTAGTCGGGCGGTGGAAGGAATACTTCACGTCTTCCACTGAGGAAGCAGAGGCGGAGTTCTCGGAGGTGGACTCGCCCATCACCCAAGCTGAAGTCACCGAGGTGGTTGGAAAGCTCCTCGGTGGCAGGGCACCGGGGGTGGACGAGATCCGCCCCGAGTATCTTAAGTCTCTGGATGTGCAGGGACTGTCGTGGTTGACACGTCTCTGTAACATCGCGTGGCGGTCGGGGACAGTGCCACTGGACTGGCAGACAGGGGTGGTGGTCCCTCTTTTCAAGAAGGGGGACTGGAGGGTGTGTTCCATCTACAGGGGGATCACACTCCTCAGCCTCCCCGGGAAAGTCTATTCCAGGGTACTGGAGAGGAGGATCCGGCCGATAGTCAAACCTCGGATCCAGGAGGAACAATGCAAACAAAACTTTTATGGACAGAATTTCTAGGTGCAGCCAGGGGCCAGAGGGGGTCCGGTTTGGGGACCACAGGATCGCGTCCTTGCTTTTTGCGGATGATGTGGTCCTGTTGGCTTCATCGAACCTGGACCTTCAGCGTGCGCTGGAGCGGTTTGCAGCCGAGTGTGAATCGGCTGGGATGAGGATCAGCACCTCCAAATCCGAGGCCATGGTACTCGACCGGAAAAAGGTGGCTTGCCCTCTCCAGGTTGGTGGAGAGGCCCTGCCTCAAGTGGAGGAGTTTAAGTATCTTGGGGTCTTGTTCACGAGTGAGGGGAGGATGGAGCGTGAGGTTGGCCGACGGATCGGTGCAGCGTCAGCAGTCATGCGGTCGCTGTATCGGTCCTTCATGGTAAAGAAGGAGCTAAGCCGAAGGGTGAGGCTCTCAATTTACCGGTCAATCTTCGTTCCAACCCTCACCTATGGTCATGAGTTTTGGGTCATGACCGAAAGAACGAGATCCTGGATACAAGCGGCCGAAATGAGTTTCCTCCGCAGGGTGGCTGGGCTCACCCTTAGAGATAGGGTGAGGAGCTCAGTCACCAGGGAGGAGCTCGGAGTAGAGCCGCTACTCCTCCACATCGAGAGGAGTCAGTTGAGGTGGCTTGGACATCTGTTCCGGATGCCTTCGAGACGCCTCCCTGGGGCGGTGTTCCGGGCACGTCCCACTGGGAGGAGGCCTCGGGGTAGACCTAGGACACGCTGGAGGGACTATGTCTCTCGGCTGGCCTGGGAACGCCTCGGGGTCCCACCGGAAGAGCTGGAGGAGGTGTCTGGGGTGAGGGAAGTCTGGGCATCCTTGCTTAGACTGCTGCCCCCGCAACCCGGCCCCGGATAAGTGGAAGAAAATGGATGTATGGATGGACAATCTCCTGCTGGTTATTTGTTCTGAACTTCCGGTATCTGTAAAGTTTGAACGAGGCTCCCAGTGTTGCTATTGGCTCTCTGGTTTCACTGTAGGCAGAAAATGAAATCAATGAACAAATAAGTTCAAACAAGGCTGATTTTTTTTTTTCCCCCCAGTGCCTTAACAGCAGTTAATGTCCAGTAAATTTCTGACAGACTGCTGGTTCTAAGGCTTAAAGGGAGTGGAGTCAATGTGGATTGAACTGATCGAATGCTTCGGTGGCTCATGTCAAAGCTCACGTCTTGTATCTTGCTTCTAATGCGGATTCCCGTTTAGGCAGAGGGTGGTGGTAAAGGTTCGGGGAGAGTAAGGTCAGTGGTAAATGGACTGCTCTAATATAGTGCTTTTCTATCTCAACAGACAAAGTGCTTTACAGTTGGCCTTTCATTCACACACATACATCGATGATGAGCTGCCATGCAATGAGCTGGCCTGCCCATCAACTTCAGTTCAGGACAGGGTTCAGTTCAGGAGATTTGACATGTGGACAAGAGGAGCCCAGGATCAAACCACCGAACCAGAAATTAGTGAATGACCTGCTGTCCCTTCTGAGCCACAGCAACCCCTTTACAGTCTTACAACTGTCTCAGATCAAGTCATTTAATTGAATTAGAAATTAAATACATTAATATATTATTTAACGTATATCTGTTAATGTGAGCACTTTAGGCCATGATGATATCACTCACTGTTAAATGTTTATTGATTAATTAATTTGATTGCAGCTTAGTGTATTATCAGTATTCGTATTGCTCCTGCAATATAAAACATAGAGAAATCTTGATTACTGCAGGTCAGAGCAGCTGGATTGACCTCATTATATAAGATGAAAATGAATGACACAAGTGCAGATATTTCCAGCTTTTTAGTAAAAACTGCAGGACGAAGACATGAAGGAGAGCAGAGAGAGACAGATGCTATGGTGGACATTGGTTTAGTAATTAATTATTGTACAGTACCTGTCACTCCAAAAAGTAACCTGTTTTTATTTCTTGTGTATTTTCTGTCATTAACCTGTAAATGTCATATGTATTTTCATGTTGGTTTCATCACCCTTCTCATGCCTCTCTGCAAAAACATCTGAATCAAAACTTAAAGAGAGATCAATAAAACAAAATATAGGACTGTGTGTTTCTGGTGAGTTTGAACATCCTGTGTTTGTGTTTCCAGCGTTCAGAGATCAAACAGCTGGAAGGTGAAGTGTTCAGAGATCATTGTCAGTATCCAGGACACCGAAAGACCAACATCATCATCACCAACAGGTGCAAACCCTCGAAACCCCCTTTTCTTGTTCTTAGTGTTACAGTATTTTTTATCATTTCTATGTGTTGTTGTTTTTGTTTTTTTGCAGTATTATTTATTGTTTTGTGTGTGTTGTTGTGCAGGAGGGTTTTGTGTGTGAAGGAGATCGATTTTGTTGGTCATTTCAACAAAGAGTGGGAGTGTTTGTTTGAGAACTTCTACCGTCCTCCAGCTGTGACAGGATCTGAGTTGAAGATCTACTGCAAGGTACCAAAAACCATCAGATGTGAAATTAAGATACATGTTTGTCCACTGTGTTAAGATAATCTGGTGTTTGTAGTGAGAACAGGTTTATTTATAATGCTTGGTTTTCTACTGTGTTGTGGGGACTTTAATGGACAGGTGGAGAAGAAACCGCAACATCATGCTTATGAAGCCTAAAAGCCTTTACATGCCGGGCCGTTGTGTTCGTGTGCCATTCATTCAAACATCAATATATTTTTTCAAACTGTTGTTTTTGACACGAGTACTTAATGTGGTGAAAAAACATCGTAGTTTTTTCCTTGGGACTACAGCACTGACAGCCAAAATTTTTCATCAGTGACCTCAACAGGTCTCTCATCTTTTGATCATCATATCCAACTCTGTCTCTTTGTGTTGGCTTGAAAACCTACAAGTGCAGTTAATGACATTTCAACTCAACATTGTATGTATAATTGTGTTGTGTTGTTTTGTCTCTCTCTCTCTCTCTTTCTCTCTCTCTCTCTCTCTCTCTCTCTGTCTGTCTCCCTCTGTCTCTCTCGCTGTCTGTCTGTCTGTCAGGAGCAGCAGAAGTTGAAGTTTCCAAACAGAGACATTCAGGAGTCAGTGAGGAACCTTCAGCTCAGAGATTCAAACACTGCTCAGGTATGTGTGTGTGTGTCTGTGTGTGTGTTTGTTCCTATTTCATGTTTCTCTCACCTGGTTGTCATGGTTACCTACAGAAGCTGCAGGTGGCCATTTCAGACGCTCAGGTGGCACAGCAGCAGCATCGCATGGTGAGACAGAAGTCACATCGCTTCCTCAAACTGAACAAATAGTGGGCTCACTTCCCATCTTCCATTACTCTGTTATATTATCTATGGTAATACTCACCTGGACCTCCTCCCAAAACCTGCAGTTTAGAAATGTACTGGTTCCACTGAGCTCAGAGTCTATATCCAGACAGCTTTATATACACTTTTTTCCATTTAATTTTTTAAAGCTGGTGTTTCTGTTCCTGAATTGAAGATGTAAATAAACTTCCTGTTGACAGAAACAGCTGCTCAGGTGAACCTGTCCAAACAACTGACTCAGCACAGGTGTTCTTATTTTGAATGTACACCAGAGTGGGAAATTAACTTTCAAAATGTAAACATCTACCAGCCACTCGTAGTAAATCATTGTTTTCTGTCAAACAGCACAAGCAAAGTACAGGTAAAATATGAAAGTGACTAATTTCCCACCCTGACATACTTGTCATAATGCTGTGAGGCATTCTGGGCAGAAACCCTGGAGTCCTGTGATCTTTGTTTAACCTCTGTCAGCAGGAGGGGGGTTTGTTTTTTGTTTTTTTACAATACATATTCTGAAACAAATAGTGACTTCCTGTTGATAGAGAATGGAAAAAACATCACCTGCTGTTCAAATACTGAATCTGCCTGCTGCTAAAAATTGCATGCATGCAACGAATAGAAATGTGTAGAGCTCTCTTGAAAGTTTTTTTTTCCCTTTTTATATTTTATTTTTAGTTTGAAACAATTCTGTCCAGTTTGAAGGTTTGGGGAATTTTTGTCCCCTTGTTTGCCTGCAGGCAGCGCTGTCACATTTCTAAAGATGAAGCCATAAAATCAACATGTTGCACTAAAGGAATATTTACATTAATCAGTGTGTTGATGATGATAAATGTTTGCTGTCAAGTTTATTCATACCTTATTAACTCAGATGAAAAAAAAATCAGATTCATGATTCAGTTTCAGTTTACCAGTTTTTCAGTTTCAAATTCAGTTTGATTCATCAGAATTCAACATATTCTGTAACAAAGTTGAAAATTAAAAAAAATAAATCTTTTTTTCTTTCATGTATCAATGAATCATTTGTTTATCATGATGTATGTACATGATGTATATCAAGCCGCTGGACACTGTGTTTTTAAGAGTGTCCTTAAAAACATAACCACCATGGTGTTCCACGAGGTTTTGTTTTTGGGACCAATTCTGTTCACCTTACACATATACTGTACATGTATATGTTTCCTTCAGGCAAGGATGACCTGTAAATTTCTGCAGGTAAACTCAAGACTGAAGTTCTTGACACCTTCAAAATACATTTTGTAAAAATACAGTTGTTTGTTGATGATCCTTCAACTCACCACATTAAACAAGACTGCTTTTTTTTTCACCTGCATAGCATTGCGAAAATCGGGCACATCTTGTGTCAAAAAAGATGCAAGCGTTGAAGATGCAAGACTTATTCAACAGTCAGGCAGTCAAGGGTTGAAAACAGAAAAAAAAAACCTAGTGCAAACAGGCAAACAAATCCAAGTAGGAGCAGGGAAAAAAACTAAGGAGAGGAAAAAATCTAAAGCACAGGGAAAACACAGGAACAACAGGAAGGGCTGGAATGTTTGACATGAGATACAAGGACAAACTGGCAAAGATAGAAGGGAGAAAACACAGTCTAAATACACAAGAAGGGGAGGAACAGGTGAAACTAGTTAACAGGCCTAACACCACCTTTTGGTTTATTTTCCAAGCATGTGAACGAGTTACCATTTTCACGTTAACCACAGTAGAACTCCTAATGGTTAATGTTAACATTTCAAATTTAATTATCATTACAACCACACTTTGAAAAAGTCATGGTAAATACAGCATCAATCAAAGTTAGCAACAGTCTCCCAGTTTTCTGTCAGTGAAAACATGGTGGAAGACAGTGACAATGCTCTGGAGATTTTTCAGGCTCCCTTTGCAATGCATCAAAAAATGCTCTAGACCCCTTTTATATTACATCACAGACATGATGCCATTGCAAATGTATTTTAATGTTTACGTAAACAAGAAGCGTATAGTGCTGCTAATTCTATTTGTGGTGGAATGATTTCATGTGTGTCATCAGTACTTTTTGAACGTTTTCTGCACATTTTAACAATTCGACAATAATACTGATACCTGTGATAGTTTTGGTTACTATAATTGTGATATGAAATTTTCTTACTGTTTCATCTCTAATGTGAACATGTGCCAAGTGAACCTCATCAGTTTCTTAGGAGGTTTTTGTGGCTTAGTTCAGATCAGCAGGAGGCAGCAGAGACACACTCAAACCTCAAACTACAGACAGAACCTGGATCTGGACAGAACATCTGAGACTCGGCCGGTAGATATTCAGTCTGGTCACATCACAGTTAATATTCTACTGGTTGTACTGGTGAATAAAGGTTCACCTCCAACAACACAGAGAGAAGAAAACAGCAGAACGGAAGAAGAAACATCATGGAGGTTAATATGTGTAACAGCTGTCTACAAGACACACACACACACACACACTCAGGTTGTCATGATGGCAACAATAAAAAACTGGTGTAGATGATTTCCAGATGTATGTTTCTGCTGAATCGTTAATATATTTTTTTTAAAAACTGAGCTGTCTTCTGATGGGTCCGTTTTCAGGCCACAGTGTGATCTGATTGGATGATTATGATCACGTCTGCAGAATGAACTGACCCTTCAGTTAGTTTATATCAACACTAAAGCAGCTTTTAAAGAAACAGAAGGATGGAAAAGCTCCCAGTGCATCATGGGTAATTCACATGTAGTAATCTGACCTCAGATCTGCTGCTGACGGTGGAAACATCTGGAACTAATTCATCAGAGACAGAAACAGCTGAGCTCTGGTTGCATCACACAGGAGGAACTGAAGAAAGAGAAGCAGATTTTATTGTGACTCTATTGAGACTACTGAGAGTTTACTGAAAAGTCAATCAGTTGTGTGAATTTCTACATAATAGTTTATTTGAGGATGTTCAGTCAGGATTTAGAGTTCATCGTAACACAGAAACAGCTCTGGTGAAAGTAACAAATGACCTTATTGCATCAGACAGAGGACTCATCTCTACTCATCTTGTTAGATCTTAGTGCCGCATTCGACACCAGTGACATCACATCCTGTTACAGAGACTGGAACATTTGATTGGTTTTAAAGCAACTGCACTAAGATGGTTTAGGTCCTATTCATCAGAACGGTCTCAGTAGGAAACACTCCATTAACTTTCATAGATGATACCCAATTATATCTGTCGATTAAGCCAGATGAAATCAACCATTGTCCTTTAACACATTTCAAGGACTGCTTTTTTTCACCTCCATAACATTGGAAAAATCAGAAACATCCTGTCTCAAAAAGATGCAGAAAAACTAGTCCATGTATTTGTTTCCAGAATGCAGGTTTATTTTGGTTCCTAGAGTCCAGAGCCTTCAGTTATCAAGCTCCTCTCCTGTGGAATCAGATCCCAGTCTGGGTTCAGGATGCAGACGCCCTCTACACATTCAAGAGTCAAACTTCAAACCTTCCCCTTTGATGAAGCTTATAGTCAGAGCAGGTGATTTTTCACAAAGCACTGAGCTTCACTCTCCTTCTCTCTCTCCTCCACCTGTATTCATTCATAACCCATCAATGCATCTTACTAATGCAGCTTCCTCCCTCTCTCATAGTTTTGTGCTCTCTTGTCTCTCCTCCTGTTGCTTTCTGCAGGTATTTCTGCCTCCAGACCTGCAGCATAAAGTACTGTTTTTGTACTTTTTCTGTAATAAAATGTTTACTCTGAATAACATTGTGGAGGACTCATATATGTTTTGATCTGTTGTTGTATTGAGGATGTAACATAACTAGAATCCAATTTAATTGTTGCCTTCATGAAGTGAATGTTGGCGAGTTACTTAGATTTTTTGTTACATTATTCAGTTGAGATTGTTTGTAATTTGGACGTCCATGTCTGTTTCCTGACCATTTAAATCACTGCGATTGGTGTATTATTCTATTTTGGTTTATTTAGGTAATTTTGGATCACTCACACAGATTGTTCAGACTTGTTTCACAGTGTGCTGATAAATCAATATTTCAGAATAAAGTTTAGTATTTTGTAGATCATCAACTTAGATTTAATCACTGAGAGCATTTTCTGCTAATTCCACATTCCTGCGATGAAATTCCTGATCTTATTTTATTTTTTATTGTTCTTGTTTTGATTTTTTTTTCTTTCCCATCTCACATATTGACACTCTTTTTCTTTACTTTATGTACTTTTCTTTGTTTCTTCCACTTTCATATTCTTCTGTCCTTTTGTTTTTCGTCTCTGTTTTATGATCCTCTCCTTTTCATTTCTTCTTCTCTGTTCTGTTGTTTTCTTGTTGTTCTCTCCTGTCTGTGTTTAATAAATGTTTTTAACCTGATTACTTCATCATGTGTTCATACTTAACCTACTGGATAAAAACATCTCCTTCTTTGTTCAAACTGACCTTCACTCATCAGAAGCTCTGTCAGAGAAACAGATAAAGCTCGAACACATGATGACCTGCAGAGAAGTGATGAATACACTTCCTGTCTCAGCTGTGCAGGAACGGGAAGTCATCAAACTGTTGTCAAGGAAACCATTAATCAGAGTTTGTTTTCTTGGAGGCAGGATGAGCAGTGGTTTATCAGCTGACAAAAGTTTATTAATCGGATTTTAATCTGAGAGAGGAAGCTAAGCCTTCATCATCATCAGAATCTGGTCAACATTTTAACCCTGGTGAACCTACAGGCACTGGTCTGTAATAGATATGGACATTCAGCAGGACAAAGACTAAAGAGGAAGACAAAAGCCTCCTCACAAATATTGCAGTGAGTGAATTATAGTCAAAACTTTGACTTGTGACTTCTCATCGTCATAACTAAGTCAAATCTTTTTGGGGTGGCAGAGTCTTCAATTTCAATGCCATAAACCAGAAGGTCGAGGGTGTGGTGAAAACAGTGAGTGGGTTTATGAGTTCTCTGACAGAAGCCAACTGAATCTAATAATTAGATAAATGCAGCACTAAGGCATCATTATCAACCTCCACATGAATATGAAAATCGCCTACAATAATTACCTGCTTTATGGACTAAATTTGGTGACAAATCTGAGAATTCAGATAAAATTTCACACTATGGACCAGGAATACAATACATTACAACAAATAGGATTGACTTAGACTTTCAAATGAGTTATAATTGAATTAAGGTTTAGGTTTGATTAATAGTTTGAGTTGAAAATGGCAGCAACTGGGGCAGTGGTGGCCTAGTGGTTTGTGAAGCGAACTTGTAACCAGTGGGTCACCGGTTTGAGTCCCCGGATTGGCAAGAGGTTGAAGTGGGAAAGTGAGAGCGACTGCTTGTCCCAGTCACCACCACTGTGGGCCCCTGAGCAAGGCCCTTAACGCTGACTGCTCCCTGGGCGCCGCACAATGGCAGCCCTCTGCTCCTGGTATGTATAGTTAAGGTTAACTATGAATAGGACGGTGAAATGCAGAGAAAGAATTTCCCCAAGGGGATCAATAAAGTATAGGTTAACTCCACCTCCTGGTCGGTGCCGAATGTGAGTATTAATGTGTCTGGCATGTTCTTCATGACATCATCCATCCACTTCACTTGGATCTTGGTGTGCTGATGTACTGTGGTCAGTGTATTGCCTAATTTCCAGTTGCTCTGTTACTGGTACCGCGTTGCTTCTGCTCTAACTTAGCTCAGTTGATTTGCAATATTATTCATCACATACACTAGTTCTGTTCAAGCACTTATTAACTCCTTCTCTTCTGGTGATTTTATCACTAATCTCACGGTTGTTTAAACGCTGTTAAGTTCTGCTAGTCACATTAGCTTAGCAGTTAGCGATCAATTCTCTCTCTCCCTCTCCTGCTCTCTCTTGCTCGGCAGATGTTTAGCTATACCGCTGCCTCCTTTTATGATAATAGTACTCGTAATAAGTGTAGTGTATTTGTCGCAATGGAGGCAAGGCTTAGTGAACTGGAAGTGCAGCTCCGCACCACAGACCCTCAGTCGTTAGCTGCGGTAGCTAGCCAGCCCCCAGTACCCATTGCCACCCGACCAGGTGTAGCTCCTACTAGCCACTGTAACAAATGACCTTCTTATTGCATCAGACAGAGGAATTGTCTCTGTACTCATCTTGTTAGATCTTAGTGCTGCATTCAATACCAGTGATATCACATCCTTTTACAGCGACTGGACAATTTGATTGGCATTAAAGGAGTTGTGCTGAAGTTAATCATGGTGTTCCACAAGGTTCTGTGCTTGGACCAATCCTGTTCACCTTATATATGCTTCCTTTAGGGAACATTATCAGAAAACGCTCCATCAACTTTCATTGTAATACAGATGATACCCAATTATATCTGTCAATTAAGTCAGATGAAACCAACCAATTAGCCAAACTTCAAGCCTTGAGGACATAAAAATCTGAAACCTGCAGTTTTCTGCTGTTGAACTCAGACAAAACTAAAGTTATTGTACTTGGTCCCAAGCACCTCTGACACACATTTTCTAAAGTTATCAGTCCTCTCGATGGCATTGCGTTGGGCTCCAGCACGACTGTAAGGATTCTAAGGAGTTATCTTTGATGAGGATATGTCCTTCAATGTGCATATAAAACAAATTTCTCGGATTGCCTTTTTTCACCTCCGGAACAAAATCAGACACATCCTGACTCAAAAAGATGCAGAAAAACTAGTCCATGCATTTGTTACTTCTAGGCTGGACTACTGCAATTCTCTATTATCAGGCTGCCCCAATAAGTCGTTAAAGACTCCAGTTGATCCAGAATGCTGCTGCACGTGTCCTGACAAGAACAAGGAAAAGAGATCATATTTCACCCATTTTGGCTTCTTTGCACTGGCTCCCTGTCAAATCAAGAATTTAACTTAAAATCCTTCTGCTATCTATAAACCTTAATGTTCAGACACCATCATACCTTCAAGAACTCATTGTCCCCTATTTTCCCAATAGAGCACTACGCTCCCAGAATGCAGGGTTTCATTTGGTTCCTAGAGTCTCCAAAAGTAGATTTGGAGCCAGAGCCTTCAGTTATCAAACTCCTCTCCTGTGGAATCAGATCCCAGTCTGGGTTCAGGAAGCAGACACCCTTTCCACATTTAAGAGTCGGCTTAAAACCTTTTCAAAAAAAGCTTATAGTTAGGGTTGGTCCAGGTGAGCCCTGAGCCATCCCTTAGTTGTGCTGCTATAGGCCTAGACTGCCGGGGGACTTCCCATGATGCACTCAGCTTAACTCTCCTTCTCTCTCTCCTCCACCTGTATTCATTTACAACCCATCAATGCATTTTACTAATGCAATTTCTTCCCATAGTTTTGTGCTCTCTCCTTTCTCTCCTCTCTCCTCCCGTCACTTTCTACAGATACATCTGTCTCCAGAGCTGTTGAGTCTGGATCTGAGACTGACGCCACCTACTGACCACATGTCTCTGTTTAACACTGCTATTATTATTATAAGATTTGTGGATTGTACTACTGCATGTCTCTCCCTCGCTCTCTCTCACTCTCAACCCAAGCAGTCAAGACAGATGGCCGCCCATCTAGAACCTCATTCTGATAAGAGGTTTCTGCCAATTAAAAGGACATCTTTCTTACCCACTGTCTCCGAGTACTTCCTCATGGAACTGTAGGGTCTCTATAAAAAAATATTATAAAGACTATGGCTTAGACCTACTCTGTATGGTCTTGGTCTTGGTCCGATTTCTAGATATGAGAATCTATATGATCTGCTCCATCCAAAGTGGGATGGATGCCGTCTCTCCTATTTCAGACCAGGTCTTCCAAAGAAAGTCCTCCAATTATCCAAGAAGCCCACATCGTTTGCTGGACTCCACCTTGACAGCCAGTGACTAAATTACGACAAGCAGCTAAATATAACATTACTGGTCCGATTTCAGCATCAGGTCAAGTAGATTTTCACGTATGAGGAATTTGACCAGGTGTTTTGGTGCATAACAATACAAAAAAGGTAGTGAAATACAGAGAAAGATGAAAAACAAGTGGATGAAAACATCAGCAGAAAATAGTACAGAGGGGAGTAAATACCAATGACAAAATAAACATTGACATTTTTTATATCACAGATGTAAACCCTGAAACTGACCCTGAACATCCTGTGGGGAAATGAGCAGTAGGAAATGCATGATGGGAAGTAAAGAGCAGGGAATGTCACCTGAGATATGAGACAGGATGGTAGACGGTTCAGCTGAGATTCAAACTAATAGTGTGTTTTCCGTTGATATCAGTCTCTTCTTGTTTCCACAGTCACTGTGTGAGAAAACATCTGTTTGACTGTTTCAGGTACCTGAATACCACCTGCCTCCTTGTACAAGCTCAGTCCTCAGAGTTCAGACATGGTTCTGTTTGGACCTCTTCCTCTTCAGTTCAGCTCAGTCTGTTTGATCAGTACCTGTCATGATCTGAGGTCTGAGTGAATCTTTGTGAAAACATTTAGAGTCATTTTATCAAAGTTACCGGAGGGTAAATAAAGTCATATAAAAACTGGGACATTAATGATAGAGGAAGACATCTGTATAAAATGTATACCTTCTGGTAGAGGGGGAAGTCAGAGGTAGGAAATAATCATCACCTGTCTGAGAACACCACATGAAACAGGTGAACACCTACCTGGAGGATAAAACACACCTGTAATCTACCGGAATCTGATGAACATGTTCTGTTGTAGTGATCAGGAGCTCAAGTCAACACTGACAGAAGAACAACAGAACAGAACATAAGGAATGTTCCTATAAAGACATCATGGAGACTCAACAGACATATAATTAACTACTGAAAAGAAAACTGGTTTACTACTTGTCTGCTGCTCCACTCCTGTCCAGTAGGTGGCAATGACACACCTGTAAACAGGTTCAGCAATAAAACCTGTGGGAGAAGAACAAATGTAGTGAAGCGAGGAGGTGAAGCTTATCTCTGTTGATTACTGATTATGAAGCTGAAAGTCCAGACTGATGTGAGGATGGATTTCATTCATCATTTAATTGAGACGAGCATCAGTGTTAAAATGTTTTCAGTTGAGTTTATGTCAAAAAGGATTAGCCAATGAACACATTCTGTTTTATTTGTTTTACACAGCATTCCAACTTTTTGGGAATCAGGGTTGTAAATTCAGTTTTTGGAGTGACTGTAACATCTGACTACAGATGAAAAAACAACCTTTTGATTAACTCAGCGTTTATTAGTGTGCATTAATGTCCCTGTTAAATAAACCAATAAATCATTAAAAATGAGAATCAGGACTTTCAACATAACGCTTAAGAAAAAAAGAGGATAATTTGGAGCTAGCAGCAGACAGCGAGGCGTTCACTGACCTGCTGAGACCTCAGTGTGTTTACAGCAGAGCTGCAATTCACTGTAATCAAACATTCAGAGTTAGTTAGTGACAGAGAGCTTCCTGTTTACATCAACCTTCATTTAACTCAAACATCTGCAACACTTTGACCTCTCTTTGCTTTTTCTTCTTCTACTTTTCAGGTTTCAGTCGGACCCACAGTTTTTGTCAGCAGGTTAGACTCCAGCACCTTCACATTTCAGATTATTGTGGTGTTGTGAAGGTAACACTGTCAGTACCTGAACCTGGCACTTCCTTTATTTTATAAGATAAGATAAGATATACCTTTATTCGTCCCACAGTGGGGAAATTTACAATTTACAATTTTACAATTTGTTTCATTTACATTGTTGTTGCTCTGTTCAACACTGTTCTCCCGCTCACTTTGTCTGTGCTCAAAATGTCCCAGCACACAATCAGAGCTGATGTGTCTTGCAAGTATTTTTCCTGGGAAATAGAGTTTGATGATAATTCCCAGAAAACATTTGGATGTAAATTATAGATAATAAACCTTGTTTTTAAACTTTGTTTTTGATTAAAAAAAGACCAGATACAAACTCCTCATTGCTGACTTTTTGTTGTTGTTATTTTTCATCTTGTTGTTTCCAGTCTGTAAGTGTTCTTTGTTCAGACTGGTTTCATTGGCTTTTAAACCGGTCTTAAGCGAGTATATCAGAGGTGTAACAGAAGTATTTTATCTTTGCAAATCGTCTGACTGCAGCTTTCTTTTTAATGTTGCTCCTGTTGTTGGTATTACAGGTTTATTGCTGTATAAACTTGAGTTTAACAGGCGACTGTTTGAACAGCAGCAGTGAGTCAGTCTGCTGGAGGTTTAACTCATTAAATCAGATCTGTGGGAGGTAAAACTCACATCCTGACACACGTTCAGCATCAGAAAGAAACCTGGAACTCATTTTCACTCATTTCTGTTTCACAGCCACAGCTGCAGCTTCACAAGAGGCCAGAGACTTTAATCTGTGTTGGAGTGACAATGTGCTGCTTGTTTATGATAAAGTTCAGCCTCATATTTTAACAGAGCATTTCACTGCACCTCTGTCCCAACATGTGACCAATAACAAACCTCTGAATGTGTCTCTGCAATTGGACAACAGCACTGATTCAACACTTCATCTGCTTTCACCTGACACCTGCATCTGTCAGGCGTCAGGTGAAAGCAGACACTCTCTCAGTGTTCTCTCCGTCTTTTCACAGCGTTCTCTCAGTGTTCTCATAGTGTTGTGTCAATATTTTTACAGTGTTCTCTCTGTGTTTTCACTGTGTTCTCTCAGAAGACCCACAATGTTAGGATTCTGGTTGTTCTCCTGGGTGTGTTTGAGTTCTTCCTACTAACCAGTAAACATGGTTGTTTGAATCGACACAGTTGGCTCAGAGTCTGCTGGCTGTGAGTCCTCAATGGATTTATAATGTGTTGAAAACACAGTCAGGCTGTGTGTGAAGGAGGTGGAGGAGTGGGATGAGGTGGAGGAGAGGAGGGAGGTGGAGGAGAGGGAGGAGAGGACGGAGGTAGAGGAGAGGGAGGAGAGGAGGGAGGCGGAGGAGAGGGAGGAGAGGACGGAGGTAGAGGAGAGGGAGGAGAGGAGGGAGGCGGAGGAGAGGGAGGAGAGGAGGGAGGCGGAGGGAAGTGGAGGAGAGAGAGGAGAGGAGGGAGGAGAGGAGGGAAGGGGGGTAGGGTGAGTAGTGGGGTTGTAGTGTGTAATGACTTCCAGCTGCCTGAGGCCGAGCAGAGGAGGATGTTTTATTTCTACACAGTCAGAAATAGAGACTGTGACCTGCTGAATCCAACATGTTCAACATTTAACTTCTCACCTGAAGGTGACAATATCACCTGGATATTGTCTGCTCTATGAGAAAAGAACTTACGTTTCTTGTTTGTTTCTGAAGCTGCTCTTTTCCCCTATATTGCTCTGACTGACTGACTGACTGATCATGATGATGATGATGAAGAAGAAGATGATGATCTCCTGCTTGATTCTGACCCTCTGTTTCTGCAATTCAGTGATTTTTCTCCAAGTGAAACTCAGCAGCCTTTTTCTCTGTGTGGAAAGAAAAGAAAAGATCCTGAAGGAAGTAAAATAAACAGAGAGAGCAGAGAGGGTGGGGGAGGTTACAGAGCTGAGTGGAAAAAGCAGAGTGAGGGTTAACTCGGCCCCCAGGTATGTTCTCCACCCCCCAGCGACTGTTAGCTCAGTTTAGATTAGCCGCCCTGCAGCAGACTCAGACTAAATATGAAGCTATTTCTGTTTAAAGATGATAAGCTTGAACTGGATCAACTGGATGAGCAATAACTTCATAAACACCAACTGTTGATCAGATACTGCAGAGACTCTTCAGTCCGCTGAACACTTCAGTGCAAAACAAACACTCCAGAGCTTCTAATCTACAAGTTGGACCTTGTCAGAGACAATTGATCTCTTGGATGGATTGGTGTTAGAGTTAACCTGATCTGTGATCCCTTGTGATAAGGAGAGAAAGGAGGAGACATTTACTGGGCTTATGACCCATTTAAAAGTCTACTTATGACCCATCATCACAGGCTGTGCGTTTACACATTATGACAAAATCAACCCATGTCATAAGTTGTTGTTTTTTTTAAAGAATATATTTCTTATAAAGTACAGGAACATCTATAATTTTGTGAACCCTAACTTCCGGTCTAAACTGTCAATTTATGCATCCAAACCAGGAAAACAGACTACAGCATGTTTATATGTATGTATTTTATTGTTGTTGTTTGTTGCTGTTATTTTGTGTTTTCTCCAGTGGAAGGAAGTAACTAAGTTCTTTACTTAAGTACAAATTAAAGGTTAAAGGTTGCATTACCTCTATTTTATGCTACTTTCTACTTCTAATTCACTATTTTTTAGAGTCGTATTTTCTAATTTCACTTCACTACATTTCACAGCTGCAGTTACCAGTTACTTAAATTAAGGTTTTACATACAGAACATACAGTTTAACATACAAGTTTTTATACATAGAAGTTTGTAAAACGTGATGCACTGTTACAGATTAAACTACACCATTGCACGTAAAATATTTAAAAATAACGGGCAAATGCGTCTCACACATCAATGCATCAGTAATAATATTCTAATGATATAATATAGGATTATTAAACAGGATCCATTTATTGCATTCACCACTTTATTTTTGTTCTTTAACTTTATTTTGCTAATCACACTTCTATACTTACATTGAAGTAACATTTTTTAGGCAGGACTTTTATTTGTAACAGATTATTTTTACAATGTGGTAGCGGTACTTTTACTTAACTAAAGGATCTAAATACTTCCTCCACCGCTGATTTTCTGTCTTCACTGCAGCTGAGGATGTTAATGTTGTCTCTGTCATTACTTCACTCCTCCTCCTGCTGAAATACATCTGTCAGTCAGGAAGAAATGTTTCCACCTCCGCTGTTGAAATTCAGTTAATTTGTGGTGGTCATGTTTCTGGTAAAGCAGCATGGCCTAGAATTCCTGACCCACTTTCCACTGCTGCACATTCCCAAACATTCCCAAACATTCCTGAAAGCCATGATTGATATCAGTCAGAGTTCAACCTGAATTAGAGATGTGTGTGTTACATATATGCACTGAATTCCAACATCTGTTCTGATTAACAGTCTCTTGTTAGCAGAACACAAAGTCTGTTCTAAAAACACTGTGATGTTTCTGAAACAGAAGAACAGGTTTGTCATACCTTTGCACCTACTGAAGAAATTATTTGTTCATCAGTATTAAAGGATGAAGGTGGGTGCTGAGGGTGCTGCGGGTGTCAGGTATCACTGCTCAGCCTGCTAGGAAAATTTAAACCAGGCTGTCAGGAAGGAACCGGGCTGTGGGAAAGGAACTGGACTGGCAGAAAAGAACTGGCCTGCACACTAAGTGATGAGCAACAGCAGCTTCGTACACAAAAATGATTTCTCCACAGCAAAGGGTTATTGCTGAGGAACCAGGTTACCAGAAAAGAACCAGGTTATTGCAAAGGGACTGGGCTGCTGGAAAGGAACCAGGCTCGAGGAAATAAAGTGGGCTGCTGGAAATGACCTGGGCTGCACACTGTGGTGAGTGATGAGTAACAGCAGCTTAACACATCAAAATGATCTCACGCAAAAGAACATACAAGAAAACTAGAGTGGTAGAACAACAGTATTGCAGAGGTGCTTTAAAAAAAAAAGTGGATCAGTTACTTCTGGATGATAACTGATCACGTGATCTGATTTGACTGACTCCTCTTTTCAAACTGAACTTCAGTTCCTTCTGTCTCTAAACATACAGGCCTGTGTCCTCAAACAGGAAGCATGTACGTTAATGTTTTGTGTCTGACTGCAGCTCAACATCAAATTCAAATTCAAATTTAAAATTTTAGAAGAATTTTCTTTCCTCCATCTTGTTTCTTTGTTTTCTTTTTTCAGAAACTAGAGCGAAAAAACAACCTTTGTACAGAATCAGCACAAGGATCATGTAGGTACCACGGGAACTCATAATGTGAAACATAAGCCATAGGGTTAAAATACCAATAGAACTGGAGTTATGCATGCAAACAAACCATCCTCTTTGATAACCTGGCACCATTATCCTCCACAGATCACATACACATACTTTCAGTTGGTCTTAAACACAACACAGATGCCAAGAGAAAACTCATAACTATGTATTCATGCTCGTTCTCTTGGAAGACAGAAACATACACGTGTCCTCTTAGGTGCATATCCGAGCGCATACAATCACACACACTCTCAAATATACATGCACATGCACACACACTTGTTCTTTAACTAGGCAGATTTAGTTAGATTACATATTGTGTGTTTTACTTTGTTTAGCCTTTAAATAAATACATTTGGATGCTGGTCTATTGTACAAGAGTGAATGCTGCCAACCTCAACTATTCAGAACTCCAAAACCCTCCAACCTTTACTAGTTACTGATGTGTTAACTTTGGTTGTAGTTATTAAATTAATAATTAATCAGAGTTCCAAAGTGATGCTTTGGTATATTTGATGAGACTAAATGAATCAACTGGCTATCAATTTCCCCTTTTCGAAGGGTGGTGAATTTAATGCACGTTAAATTCTATTATTTAATATAAACATTGATGCATTTTCCTACAATCAGATACAAACTGAAAACTGACAGATGAAACAATTTACCCCATTATTTACTCCATTCTTTTCTCTATGGCCTTTGACCTCACTTATGGAAGTCATCACACACAAATCAACAGGAAGAGACCCCCAGGACTTCTTCTGTGGTTTTATGACTGCACTTAAAAACAGATTAGAGGAAACTTTATTGATCCCTGCAGGGGAGTTCAGCTGCTGCACAGATAACAGAGAAAACAAAGAATATAAAGTCTTTTTTAAAATGTGTGAAAATGTTTATACAGCTGCAGTAGACAGGAAACAACAATTATACAGAATATAAAATATTTTGGTGACATATCTTTCATGTGCAGACCAGGATCAAAATGAGTGAACTGTGCTGAGATACTATCTGCAGGCTTTTTCTTTATGACTGGACTGATAATAAACTGGTTTACAGTTTACACCTGAGCTCTGACTGCCAGGTGATCAGCTGCAGGACAGACAGGTGACAGAATGCATGGTGGGTGGGACTTCAACCTCCAGTCTGTCTAGCGGCCGAAAGGTGAACATCCAGCTTTCTGTTGAGGCTGCATACACTCTGAAGAAAAGTCAAATTAGAGGTGTCTGTAAATAAAAACAGTGATGTAGAAGGAAGTGATTTTCAGTTGGGTAAAAAAAATTAATTATTTTATCTACAATCAGCTTCATCGGCCAACTGTGTTGAAAGCAGAGCTGTAATCCAGGAAGGGTGTACATATGTATGTATATGTACATACATATACAGTTTTTCTCCATTGGTTTGGCTCATTTCTTGAAACAGAAATTACATTCTCAAAACTCTAAGATCATTTGGCAAAACACTCTTACAGTTCAGCACAACACCATAGCTCACTTGCAAAAACTCATATCTCTCCCAAAACTGTTCACTCATGCTTCAAAACTAAATTCCTTTACCATGTAAATAGTCAGTGCCCCCAAAATGCAAAGATCCTTCTCAATTGCTTTGGCTCATTTCTTGAAACAGACCGGACGTTCTCAGCACTCTTGGTGCTCTCGCCAAAATAACCTGGATGGTTCAGCACAACACCATGGTTCACCTGCAAAAGCTCCTATCTCCCCAAAACAGTTCACTCATGTGTCAAAACTGAATTCCTTTCCCATATAAATAGTCAGTGCCCCCAAAATGCATCGTCCCTTTGGCATTGTGTAGCACTGCCAGTCCAAATGTTGACATGTTTTGTCACTGTGGCAGACGACCATTGAAATATCCCTCATGTCCAGCTCTCAGTCTCAGCCCAGTCCTTCATTGACAACGGTTACTGTACTAGTTTTTGTGTCCAGCTAACAGAATACAATTGTGTATAAAACTGAAAAAAAAAAGAAAAGAGGATGTTATGGTCAGAGTAGCCTCCAAAGTTTGACGTCACACACTGCACTCATACTGCCAAGGAAAGTGTAACCATTATTATTCACACACATAACGTAACTTCCACACATCAGAGTAAAAAGAAAAAGTACACAGCATAATATACTGTAATATAACACAGAAACAAGAAACAAGGAGAATGATATGTAGCCGACAGCTGTAAATACAGCTGGAGTTTCTTCACTGCTCGCTGTCCTCACCCTCCCTGTTCATGGTATTATGGTCTGGACTCATTTTGACAGTTGAACAGACTCTTGTGCATGTGATGACTTATACAATGAAATGATGCTGACATGTTTTGGAGAGAACGACCATCAGACCGAGAATCAACAATCAGTTTCTAGATCAACAAGATCTATTCACTTGGAAACTGTGCTAACTGTAGGCTACCTGTACTCAATCATTAGCAAAGACGTACTGAGACATTGAGACATGTACCAAGACATTTGCAATTTGATGAAATGAATGAGAAATTCAATTGTGTTGTGAACAATTGCCGAGTGGTTTGGAGGTTTGTCCGTGTTATTTTGAGAATGTAATTTCTGTTTCAAGAAATGAGCCAAACCAAAGGAGAAAAACTGTAATGCCCAAGTGTTCCAGTGTAGAGTGAAGCTCTGGGGCCACCTCATCATGGGGGGGTTACCTGCTTCAGAGCCCTCAGTACCTGTGTGTGTGTCACCTGTATGTCAGTCAGACTTAACCCTCGGGGTTACAGGGGGATTCTGAAGGGATGTCTCTGTTCAGTCTGTCAAATCTGGCATAGAAACTGTTGAAGATGTCTGGTAAGATGTTGTCTCAGATGTTTGTGTTTCTCCTAGATAGTAACAGATTACACTCCCTGCCACATACTACTTGTGTTGTTATACAGATAGCAACTCTCAGATTTTTTTTTCATCTCTGATGGAGTATTGTAGCTCATCCTCCATGATGTCCCCTGACTTGAAGGCTGCACACCAGCTTGACTGGGAGAGCTTCGTAATGTTGCGCATGGGGAAACACCACTGAGTTCAGCTGCATCACAAGCTCTGAAGGCAGTGTTCCAGGCCATTGGCAGTTTGTGAACCTTCCCTGTCAGTCATGGCTTATGAGTTGCCCAAGTGGTGGTAGTCTTTGTGACAGTTGTGTCATCAGTGCATTTGATGATGCATCAGTCATGTCGGTGTGTTGGTTCATTGTGACTGCTCGCTTGAACTTGGCCCAGTCAGTGGTAGCAAAACAGTCTTGGAGTCCAGAGGTCAGACCATCAGCATCAGGCCTTACATGTATCTGTTTCTGAACCGGTTTTGTGACTAGCATAGCAGTGATATAGATGAAAGGGCAGAGGTGGGGGAGGTTCAGCCTTGTAAGCTTCTTTGTGGTTTTGTATGAGCAAGATCCAGTGCATTATTTCCCCATGTTGGAAAATCAACGTGCCAGTGTAATTTTGTTAATACTGACTTCAGGTCAGCATGGTTGAAATCCCCAGCAAGAATGAGAAATCCATTTGAGTGAGCTGTCTGTTGCCCACAAATGGCAGCTACCAACAGAAAACTGTAAATTCCCTTAGCAGGTAGAAAGGCTGACACCTAAAAATCATAAGCTCCACCAGTGGTGAACAACTTTTAGAGACATGACACAGAATCATGGCACCAAGCATCACTGATGTAAAGACACACAGCAGTCTACTCTGTGGCACGCTGGCCAGTCTAAATAAATGGTGGAGTGTGGGATGATGTCATTCAGCCATGTTTCTGTAAAGACATAAACACAGCATTCCCTTATGTCATGCTGGGTTGACCTCACGAAGATTCACTGTATATTGTCCATTGTGTTGTCTGTGGAGTACACATTGGCAAATAGGATGGTTGGGATAGCCGACCTGTTTGGGCTAGCCACTAGCCTAACCTTGATACCTTCATGCTTACCCCAATTCTGCTCCCTCTCACACCACCTGTGCTGCCTCCTCCCCACAATGGGGAGCAGCAGTTTAGAAACTGTTTAGATTTGTGGTACATGACAGTGAGTGAGAGGATGAAGCAGGTGGTTGTTGTTCTGGCTGATGCTGCTCTTAAAGGTGTTTTTGTTATGACTGTTTTTGTTTGCTCAGTTCAGAAACAAATCTGCACTAAACACAACACCTATAACACGTATGTCCTATGTATATGTGCAGTTTTCCACTCTATCTGTGTTCACATCTGCAGTATATCAACACAAACACACCTCTGCTGTCTGTTCTCTCCTATGTTGTACAGAAACAGTTGAACCAGAGTCACACTGAAGTGTCCCATCACACTGAATGTCCAAAGGTTCCAGCTGTGCTCTGGCTCAACCTTCAGTGTCCACAGAGAAAGTTTTGACCTGTGGTGTGTGACTTTGGAGTAATCTCAGATCAGACTGATGAAGATATGGAGTCAAACCGATTTTACAGTCTTTAACCTTTGACCTTTGGGGGCCATTAAATCAGTGTCTGGATTTTAAAGATCAACCTAGTCAAAGAAATCACCTGGTCTCCAGTTGTTGATATGCTGATACACAAAATATGTTTAATTGTTCCTGTGAAGATTTTTTATCAACTATTAATCAACTATTTTTAATGAACACATGTGCAAAACATTCGCTGTGAACATATTTCATTTGTTTTTCTTCAGTATCGTCTTCTGACAGTAAATCATGATGAAGGTCTTTATGTTTCTGTTTAGACAGATAAATAGTACTAGTAGTAATTAAACTCCATTAATCCTAAAGGGAAATGACAGTGTTCCACCAGCCACAAACACATAAACATTAGCGAGAAGAGTGGTATACTATGGTACTGTATAAAGCCAAGTAAAATAACAAATAGAATTCAATCAAAAACAAGATCAGATCTAGCATCACTTCATCACTTTGTCTTTATCATACGAAAAAGTTTCATCACACTGACACACAGAAAGAACAGTTGTACAGAAAGAAGTTTAGTTAGTAAGTGCAGAACAGCTCAGTGTGTCGAGGTTTATCTTCTTCTTTTGTGATGAATCTAAGTATCCACTGGTTTTCCACCGTAGAGTGAGACCACCGAGGTGCACCATGAAATGCTACAGGAAGTCTTTTCTACCTCTGGCCATCATTCTATATAACTCCTCCCCCTTCTACGTGTAGAATAATTGAAGTAGATTACTTCTGATAGTACTTCTTATGTACCATGTTCATGTCTGTGTGCAATATCACATACCATCAATAAGCTTTACTATGTCCGTCCACATCTGTATGATGTATTTTTAGAATGCAAAATTCTGTTAAACTTAACTACCAAACTAGAACTGCCTTCAATGACAGATACACAAATCCAGCAGCTGTCTGCTGAAAACCACATATCTCCAAGTTGGGCAATTTGTACATTTTTAGATGATTTAAAGGATTAAATGGAACTTTAAGAGGTGAATAATCTTTTTTTTCACATTACCCAAAATACTTTTTCCTCTTGCACATTTCATTTTTATCGTCAGTTGTATGTGATTTCTTTTATTTCAAATATATATATATACGGTACATATAATATAATATCAAACACAATAACCATATGAAGGAAATAAAAAGCAAACCTTGAGCATCTAGGTGGACATCTCAGAGTGTTTCAGTGGTGAGAGTGACTGCAGAAACTGTGATGCACTTCTCTGTTTGTCTCTGCGTGTCTCACCTGAGGCTCTGACTCTGGAATGTGACTCTGTTTTATACAAAAGCTCCATTTAAAAACAGCCTCATAAAACTGAAAACAGTGGTTAGTCTGAGTGATGGAGTCTGGGTGGTCTGCCTCTCCAGTCAGGGAGGGTGGGGCCCTAGGGGGTGTCACCACATGATCTGTGAGATCTGATAAAGAATATTTCCACTGTACAGCCCTGTTTTTACTATCTCACTCTATTGTTCTCCTGAGGATGAAAACATCAGAGTTTTAATCAGAGTTTTGGTTGGGTGTCGACTCATCTGCTGTTCTCGCTGAAAATAGAGTCAACCGAATTTAATACGTTCAAACAAAACAGACATTTTATCATACGATCCACCTGCTTCAGTAACAATTATTCAGGTCTGGAATGATGTCGGTGTGGAGGTTGAAAGAAGTGAACTGACCTCTGAACTCTGGAGCTGCTGCAGGACACATTAGAAAAGAGGGAGAAAGAGTATGGTCTAAACCTGCTCTGTATGTAAAGTGCCTTGGAATAACTTTTGTTGTGATTTGGTGCTATACAAATAAAATTGAATTGAATTGAATTGAATTAGCTGCTGTTAGCATAACACACCACAGTCCATGCTAGAATTGTCAGCAGTCCAGTTGCATTTGTGGGTAATGTAGGCACCAGGTTTTGACAAGGAAGTGTGTGGAATAAAAAAATGATGTCTCTTGTTCTGCTGCATCGATTTTTATCCTTTTTGTTTTAAACTGTCCATAATGAGTCCGTCACTTCCATGATTTAAGCTCCAGGAATAAACCTTCACATGCATAATGTTTGTGTTTCCTCGGAGTTCTGTCTAATTGATCATCATGAAGCTCTTTATTTTCTACATTATTTCACAACGCATCTCCTGCTTTTCTGCAGAACTTCATTAAGTGTTGATACCATTTATTAGTTTATTAAACAACAGAATCAACTCAGGAAGGCTAGTCTATATGACTGCAGCTGTTATTTTCTCTTTGAATTTACGAATTTCATTTTTAACTCAGACCAGACACGCTTGACCAATCTTGGCCAGGACACAGGGAACTCTACCATTGGATGGTTCAGGCAAATGTGACAAATCTGTAGATTACAGAAGTTATCCTTTGCAATCAGAGTTCAGAGCTGCTGTTTACTCTGTCTCCCTCCATGTATGCCTGTTTGAATTCAGTCAATTCATTTTAGTTCAATTCAATTACATTCTTACTTATATAGTAGCAAATCTCAAGACCAAACTCTTCATATCAGAATCAGCTTTATTCGCCAGGTATGCGTACACATACATGGAATTTGACTTCGGTTTCACTTTAACTCCGTACTTATATAATAATATTATTCATAGAGACTCAACAGTTGCCATCATGCACAAGAACCTGGCGACAGTGACAGTAACAAATACATGGACTAGTTTTTCTGCATCTTTTTGGGACAGGATGTGTCTGATTTTTGTTCTGGAGTTGAAAAAAAGGCAGTCCAAGAAATTTGTTTTATATGTGCATTAAAGGACAAATCCTCATCAAAGATAACGCCTAGATTTCTTACAGTAGTGCTCAAGGCCAATGCAATGCCATCGAGAGTACTGATATCTTTAGAACATGCACATTGCAGGTGCTTCAGACCAAGTATAATAACTTTAGTTTGTCTGAGTTCAACAGCAGAAATTTGCAGGTTCCAGGTTTTTATGTTATTAAGGCCTGAAGTTTAGCTAATTGGTTGGTTTCATCTGGCGTAATTAACAGATATAATTAGGTATCATCTGTATAGCACTGAAAGTTAATGGAATGTTTCCTGCTTATGTTCCCTAAAGGAAGTATATATAAGGTGAACAGGATTGGTCCAAGCACAGAACCTTGTGGAACACCACAATTAACCTAAGAGTGTATCGAGGATTCATCGTTGACATGTACAAACTGAGATCGGTCTGATAAATAGTTCCTTTAATGTCAATTAAATATTCCAGTCTCTGTAACAGGATGTGATGTCACTGCTCTGTAGATGGATACAGCTGATTGGCGACTGTTTTCTCAAGGATCTTCGAGAGAAAGAGAAGGTTGGGTATAGGTCCATAGTTTACCAATACCTCTGGATCAACAGTCGACTTTTTAAAGAGAGGTTTTTATTACAGCTACTTTAAAAGACTGTGGTACACAGGCTGTTAATAAAGACAGATTGATCATGTCGAGTAAAGACGTGCTAACAACAGGTTAAACATCTTGAAGCAGCCTGGTTGGGATGGGGTCTAAGAGACAGGTTGATGGTTTAGATGCAGAGATAGATAGAAGGTAGTTGGTGAAGTTGGTGAAAACCAGTCTTAACATATATGAAGCATATATTTCAGCTGTCGGTGCCTCATCCAGATAACTGGATCTAGATCATCATCCTAAAGGAGATTCAGCTACCCCTCTTCGTTCCCTCTCTCCCTAGTTTGTATGTTATTGTGTCTGTCTGTCATGTGACTCTTCTCAGGTTCTCAGGTGACAGCTGAAACGGCTCTACATCTTTCTAGATCCAAACTCGTCACTTATGTTTTATAATCTACATATATCTGATTTTGTTTGATCAAAATTTTTGTATATATATTGTGATTTGACTTATTTTTGTGGCGGTATGACATTTATTTCCTGTCCGTCTGTCCCGTGTTTTTCCCCATTAAAGGTTTTTTGTCGAGTTTTTGTTGTGAAAAGTTTGTGGTCTGGACCAACTGAGGCAGAAACGGAAACTGATAAGTGGTCTTGAAAACGTCTTTAATTAAACGAAAAAAACACCAAAGAAAAAACTGGTGAGTGGATGGCAGAGATGAAGGTCTGGCGGTGGACGTAGCTGGAGCTCAGGGAACCAGAGACATGGAGGCACAGGAGGACAGCTGACAGTGAGGCACACACGACTGGAAACTGGAACTGGAACTGGAGAAAGACACGAGGTGAGTACAAGGAAAAAACATGTGGCAAAACTTCTTTTCAAAAGGTAGCATTTAGCTGGCGATCACTGGAGAAAACACGGGGGACTAGATTATACCATATGTGATGGAATAATCTGGCGCCGGAGTAAAATCCGGACCAGGTTTATATTGATGAGATGATTGGTGGGAATTGCGGACAGGTGTGCCTCATCTGCAAGGTCTCGGGGAGGAGAGCGGAACCAGCCACGCCTCCTGTCACACACTGAAAGAAAGAAGCAAATGAGAAAAGAAACCAAAACACAAAAACCCAGACCACAACAGTTTTTCTGATCTGATCGAGGCTCTAAGGACAGAGGATGTTGTATGCTGTACAGATTGCAAAGCCCCTCGAGGAAAATAAATCTGACATGACTGATCGTGTCTCCCACATTGAAGGCATTTGTGAGGTGAAATGTGAATTGTGTGACTGTGTCAATATTATGAATATTACGGTAATCACTGGTGGTGTATTAGGGAGTGTGACCACAAAAGGGCCTGAAAGGGGTCTAAAGAGGACCTGAGGGGCCCGGGTGGGGCCCCATTCACAGTTTGTGAACAGAACAAAAAACAATGCACTGATATAGAAGGTGACCACCTTAAGGTGAAGGTTATCATTGGTATACTGCAGTCTGGATAAAAATAAATGTTAAATCTTTTTTAATGAATGAACACACACAGTGACACAAATCAAACACATCCACAGAACAAGAAGCTCAGAGTCAGAGAGACTGTTTGTCAAGTTGTTATCATCAGAGCAACTACAGCTTCTACTGTGTGTGTGTGTGTGTGTGTGTGTTAGAGGTCATGTGTGCTGGTTTATTTTAGGGAGCAGCAGAGATGAAACATCCTTTAACCTCAGGAAGTTGGTAGGATGTTTTTTCCTCTGTGTGTCAAAAAGAGACATTTAAAGGTTATAATGGTTCATTAACATCTTTAAAGTGAAATTCAACACATTTCTTTCTATTAAAGGACAGGCTCAGATATTTTAATGTCCACATTTGATTACATTTGATTGCTGAACTAGAAATACCTGAGAATCTTAGATGTTTCTTCATTTTACATGTCAGAACTTCTGCAAACCTTCAATCCTCAAACTTTCTGATCATTTTCGTGAAAATTTCATACAACACACCAACCTGTCACCTGCAGAAGTTCTCTGATGACTCTGCCACCGTCGGCTTCATCACAGATGGGGACAACAGGGAATACAGAGAACTGACACAGGACTTTATGGACTGGTGCCAGCGGAACCGCCTCCAGATTAACATGGGGAAAACCAAAGAACTGGTGGTGGATTCCCGCAGGTGCACTCACTCCCCTCCGACACCAGTGAACATCCAGGGAATGGACATTGAGATGGTGACATCTTATAAATACCTGAGTGTTCACCTCAACAACAAACTGGACTGGACTCATAACACTGCTGCACTTTACAGGAAAGGTCAGAGCAGACTCTATCTGCTCAGGAGACTGAGGTCTTTTGGAGTGCAAGGGGGGCTCCTGAAGACCTTCTATGACTCTGTTGTGGCATCAGCCATTTTCCACGGAGTAACTTGCTGGGGCAGCAGCATTTCGGCTGCGGACAGGAAGAGACTTGACAAACTGATGAAGAAGACCAGCTCTGCACTGGGTTGCCCCCTGGACCCAGTGGAGGTGGTGGGAGAGAGGAGGATGATGGCTAAGCTGTCATCCACGTTGGAGAATGACTCCCACCCCCTGCAGGACACGTTAACAGCACTGGAGAGCTCCTTCAGCGATAGACTGCCTCACCCGAAGTGTGTGCAGGAGCGATATCGCAGGTCTTTTCTTCCTGCAGTTGTCAGACTGTACAACCAGCACTGCTCCCTATAGACTATACATTATGTCTTTACATCTGTGCAATACTTTTTTTTTAAATGTCTGCTCCATTCACTGTGCAATACTTCATTCTATCCAATGTGCAATATTTGAATTTAGTATTTCATATTTCACCTCATTGTAGTCAGTGTGCAATATTTTTGTGTTTAGTATTTCAGATTTCACTCATTCTATTCAAGGTGCAATATTTTGTATTTAAGATGTAATATTTCATATCTAACTTCATCTAGTCAATGTGCAATATTTGTATTTTAGTATTTAATATTTCACATCTCATATTTAATCCAACAATGCAAGCCTCATGTGAATTTTTAATGTAAATTTGTTAATATCATCTTTTTAGCCTGTTTAAACTGCTTTTGTGCTATTTAACTGCTTCTATCCACTTTGCTGCTGTAATTTGTGAATTTCCCCGCTGTGGGACGAATAAAGGTTTATCTTATCTTATCTTATCTTAATATTAGAGATTCTCAATGTGGTCTCAGACCTTTGGACCCTACTTTTTACATACAGTATATATATTCTGTGGGTTTCTTCTAATACTACCTAATTGTCTTTTAATACAATAATACTACGTAATTATACTTTTTACAAAGTATAACTTTAATCTAAATATACATAGTAATGTATATGTAAAATATGTAAAAATGTAATAATAATAAAAGTTAATTTTTTTCTTGTAAATTCACTTTCTCAAATTTATGACTGTTTCTTCCTAAGTCATTATTTGTTGTTCATGTTTTGAATTTATTACAAAAATTTCAGCAGTTAAAACAGAAATGAACAGACTTTTATGTAAAAATGTATTAAAGTAATAAAATTTGAGTGTAAATATATTTCCTGTTTGAATCAGGTCATGAACCCTCAGACTGAGGTTAATTAACACTTAATAACAGATTATTGACACTAATAAAAACGGAGCCTTTAGTTCAGATCAGAAGGAGAAACTGAAGATGTGAAGCTTGTTGACTCAGAATTTCATCAGCTTGTTGAAATTAAAGTTTCTTTTTTAAACATGAACTCATGTGTTGGCCCCTCATCATCAGGTGTGGCCGCTCGGCTGCATGTGTCTGGTTTCTCCTCCGGGAGGGGCGGGGACAGTTCGGGGGGGCGGTGATGAAGAGGAGGAGCAGCTGGTCTCGGTTCAGTTTGTCGCAACGTTTTCTTCTTTCCTTTGTTTTACGTGAAAAGTTCTGATGGACAAACTTTGACCTGATCAAAACGGATTAAACCCGAATTGAGCCCGGATTAAAGTCGGAGGACCGGAGGAACCCGGATCGGGTCCGGACCGGACCAGAGGGACTGGACTCGGCTTCAGGTCTCATTTTTGGGTGTTTGGACCAGAATCCGGATGCCGGACTTAGTGGGACGTTTTCTTTCAGTCTCCATGGAGATGGGAGCCTGATCCCATTCTGATCGAGTATCGATCGTCTGTATTGATCGTGTATTGATCAGCGGGATGGCCGCGCTCCTCCTGCTGATGCTCGCGTTCTGGACGTGCGGACACGCCAAAAGCGCGTTCCCGCTGCGCTCCTCCTACAGCCTGTACGCGGGCGGGCACGCGCACGGAGCTCGCGCCGCCAGCAGACACAGGTAGGCTGACACGTGCACGGAAAGCCTGATGAAGATGAAGGTGGAGGTGACGTCATGGTTTGACGAGCTCACGACAGTTTCAGTGTGTTTGAGTTTCAAGTTTGAAAAGAGTGCCTTTATTTTCCAAACAGAGTTTAGGGAGTCATTGGTGACAGAGTGTGTGTGTGTGTGTGTGTGTGTGTGTGTGTGTGTGTGTGCGTGCGTGCGTGCACAGCAGGTATTTTATTGTGAAAGAGTGGACAGGAAGTGTCAGGAGGTTCCTGGTTTGAATCTCGGTCTGGTTTTGCAGGTCTGAGGTGTCAACAATAAAGAGACTGAGGGGGAACTTTTTTCATAGAATAAAATAACCAATAACCTCAGATAGGCCAAACAACAACAGCAACACTGAGCACCTGCTGAGTTACTAAACCCAGAGAGGCCTCGTCCCAAATTACTGATCAGATCTCTGACTAATCAAGGGTCTGACTGATCAGGTCTCTTACTGCCACAAGTCTCTGCTCCTTGAGATTGTCAGATGTTGTTCATAGGTCCAGACTGATGCACAAAACTGATGGAGCTTGTGCAGTCAGGGTCCTGGACTTTGGACTGAGCTGCCTGAGGAGATCAGGGCTGCAAACTCGTTTCCTCTTTTGAATCACTTTTCCATGTCCACGTGCAAACCTATGGCTGTGGTTTCGATTCTGATGTCGCCTTCCATACAGTCATTACTTCACTAATACACAAGCTGCAGATCAGAAACACAATATGGAACTAAAATATTATCACAATATATCTGATAATTAATATCATGCTTAATGATATGACAAAATACTGAAAAATATTTTGTCATAAATTTCAAGAACATGCAATTGCAAGAAAATAAGTGCTATTGTTTTATACGTCAAGATAAATGTCACAGTTTGCCCTCAAATATTTAGTAAAAAAATTAGACCGGTATTATCATGAACAGTATGATTTGGCACATCCCTGTTCAGGGCGTCTTTGCAAATCAAATCAAAGTTGCAGTCAAAAATGCAAATGTCTCTAAAAAGTGTTTCCTGTCTGAGATGTAAAAGTTGTTGCTGTGGATCAAACCTGAAACAGACTGAATGAATAAATTCTGTCGTCCATGAAAATTGTGAGTTAATGTCACTCGTCTCTTCAGTGATGAGCTGAAACCATCAGATCTGAGGATGAAGAGGCTGAGACCTTCATCACATTCACACAGGAAACTAACAGAAACGTCTCAGTTCCATCAGGTTTCCATCATTTGACCTTGGACTGGAGTTTTTGAATGACCTCAGTGTCTTCTTCTGCAGTGGTTTAATGGAACCAATTGGAGAATTAGCGCCACCTCCTGTTTATCTCCATCAACCAGTGAACTCATATTCACACAGCAGGAGAAGATGGAAACATTCATTCATGTCTTATTTTGATGGGTTTCTGGTAATTCTGTTAAAATCTGAGCTCTATTGAAACCTGCCTAATGATCCTCGCATCTTCAGAGAGCTGCTGTAAATCAGATGGATCAGTTTCCACAGACACATGTTGACGACTGTGTTTTAAATAGCTCACTGCTGTGTGTTGTTACATGTATTGTGTGTGTGTGTGTGTAAAGATAATTAGATTTTGGTAGGAGCGAGTAATGTATTTTTCTACAATTTCATTTAGCAGACGCTTTTATCCAAAGCGACATACAGTCACATACCGATGGAGCAGTCATCAGGGGCAATTTGGGGTTCAGTATCTTGCCCAAGGACACTTTGACACATAGACTGCAGGGATCGAACCAGCAACCTTTATTTTGGTAGGAGACTGATGTGGAGCGAAATGGGCAGTTTTTGTGGGAAACTGGTTCATGCAGTTGATGATGATGACAAACAGCTGTTTCATTGTGCAGTTTGTTGCAGTGTGATTGTGGTTCTCAGTATTTGAATCATGTGTGAAATGCTGTTTCGTCTCTCAGTGAAAATATGAGGAGACAGTTCCTGCTGTCAGTTTGTTTGTGAACACAGACTTCTGTATCCAATATCAACACAACAACAACCTGTTAGTTGTGCTGTTAGCTTCTCATTTCAAATCCCACATTACTGCTCTCAGAACCTACAGGAAGAGCAAAAGACGTACCTCTTCCACACATGAACAGGTAAACAGGTGAACAAGTCAACATGTAACATATAACTATGTCAGTATCTGGAATTAACATTCTTTTTTATTTGAGCTGAACTTTCACCTATGAAAACAAAGACACTCATAACATGGAACGCTAACATGTCACCAGTGTGTTGCAGTATTTGCGGGATATATGATGATGATGATGATGATGATGAAGAAGAAACTGTGAAGAAGAAGAAGTGTCCTTTCATTGTAATGAACTGCATGTAAACACTTTAAAGTCTAAGACTGTAGTCACAGTCAGTCAGTGTTCTTTAACATCTTTAACAAATGCTGAGTAACATTAGCATAAACAAGTGGAGAGACACTGATTGTGTGGCACTGATCTATTTGTTAGCGTTCTTGCTCCTTCAAACGGGGATGGAAAGAGTACGAGAATATTAAACACAAGTAAAAGTAGTGTTACTTCAAAGAAAATTTACTCCAGTAAAAGTACTTATGTAAACATATACTGTTAAAGTAAAAGTCAAAGTTCCATTTTGCGTGCAGGTGATATGCCAATCCTTCCCATTAACTTCTGTGGAGAGCAGATCTGCAGCGTCATATGTCAACATTTCAGCCTCCAGCTCATCACAATCAGTCAGTTTCTGGAGTGTAATAAACTTAAAATGCTATTTTAATAATAACTAATGAAAATAATAATGTTTGAGTTTGTGGGCCGTAATGTTTTACATTACTGTTTAGCCTCAATGACCAACTCCAGCCAAACCAATAACAACATCCAGGTTAATTTCATTTCTGGAAACTTGTTGAAATTTGACATTAATATTTTGAAGTTGCACATATTTTATTGTATTTGAACACAGTTCAACACTTTTTGACATACAAGTTGAGCACAATGTTATGTTAAGGTTACGTTGCCCGCATGGCAAGTTTAAGATTGTATAATATTAGCTAACTAACATGGTGGACCTTTATTTTCCAACCTCACACAGACGCCTTTTGGTAGAAAGTATTATCACCATAAATTTAACACATGATTATGTTTTGACTTTGGTGCAGCAGGTTTAATAACTGGCTGTGATGCGCTCCTGTTAACATCTTTAGATCATCCTCCACTGTCTCCACCAGGAGAAACTCGTCCTGGACACCCAGGGAAACTTTTTGACTTTTTTCGGTTAGTACAATTGACTGCACAGCAGCCATGTTATTTACCTAGTATTTGCATGAAAAATTCTCCTCACAGCAAATACACCACAGCCACAGCTGAGAGGTCAAGTTGCGTGACTGAACAACCAGCAGGCAGTTGTCAATCAAAGTGACACCCTTAATTATGCCGCATTTGCTGATGTGTGGCATTTGGGCAGATCTGCACTCGACAGAAGTTAATGGGAAAGACTGCAAAATTGTACATACAAATTGGCGTATGTGCTACATGCAGTTTGAATGTGTAAAGTTGTGTTATTTGCATGCAGATTGAAGAGACTGGGCTGATTTTATGACAATATATAAAACTAGTAAATTGTAGAAGATCTTTAGAATACAAAATAAATGGTAGACAAACAAAAATGACATGACTATGGACACCATGGCAGTGCAACAGGCATTAGAAGATACATAAATTTGTATTTATCAATTTATTTTGATGGTGTCCGTCAGATTACATGTTTGAGAACTGGAACCTATTCCTCCCGGATGGACTGTTTATTATCACCAAAGATTTCAACCATGCAAGTCTGAAGTCGGAGCCCTAAATTCCACCAACATGTGGACTTTGCAACAAGAGGGCCAAACACACTGGATCTTGTTTACACAAACATCCCTGGGCAGAACCCTCAGACCACATCTGCTAATGCTAATCCGAGCATACAGATGCTCCAAACCAGTTCTGAAGCAAGCGAAATCCTGACCAGTATGAGCCATCTCTGCTGTTCATTAATATTTTGAGCACACTGACAGGCACATGCTCAGGGATGCTGCAATCGATGGTGACTCCACCAACTTGGAGGAGTTCACGGCAGCACACAACCACACTGAGCACTGGCGGACCCCAGGGCTGTGTGGTCAGTCCACTGCTGTTCAATCACAGCTCGAATCATATCGACAACATCACTGATGAGACAACCTGTCTCTGAATGTGGCCTAAAGAAAAGAGACTTCAGACTTGTTGACTTCAGCAGAGCAACAACTCTCCTCCACCAGGAAGAGAACCCCACCTGGACCTGGGGGTGCATGCAATACTACAATTCACAGGTGTGACGATAGTGATAACAGTATTAAACAGAGACACCTGTGGGAGGCTTGTAAACACGAGTCCAGACTATGCAGCTCCAGTGACACACGTGCCTGCAGAAAGCGACAGGAGAGAAGAGCACAAAACTACGAGAGAGGGAAGAAGTTGCATTAGTAAGATGCATTGATGGGTTATGAATGGATATAGAAGGAGGAGAGAGAGAAGGAGAGTTAAGCTCAGTGCATCATGGGAAGTCCCCTGGCAGTCTAGGCCTGTAGCAGCATAACTAAGGGATGGCTTAGGGCTCATCTGGACCAACCCGAACTATAAGCTTTGTCAAAGAGGAAGGTTTTCAGCCAACTCTTAAATGTGGAAAGGGTGTCTGCCTCCTGAACCCAGACTGGGATCTGATTCCACAGGAGAGGAGCTTGATAACTGAAGGCTCTGGCTCCAAATCTACTTTTGGAGACTCTGGGAACCAAAAGAAACCCTGCATTCTGGGAGCGTAGTGCTCTATTGGGAAAAGAGGGTACAATGAGCTCTTGAAAATACGATGGTGCTTGACCATTAGGAGCTTCATAGGTTAGCAGAAGGTGTACTGAAGATATTATCTAATTTGCTCTGCCTGTGCACCGGTTCTGGGGATGTCACCAGGTTCACCTCGGTGTGTCGGCCAGAACACCACTTAAGGCCGGTATTGCCAGAGGATGAAGAAGGAGTCCAGTAATGGTTGACCAAATTGTTTATTACTGTTGCGCTCTGGTTGTGGTTTTCCTATACAGAGAGTAAACAAATACAACAATATGAAACATAATGTGTACATAAATCCCACCCATACAGGATATGCGCAGCATTACCAAATTAACAATAAATAATAATAATCCAGAGATCTACAAATAGACTAAATATCGCGTAAACTCCAGCAACAATAAACAAAGGGAGTGATTGTATTCTCCCGCTACCAAACAGACAGGATGTCTTATTGTGAAAAGCCAGACGAGCGCTCTATTTCCGGTCATGTAGTTAGCGCAACTTGACTTGGCAGTGTAACAAAACACACTTCGTAACAGTCACATTGTATTTACATATTTACACTCAAACGCAGAACTCTTAACAACAGTGACAAATGAAAGAACACGTGCCGAAGTCGGCATATTTCTGACATGCTAAACCGGGTGATCAAAGAGCCGTAATTAGCATGCATGAAACGGGATCTAATTAGCATATTCATCCCGTACCTAAACTCCACATTTCCACCGGCATTTTCCCATCAACACAAGAAGGAATAACACCATAAGCAATATAAAGAACAATACTCACTTCCATTCACGCACAATAATTCACACAGTAATAAGTCCGACACAGCAACCTGTCGCTTCTCGCTAGACTAACTCTAAAAACACATAGTTAAGGCAGGTGGGAGTGGCTACCCATAGCAACGGTGAATAGGCTGATACCTGAACGGCACATTGAATAGTGGCAACATAACCGAATCCTTATCAACTCTAAATGAAACTTTGGGGCCTTTTCTACAGAAGGATTTTAAATTCAATTCTCAATTTGGCAGGGAGCCCAGTGCAAAGAAGCCAAAATGGGTGAAATATGATCTCTTTTCCTTGTTCTTGTCAGAACACGTGCAGCAGCATTCTGGATCAACCGGAGAGTCTTTAACGACTTATTGGTGCAGCCTGATAATAGAGAATTGCAGTAGTCCAGTCTAGAAGTAACAAATGCATGGACTAGTTTTTCTGCATTTTTGGGGATGAGGTGAAAAAAGGCAGTCTGAGAAATTTGCTTTATATGTGCATTAAAGGACATATCCTCATCAAAGATAACTCCTAGATTCCTTACAGTAGTGCTGGAGGCCAATGCAATGCCATTGAGAGTAGTGATATCTTTAGAGAATGCGCATCGGAGGAGCTTGGGGATGACAGCTTAGCCATCATCCTCCTCTCTCCCACCACCTCCACTGGGTCAAGGAGGCAACCCGGTGCAGAGCTGGCCTTCTTTGATCAGTTTATCCAGTGTCTTCCTGTCTGCAATCGATATGCTGCTGCCCCAGCAGACTATTCCATAGAAAATGGCTGATGCCACAACATAGAAGGTCATAGAAGTCTAGAAGGTCTTCAGGAGTGCCCCTTGCACTCCAAAAGAGTGCAGTTTGTTGTTGAGGAGAACACCCAGGTACTTATAAGATGTCACCATCTCAATGTCCATTCCCTGGATGTTCACTGGTGTCGGAGGGGAGTGAATGCACCTGTGGAAATCCACCACCAGTTCCTTGGTTTTCCCCGCACTAATCTGGAGGCGGTTCTGCTGGCACCAGTCCATAAAGTCCTGTGTCAGTTCTCTGTATTCCCTGTCGTCCCCATCTGTGATGAGGCAGACGATGGCAGAGTCGTCAGAGAACTTCTGCAGGCGACAGGTTGGTGTGTTGTGTGAAAAGTCTGCTATGTAGAGGGTGAAAAAGAACGGAGCCAGGACCATTCCCTGCAGGGCCCCCGTACTGCAGACAACCGTGTCGGACACACAGTCCCGTGTCCTCACATACTGTGGATGGTTGGCGAGGTAGTCCAGAATCCAGGATGTGAGGTGCAGGTCAACCCCTGTGTTCTCCAGCTTGTCCCTCAGAAGTGCTGGCTGTATGGTATTGAACACACTGGAGAAATCAAAAAACATGATTCTCACAGTGCTCCCAGGTTTCTCCAGGTGAGAGAGGGCTCTGTGTTAGCAAAAGATGACGGTATCGTCCACCACGATGCCAGATTGATAGGCGAACTGAAGTGGGTCCATTGATGGACCCACCAGGGGGCGGAGATGAGCAAGGACCAGCCCCTCCAGGGTCTTCATCTGGTGGGATGTTAGTGCCACCGGCCTGTAGCTGCTGAGGTCCTTGGGGTGCGGAGTCTTAGGGACAGGTACCACGCAGGATGTCTTCCATAGCTGTGGCACCCTCCCCAGCTTCAGGCTCAGGTTGAAGATGTGCTCAACAACCCCGCACAGCTGGTCTGAGCAGGACTTCAGGAGCCTGGAGCTGATGCCATCTGGACCCGCCGCCTTCCTCGCCTTGATCTTCCGGAGCTGATTTCTCACCTGGGTTGTTGTCAAGGTCAGGTTGGAGCAGGGGGGCTGTGTGCTGGTCGGTGTCGGTGGCAGGGTTGGTCTGATGAGCTGAGCAGTGGGAGGTGGCTGTGAGCAGAAAGTTGCAGGAGGGTAGGTGGGGGTGGAGCAGTTCACTTGAGGTATTAATGAGGGGGGTTGCAGCAGAGAGGGCTGGGCCGGAGGAAGGGCAAATCAAATCTGTTGGAAAATAAATTCAGCTCATTCGCCCACTTCTGGTCCCCCGCGGCCTGGGAGTCAGGCTCCTTGTGGCCAGAGATGGTTTTCAGGCCTCTCCAGACTCCGCTGACGTTGTTCTGCTGCAGCTGTTCCTCCATCTTCCTTCTGTAGCTGTTCTTCCCCTCTCTGATCTTCCTTCTCAGCTCCCTCTGCACAGCCTTCAGCTCCTCCTTATTTCCTGACTTAAAGTCTCTCTTCTTCTCCTCGTGGAGAGCCTTTATATCAGTATTCATCCAGTGTTTATTGTTGGAAAAACACCGTACAGTCCTGGTGGGTACAGTGTTAACCACACACAAAAGTTGATACACCGCTAACTCATCCATCTTATTGGGGAGAGATCTTACATTCCCATGGTGATGGACGGGAGGACCTGTATGTATCTTCTCCTCCTGTCGCAGCACTAGACACCGGCACGGCTTCCCCGTCTACTCCTCTTTACCTCACGGCGGGTTACGTGTTACAGAGCGCAAATAGCTGATCCCTACTGTAAACAATAGGGCCTCGGCTGTGCACAGGGCCCCCAGACACGGACGTAAACATTGTAGAAATTGTAAATGAAATGCCAGTGCAAACAGTCACTTTGATAGACATGCTGAACTGGGCATTCAAATTCATTGCAGTAATGATGCCAGTTAAATTCTGTTGGTGTAATGGGTCAGAGGGTAATGAGATGTGGGTTATTAATGGTAAGGCAGAGACTATGAACACTCATAGAAATATATGATAGATACCACATCCTGCTTGAGAACTGTGTCTCTGCCACCATCTTGCAGCGGAGTTCTGACCCTTTCAAAGGGTAAAGAATGACAGACTTTTGTGCTGCTTTTGGGTGCTCTATTGAAAGAAATGCCAAAACCAAGCAAATTAATTAATTAAAAATAAATCAAATGACTGAAACTGATCTCTGCAGTTCTAATGATGTTCTCTCTCTCTCTCTCTCTGACACACAAACACATGCACACACACCCACTCCATTTGGCAGTGAAGCAGCTGTGATGTCATCAGCAGCAAAATGAAACAAACGCCCAAATGACTCATTTCCTGTCGAGAAAGTGACATCACTCTCTCTGTCTCTCTCTCTCTGTGTCTCTCTTGCTGTCTTTGGATGGATGGTCACATATTATAATGCTGCTTTCTCACTCATAACACCAAGAAAAATAATGTATTAATGATTAAAGATGAAGGCTCTCTATTTTAACTTAGCTTTTTCTTCCACTTGAGTTTGTCAAAGTTTGTTTGCAGATTTTTAATAATCTTTAAAGAGAAACTCTGCCCTCCCTGATCAGTTAGTGTTAACTCTGCCAGCTGGAGGTTGAAGGCCACAGCTGGTCCTGCTACAGAGGATGAAATGGCAGCAGTTAACTGACTGGAGATCAAACACTGACTTCACTTTATCTCCATGATTTATGTGTGATCATTACTTTTGGATGAATCTGAAAGTAGTGCATCCTTTATGTAGAGAGGACAGTATAAGCCTTTTCGACCAAACACTTGCAGGATCTTTGGAATCAAACCCAGTATTTGAACTGCTTCAGCTGATTGTTTGATGGATGTCTGAAATAAATAACAGATCATCACTGTGGAGACAGTTTCAGGAGTTTTTAGTCTTCTTTTTAAATTATTTATTTACATCAGACTATAAAACTAAATGCAGCACCACCACAGCTCTGTGTTGTTGTTTCAAACACTGCTGTCATTTTTAATTTGTCATCACTCAAATATGTCTAATCATTTTTCAAATGTGATGGAAACAGAAATGTTTAATCTGCATTTTCCTGGAACTATTTGGCCAAAAGGATTTAAAAAGGTTGTTGGTTCTCTGTTAAAATTTTTGAGGTGAACAGTAAAAAGGAGGAGACCAGAGTTCATTCAAGATTCAAGATTCAAGAAGTTTATTGTCATATATAGTGAGAAACACAGCGGTTACATCATAAAATGAAATTCTTTTGTCCGTTCCCTTCACGCCAGTACAAAAATAGAAGGAATAAAGGTAATAAAAATAGCAACATAATAAAAATAGCAATGTAGAAATAAGGAAATTTAAATTTAAATTTAAGAAATAAATTTAAGTATATAAGTTAAAAAGTTAAAAATTCACAAGTTAAAAAAGTAAAGTGCGCTATGCGACATGTAATGTGTATACTAAATATTGCACATCATGTAAATAGCAGCAGAAATATTGTGCAGTATGCATAAAAAGCGTAAACAGTGGTCCATATTCACAGAATGTAAATGGTATGTAAGCAGGGATACTGCAGTGGTAACGGGATATTGCAGTGTATAAACTAATATTGCACAGTGTCCACATAAAACTGTAGAACATGTAAACAGTATATTACACATGATGTAAGCAGTGACAGTGTCTGTATTGTTCAGTCCAGTTGTTGTTAGAGTGGAAGTAATTGAATGGGAGGTGGAGGGGACAGTGTTTGATGGCCTGTGAATAGAAGCTGTTTGCCAGACTTGTTGTCCTGGATTTCACACTCCTGTAGCGCTTGCCTGAGGACAGAAGTATGAAGAGTGTGTGTTGGGGGTGTGTATTGTCCTTGATAATGTTGTGAGCTCTACTGATGACTCTGGTGCTGTAGATGTCCTGAAGTGATGGGAAGACTGCTCCAGAGATGAATTGTGCGGTTTTGATCACACGCTGGAGAGCCTTCCTGTCCTGAGCGGTGCAGTTTCCATACCAGACTGTGATGGAGCTGGTGAGGACACTCTCCACTGTACACCTGTAGAAATCACCATGTGACAGAGTAGATAAGTAGTAGATAATAGATAATAGAGTAGATAATATTCATCTATATTTACTGTAGTTATAATGTACAGGTACTGTAGAAAAGGGCCAGGGCGTGAAGGGGCAGGGGTCTGAATGCACAGGGGCCCCAGGTCCCAAAGGCTCAGTGTCCTCTGGTCCAGAACTTCAGTTTGAAGTGACTGTTAACATTAGTTGTTTCACAACTCAGTTAAAAGTGTGGATGTCCTGATCTTGATCAGTCTTTTAAGGACTGTGTCCTCCAAAGCGCTTTTTCAACTGAGACACATTGTTTGCTCTGATATGGAATGCTCACAGAAATATGTGTTGCAAGTTTACCTAAATTTATAGACAATTTACAGATAGTGTGTGCAAATACTGAATGTGAAAATGTCAGCACAAGGGAGAGAACTTGCTATGGATAAAGGGAAAGCTGAGGCCTGCACGGAGAGAGGACAGACCTGCTGGTCTATTTGGTCTATTTATTTATTTGAACCCCAAACACAAGTGTATTCAGTTAATCTGAGACATAACTTTATACAATTGAACACATTTCATCATATTTTTCCAACATTTGTAATAAATCCAATTTAGAAGAAGCTACTGTTATTTGTAGTTACTCTGTTTACCAAAGTAATATAATAATTTTAACAGGTATTATAACGGCCAATTTGAAATGAGACTATTAAAGATAATGAGAATCTTATTGATCTGCTGATTTTAATAAGAGTGAAATGTTTTAGATATTAGTTTCATTCATTACATTAAAAATCCATATTGTTATCATTTAATTCATTAATTTATTTGTGTTATGCCCTGTTTGCTTTCTATTTTTGGGTGAAGCATCAAAGTGTCCATCATCTGGATATTAGACATAATCTGGATGTTAAACATCATCTAAATGTTGAACATCATCTGGATTTTAAGCATCTGTTTGTCTCTGCAGCCGCAGAAGTTAAATTCCTACTTGTTGTTCTGGATGCTGAAAAAAATAAATTAACGCAATTGAATTTAAACACAGAGAGACACAGTCTGTCTGCTGCTGATCCATTATGGCCAACACAGAGACACATTCATTATCATCATACACTGATGACATCAGCACATGCGGAACATTTCCTGAGATTTAACCCACAACAGGACAGACACTGACTCTCTCTCTCTCTCTCTCTCTCTCTCTCTCTCTCTCTCTCACACACACACACACACACACACACAGAGTGAGTGTGTCATGTTTAATGAGTCTTTGATGTTTGAAGCCATCAGATGATCTGCAGGATGTGAATATAAGCTGAATTTAGAAACTGCACAGAAACATTGAACATAGAGTCTGCCAGAAATCTCCCTGAAAGTAAGAATCTGTTCATATGTTATTTCATTTATTTGATTTAAAGTGTCTTCAGGGGGTCTTTAGGTGCTTGGGGGTTGCGGTGTGCAGCATTCAGGTTTTCATCTGATAGTTTTGCAACAACATATATGTAATGTGGGAGAAACATTGCTCAATAGTTGGAGATCAGCTGTGTGGGGAAAAAAGAAAAGTTCACCGGTTTTACACTGTATAAATACTGTTTGTTTTGAAATAGTCTACCAGTGTTAAAACTACAACATACATCAGGACAATCACATTAATCAAGGTTTATTAACCCTCAGTATTGTATATGATTGTATAAAAAGGTCATGTAAGAAACAAAGTGAGACCTCATTTGAGTTGTACATAATTATTAAAAAGGTGGAGTCAAAAAGGAGTTAAACCTCCTCAGTGACAGTTTTCCATCTTAATGATGAAGATGATGATGATGGTGAATCATTATTTGTGTCTGTGGTCAGAGATCTCATACAGCAGTGTGATCAATCTCTGAGACTGAAGTTCAAATCCAAAGATAGAGACTGATGACACCATGAGATGGTGGAAGTGATGTCAGAGGGCAGGAAGCTCAGTTCTTTTGGTTTTTATATTGAGATGGAATTCAGTTTTGAGGTGAGCACTGAGGCGATGTGTTAAAACAAACACTGTTCTATTATCTGTGCAGTTAAATCTTTTTAATGTTGACAGGTGTACAGATCTGTCATAAGATTAGTTCTGACCTGCTCACTGGTTGGTTGTTTGGTTTTGGGAATTAATTTTTTTACAGGAAACAACTTGGAGACATTGTTGACCTCGGCAGTGAAGTCATTGATGAAGAGAACATGATAACATTTCAATTAACCTTCACAGAGCTATAGGTTACCTGTAACACCTGTGCATCAAGCAAGCTGTTTGGTTGATTCAAGTCCGATCCCTATCCCTAACCCAGTGTGTGTGTGTGTCTGCGTTAAATAGGAACTGGTGTGCGTTCGTTGTGACAAAGACAGTGAGCTGTGTGGTCGAGGATGGAGTGGAAACCTATGTGAAGCCTGATTATCATCCCTGCACCTGGGGAAATGGACAGTGCAGCAGAGTGGTGGTGTGAGTACACATATACACGTATACACATATACACACACAAGATAATAAGATAATAAGATTTAAATAAAGGAACCCATCCATCATGCTGTGTAATTGCATCATATGCAAACTGTAGCTTACATTCCCAATAATTCTGGGGGACCTGGATTACTCTGTCTGTTTGGACCATGGAGCCTAATCACCTTTGGGAGCTGAAATACTGGGACACTACTTGATACAGATGTGCCCAAATTTCTCAGGATAGAGGAAGTGCTTCTAGTAGTAGCTAGTAGGTAGTGCTTAAAATTGTAGGCTGGCTAGTCCTGGTTTTAATTTATTTCTCCAAAACACTGCTTCACTAGACTTGTTTTCCTGTTTATTACTGCACTTGAATTTAGACAAGCTAAGCTCCCAAAATCAAGAGCACAAATTGTTCTTAAATGAGATTTTAAGCATTTCTGTGAGCAATCTTTTATTTAACTTTGACTTGACTTTTTCTTTGTAACAAGGTCTCTCAAACTAAAGATGTAACTTGGAAATACTGTCATGATGCCTTTACAAAAAATCTATCTATCTATCTATCTATCTATCTATCTATCTATCTATCTCTCCTTGAGGTTTATAGAGCCTTAAAACAACTGGGCCCTTGCTGGGTCCTTCTCTTCCTTTCTCCCTGTATCAAAGGGCATGCCCCAGGGTTCCTTTCTAGGACTACTGCTCTCCATATACATAAATATTTTTTAAAATAATTTATCAAATGCTGTGTTCCATTTTAATTTCATGTCACTGCAGCTATCGGACCTACATGAGGCCACGGTACAAAGTGGCTTATAAAATGGTGACAGAGATGGAGTGGAAGTGTTGCCAGGGTTACAGTGGAGAAGACTGCAATGATGGTCCAGTTGGAGGAGCAGGAACCCAGATTTCCACCACCAGACCTCATCCCAGACCAGGGCAGGGAGGAGGGACAAGCTATGGACAGGGAGGAGGTGGTCAGGGAAGTGGAGGTTATGGAGGAGGCAGTTCTGGATCTGGACAAAGTGGAGGACACAGCGGTGAGTGGATTCACATTTACATACATTTTGAACATAAATCTGTAAAATGATCCATATTTAAAAAGAAAACTTTTCTTCTGACTTAATTTGCTGCGGCTGAGCCTGACAGCTGAAATACTGTGAGGACAGATGTCTGTGAAGATAATTTTTCCAGTTAGACAGTGCTGATGGAGATCCTTTTCATTCTTTTTGAGGTCTAACACATGTTTTCACATTAGACAGCAAAGATCCACTCAGTAAAACAAACCAACGATCATTACGGAGAGAAGAGAGCAGATGTTACAGGTAGCACATTAAACCTGAAACAGTAAATCAATCAGAGTCACACTTATCACTGGACCATCCTCTAGTTTATCTTCATTGTCTTCTCAGTGATCAGACTTTAGTATCAAACATGGAGTAAGCCGCAGGAGCTTCTCCATCTGTGAGAGAAACAGGAAGTAATCTGTGACCTGTGCTGATCCCTGTTGTTGACCAACATGAACGGCTCTTAGTATTGTACTCATGTGTTGGGTGTGTGGCCCCGCCTTTGTCTCCATGTGACTGTAAAAGCTTCTGTGATTGGAGCTCTGGAGTTGCTACTCCCTTTTCTTCCAGGACGAGCTGAGAATGAGAAGATGAGGCAGATGGAGGAGAAGGTCCAGAGTCTAACCAAGAACCTCCAGGACCTTCAGTCCAACCTGAACACCATGAATGAACACTTTCAGCAGGAATTCAACAAACTGAGCTTCAGTGGAGGAGGAGGAGGAGGAGGAGGAGGTAGCACTTCAGGAGGAAGAAACCCTGCTGATGCAGCTCAGCCAGAGATTAAAGACACAATTCACAGCATTCAGACCAAACTGGACCAGCTGGACAACCGCACACAGGTGACCTGTGTACAACAGGGATGCACCCAAATACCAATACATTATTCATACAGGAACACATACTATGCTCTGAACAGATACAAACATAATCCACATTTCTGCAGTAATATTTGTTATCTGTAATTTAGTATTTGTAATATCTATCAACTTGTCGCTCGACAGAGGCAATTAGTTTCAAACTCACGCCTGTTTTTCTTCCAATCAGAACAGCCAAATCAGAGAACACAAACAGGGCTTTGTCAACACAGACTGAGAACAGAGGGACACACTATGGATTCAGGGGATTACACTTCTACACACCTGTAAATAATCTGAACTCATAAACAAATTCTTGCAAAAAATAGTGTAACTTCTGTTTAAAAATCTATTGGGACATCAGATCAAGTGGCAAATTACCAAAGCGCTGCTGAGATCAGATCTCCCTGGGATGATGAACATGGACTCCGACTGAAAATCACAGATCACAGCCGGATCTGTCAGTTTTATGGTTTATTTGTTATTCCAACTTACAGGTCAACTGCTTTTAAATAGATGGCGAATTCAAAACAAACAAATGTAAACATTGACACTGGTTTAATGCTCCACCTGTGTTGTATTTGTCCTGGTATGAAACTGAGGTGTTGTAGGCTACGTAGATAGCCTTTCTAATAAGAGGACTCAGTGAGAAATTGATGATTTCATCACCCCTTTGAGCAGAAAATTGAATATTGTAAAGCTCATTATGATGGAGGACTAGTTGGATTTCTGGGTCATGTGAGGATCAACAATCAGTCAAAAAGGGAACTGGGATGTACCCATTACTAATTAGTAACGTATGAGTTTCTTCTTGGATGACCCAAATCAGAAGTGGCAAAATCAGGCAGCCTTATCAGAACAGCAAAACCAGTGATGATGCTTCAGCATCTGTCATAATGACGAAGTCCTGCCCATTCCACATTAGGGGGTCCGGTGGTTTACCCTTAACTGATGAAGAATGGACAGATCCATTTTAGGTGGCATATGTAAAGAAGTAGCAGCTTGTTTGCCTAGCTGTCGAAATGAGTAGATATGGTTGGTGCCGTTTTGTCCTTATTTTGGGTTTTAAGATAAGATATTCCTGTATTATTCCACCAATGGGGAAATTTGCAATCAGAATAATGTAATGTAATGTAATAATGTAATCAGAACTGTAACTGACATGTCTCTCCTCCAACAGGCTCATGACAAAACCCTGGTCAGCATCAACAACCACCTGGTGAATGGGAAAGGAAACGATCTGGATGGAAGTCTGTCTGGAGGAGGACTGAGTGGAGGAAGATTGAATTTGCTGAAGGAGGAGATCCTGAGAGAATTGGAGAGGAGGGTGTCGCTGTCCTGCTCCTCCTGTCAGGTATCATATTACAAGCTCCTTTAATAAGCCTGTAATCCATAATAACATGAAGGCTACCAACCATCTCTGGGAGTTCAGAGTGAAGAGTGTGAAGTAGAAATAAAATAAACACAAACAACAATGCAGCTAAAATAAAACACGTGTAGTTCAATAAGATAAAATTCACTGTGTGTGTTTTCCAGGCTGGTGTGGAGGATCTGCGCAGACAGCAGCAGGAAGATCGAGAGAGGATTCGAGCTCTGGAGAAGCAGCTAAATGCCATGGACGTTCGGTATCGACAGGGCCTGGATGGACTGCGAAGGGAGGTGCGTTCACAAGGGTGCTGCAGCACTGTCAATGACCTTCAAAACCGCATGACTGATGCTGAGCGCAAGATCAGCTCTGCCTCAGAGAACTTTGATGTTCTGCAGAACCGCTTGGACAAAGAGCTCAGTGAAGGAGGCGGCAGCAGCAACAGTGAGAACGGAGGCTTCAGAGGAGGAGGTTTTGATGCTGCCGGTGGAATTGGCGGAGGTGGGAGGGATGTTGTGGTGACAGAGGACAGACTGGACAGTAGCCTAAAAGACATGGAGCGTCGGCTCAACAACACAGTGCGGCGAACCGAGCAGAGCTGCTCGTACATGGAGAATGACCTGAAGGAGTACTTCCACAGAGAACTGGGAGACCTCAGGACAGTGTTCCTGGACCGGTTTGATGACCAGGCCTTCAGGATTGCAGACGTGGAGCTTGATGTGGGATTTGTAAAGGACAGGGTGAGTGACCATGACAAGAGGCTGTCAAAGCTGGAAAACAACACCTCCCTTCTAAGCAGGAGGCTGAAGGAGTGCAGCTGTTTACGATCTGAAGGAGGAGGAGGAAGGTCACCACCGTCTGTCGACCGGGGAGGTGGACAAGGAAGGTGGGGAGCAGGAGGTGATGGGGGAGCGGGTGGAGATGAAGGAGGACCTACAGTAGGAGGAACTACAGGGGGTGGTTCACGGGGAGGATTATCTGGGTGGGGAGGAGAAAGAGAAAATACAACAGAGAAATCACTGGAGTGGAGAGTGGTTGCCAACGAGGATCAGATTCAACACTTTAGCACTCGACTCAAAGACCTGTCAGTGTCTGGAGATTCTCTGCACGATAAGGTAAGATACAGATTTCTCACAGTTTTTTTAAACGATAACTGGAATCATTTAATGATATTTGATGGATGTCTATATGTGATTTAACTCTTGTTGTCCAAATCATTTTTTTTTTCAAAACATAAATCAACAATTATTCCAACACATAAAATCAGCATGTCGATGTTTTCAGGTAGCTGAGGTCTCTTTAATCTTTAATGTATGTAAAGGAGGACAAGCAGTGCCATTTGGAACTGTCATCATCATCATTCTTTAGCATTAGTTGATACTGTGTCTTCATCCTTTGTTGATATTTTTACATAAAAAATTAAACCATGATAAACAGCAACACTCCTACTGGGAAGTAAGTGACTACCTAAATGGGAGTACAATAATGTAAATTTAACACTGATTTCATGTCCCTGAAAGAAACTAAATTAATGTGAATAGAATGGCTATTATATTACTGTAGGATATGATCATTATGAATAATAACATTCAAATCATGACCAAGGTTCTGGACTTGAGCCATGATGTACGCAAGATCAAGGCTCTGACCGGGGATCACGGTGAACATTTTAACCGAATTGTGACGGAGGTGGAGTTGCTGGGGCAGGATTGCGAGTTGTGTGGGAAGGTAGAAGATGAGCTGCAGAGGCTAAAGAATCATTCCCAGGATGCACTGGCACGCATGCAGAGCCACATTAACAGACTCCAGATCAGACTGGACTCAGGGAGAGAAGGCTGCTTCCAGATCTGTTCACACCTGGAGGACGAGGTCCGACTGCTGCGAGATGACGTCAGGAGGTGCACCGGCCAATGTGAGACCAGCCTGGACACGCCCACAGGTCAGGTGATTGTTGACTAAATCCTGATGAAGCTTTTTTTTCCCCAAAAATGACAACTTTTCACATTTTAGAGATAGGAAATACCGTGTTTTTGGACCTCAGGTGTGCCAGGTGACCTGTGTGTGCACAGGCAGGTTGTGTTGTCAGGCTGTCTCTTCTCAGTCTGTTCATGGCCTCCATCAACTCTATCTGAAATCAGAAATATAAAACCAACCACCCAAAACCTGCTTGCTGTCTAGGCTGTTATTTGTTGTTTCAAACATTTGAAGATACACTGACAATGACACAGATTCACTGATTTTTTAATAAGCAGATATTTAAAGTTTTATGCAAACTAAACCTCAATTAGGTGGTGGTTCTGGTGGCACTGGTAGTACCAGTGGACGTGGACCTGGGTTGGATGCCGAGAAGCCTTTAGACGGGCACAGTGTAATTGGAGGCTCCATCAATAACAACCAGCTGAAGACACTGCAGGGTGAACTGTCTGAGGTCATCCTCACCTTCAGCTCCATCAATGACACCCTGAAGGGGCTTGAACACACAGTGCAGAAACACGGCAGTGTCATCACTGACCTTGGTAAGCCCAGCTCAGTAATGCCATTCTCTGCATACAGTACTACACCTTTCTTAGCTAACATTCACTGATTCATCCTCTGACAGGAAACACCAAAGATAAGATCATTTCTGAACTGGACAAAATCCAGCAGGAGGTGACAGAGCACATTGAGGACAGCCGCGACCGTTTGGATGTGATGGAACGGGATGTCCGGCGGTTTGAGAGCACACTGCTGGTGGAGATGGGAGACTGTAAGAGGTCTGGAGACGGGCTGGAGAAGAGGTTGTCGAAGCTGGAGGGAGTCTGTGGGAGGCTTGACGGTGTCTCTGACTCAATCCTAAAGATCAAGGAAGGTATGGTTCATTTTGATGGGGCTTTCTGTATTTATTTTCTTGTAAAAATGCCTCAGCAAACCTTTTAAATTGTCTTATTTGTACACAAACCTGATTCCCTGTGGTAGCTGAAAAGCAGGTTCAGCAGGTGGAGTTTCTGATCTGTGTTTCTCAAGGGCACTTCAACAGTATCTTAGTGGAAAAGCATTTAAAAATTCAACAAGGCTGCCCAACTCTAAGAGATCCCAGCTTAGAGTATTGCAGTCAAGAAGTAAACTTTGCACCACAGCTGCTGAACTGATCCAAGATCTGAAAGTAAACCAATTCAGTGGTGTGAATTTATTCTACGAAAATCAACCTCTAATTTCACGCCTCCATTATCTGCCCAGCAACAAGGTCTGAAGCTCTCTGACTGGATGTCTCAAGTAAAGACTTGACCTTAGTCAGATGGCTGTCTATGAACACAAATGATATATAATGTGTCCTGTGTTGTGACGTGTCCCATGTTCAGGACTGAACCGACATGTGTCCAGTTTGTGGATGTGTGTTTCTGGTCTAAACGACTCGGTCATCCATCACGGAGGAATCATGGACTTAATTCAGAAGAATCAGGATGACGTCTATAGCAGGATGAAGAACCTGAACTCGAGCCTGAACCAGGTCCTCAAAGACCTACAGAGTTTCTCTGAGTACAACCTGACTGGTGAGCTGAACTTTACTTTGGTTTTTAAAAGAATCTTTTCTTTTGCTCTGCCTTTAATAAAGACAAAAGAAATCTTCTGAAACAAAAACTCACAGAAGGAGAAGAAGAGCAGATCCAAAAAAGACATGAACACTGACCAGCTTGAGAGGGAGACAATCCGGCAAAGTGAGAGTGCAGTGGAGTGGCTTATAGAGTCCTGATTGGTAACGGAAAACAGCTGGGTCCACAGGTGAGATGATTAGCTGGGAGTGGCTGGCAGCTGAGGTGAGGCAGAGGCAGGGTGAGTGGAAAAACACTGAATACCTGAATGCAGAATCACAGCAGACAGAACAGAGACCAGAACACAGAACTAAAACAGACAGAACTTATGCATTACAGGAATGAGGCTGACAGGACTACGGCATAACAGACTATGACAGAACAGAGACTGAGAACTAAGCCAGATTTTAACTTAGACTAAGGCAGAACAGAAACTAAGACAGAACTATGACATAGAACACAGACACAGAACTAAGACAGAAACCTAAGACAAAAAACTAAGACACAGAATGAAGAAGACATGACAGCAGAGACATGGCAGGACAAATACCAGACATGAACAGGACTCAGACATTACCACAGACAGAGACTGGACACAGAGAGACTGGACACAGACAGAGAGACTGGACACAGACATGACAGGGAATGACTAGGGCTGAACAAAAAGTAAGGCTGAACAGAGGCAGGCAGAACTAAACTAAGGTGCAGAGAATGAACAAAGACAGAGACTGAAATTGAGACTGAAGAACTGAGACCGAACACAGAAACATGGCTGGCAGAACAGTGACATTACAGTCAAGGATTTTACTGTTTTCAATTAACATTTGGCAAACGTGTTGAACGTTAAACAAGTGGAAGAATAAATTATTTTAAAATACCAGCAGCAGCAACCGCTACCAGAGGTTTTTGGCATTGTGATCCTGACCAATCAGGGACCAGTACCAACTTAAGACCAGTATTCTGTACCCATCCCTGGTCAGTTGATGATGATTTTTGACTTTATTATTGGTTTACTGTCTTTGAGAAATTACATTAAAACAGTGTAAGTGTTTACTGCCACAGTGAGACAGTTATTCAGTCATTCAACTGTCCTGGCTTCAGCAGTGAGAAATGTAAACATCATGTTGGTGTCAGTGGTGTTTCACGCATTTATTGACCAACTTGTACTAACAAGTCAATAAGACTTTTGACTTACAAGCTGCTAACCCTAACCCTAGAAGTTACTTTGAACCTCCTGGCTCTCTTTGGCCATTTGTGCACTTGGAATCTGTGTCTGGATTAGGTATCCAGATACAGATCACATGTTTATACTGGATGTTACTGGGCTCTTTGTGTCTGAAAAGCTGTGTCATTTTAAAGCAGTTAACAAACAGTATAACTTTGTGTTTCCTCTTCAGCATCTTTACCTGATCTCTTTTATTTAATTCAATTCACTGTGCTGTGTTTTCTTCTTCTGTTTCTTCAGTGTCTATCGTCTTGATTGTGGTGTTGTCTTTACAGCTGTAGCTGTTGATTCACAGAAAAAAGAAAGGGCCAATAAAACAAAAAATACAGGCAGAATAAAAGGAAAGTCCACCATTTTTTAAAATCGTAGCTGTGTAAGAGCAGAGGCAGAGTCTCGATAGACCACTGTGACCTGGGAGGCAAGGTTCATATGACCGATAAAGGTAGCTGAGCTAGCACTTTTGCTAGCAGACTACTTTCTTAACAGTATAATATTATCTAGACTTCATCGTTTCCTAATCTCTGTAGTCTGTAGTGTTTCTCACAACTCTGTCAGATGGGCTCATCTGTCATCCTTTGATAGACAGGATAACTCCATGAAACAGACATTGTTACTCTAGAACTGTTTGTGTTTAGGCTAGGCGTGATAGCTGTAAAGTTTGGTTTTAAGATACAGTCGTGTATCATCGACTAACCAGTGATCCAGGACTTCATGACGTTTCATTATGTGACCCAAAGGAAGCATGTAAATGATGAAAAGTTGCATTTAAAAATCTCACAGTCCTTTGATGATGGTGTCATAATAAAACATTATAATTTGTGCAAAGGTCCATTTTTTCTGACTGAAAGCATGCAGCTGCCCAATATTGGATTCTAAAATTTTGTTTTGCACTATTAAAAAACAAAAAAACAGCTACTTTCAAACATGCGAACAGCTATGAGTTCCACTCATAAATGTTGTGTCGTTAACAGACAGAAGGAGGTAACAAATGCATTCTGTGCAGATCTATGACACTTTTTAACCTCTTAAACTCTAACAATTTCACCTTTATACAAACTTATTGTTTGAGCTAAGCCATGTACAAACCCAGACAATTTTATTTAAACCTAATGGAGAAAGCTTCTCACAGATAATGTGTCAGGATGAATTTTGGGGAAAACATGTATAAATACAATTCAAGTTAAATGAGGGTTGTGTTACTTAAGCAGCAGTTTAGACCTTTGTGTTCATCACCAATTCATATCATTACACAGGCCTACCTGGACCCCCAGGACCCCCAGGAGATAGAGGCTTCAACGGACTGCCGGGTCCCCAAGGTCCTCTTGGACCTCCTGGACGACAAGGTGAAAGTGGAGCACGTGGTCTGCCTGGTACGAGAGATATTTTATATATTTATATATCCCTATATAATAGAGGAAGAAACAGATTGATGAAGGCAATTGTTTAATTGAATCCTGAATGAGGACACTCCCTGGGCTCCTGACAGACTACACCTCTGATATTTGTTAACACTTACCTCCACCCTTCCCCTTCATCCCTTCAATATTTGCACCATATTTCATATTTCCACATAGTGTCTCTTGTTATATATATTTTGTTAGCTGTATATATTGTATTTTTAATTTTTTGATATTTGATATTTTATTATGTCAAGCACAGTACTGAGAGGGCAACAAAACATTTCAAGGTACAATGTAGAGATATATTGACAAATAAAACAGGATTCTCCATACATAAAGTTAATCTGTGCAGGACGTAAAAATTGCCAGCTAAATATCTGCATGAATTATTATCAATTCTATTAACCCAAACAGATTTTTAGCTGGTGATTGTTATTTTTATTTGTATGCCTTTTCTAACAGCTGCCTTGGTTTGTTACAGGTCCCAAAGGTGAACCAGGTATGGGTTTTTTTTTGTTTATTTTGTTTTATTTTTTTTTGAGAATAAGATTTCATGACAGTAAATGTTTTGAAAAAGTTGATAACATTTCATTTGTGTCTGTTCACTAGTTCATAAAGGTTCTTTCAAGACTGAAGCTAAATGAAAAGTAATCTATAACAAAAAGATAAGATATTCCTTTATTCATCCCTCAGTGGGGAAATTCACAGAATTGTTGTAATAATTTAAAATTTTGTTTTTAGTAAATCAAAAATGAACAATGAAAAAAACCCAGAAGAATGTACATATGACTTATAATACAGTATTTTTCAACGGCCTGCAGAAATATAGCTCCTGATTGGTCAAGCAGTTTATTCTACCAACCCGTAATATCTCTTACACAGATGCTGATTTATTGGTGTCTTGCCTTTCAGTAACTGTGTTTTTGTAAGTAATGTTAGAGAATGTTGCTGCCTGGATATAAGACAGTAACAGATGTATGGACTGAAATAATAAAACAGAGTTTATGATGACAGCTAAGTTTATTGCAAATTTCCCCACTGAGGGATGAATAAAGGTTTATCTGATCTTATCTCTTATTGAGGAGGGTCAATGTGTTGTTTTACTACAGAGTCACATGGACAAACATTAAATTCGATTCAATTCAATTTTATTTGTATGGTGCCAAATCACAACAAAAGTCATCTCAAGGCACTTAACATACAGAGCAGGTCTAGACCATACTCTTTATAATATTACTTACAGAGAAAGTCTGCTTTAAACAGGTAAACATCCTTGCCACTGACCTTGCGATAGACCAACCAACTGTATGAGACAGTTGTAGCCTCAGAATGCTTAGAGGACATAAAAATCACAACTGATTTTCTTGACTAAAAATAAGAAAACACTGAAATGTGACTTGTTTAGGACCCAACATCAGTCCAGAGTCATAACAGTCTGCTGTAATACAATGAGTGAAATCAATAAACCTGCCAAAGTTACTGTGCCAACTATCACACACTTGTACACACTAGTTACCTGAGTGTGTGTGTGTGTGTTTTCAGGTCTTCCCGGTGTCGATGCTCATGTACCCAGACTGTCGTTCTCTGCTGCTCTCACTGTTCCCATGGAGAGAGCTGGAACCATTGTGTTTGACAAAGTCTTTGTCAATGAAGGAGACTTCTATGACCCAAGAACAGGTGAACATGAGGCGGGGCAGCTGTGTCCACTGATCACAGGGCCAGGAGTTTGATCCCCAGCTCCTTCTGTCCGTGTGTCAACAAGTCCTTTAGCAAGACGCTGAACCCCAAACTGCTCCTCAGACCAGCAGCTAGTATGATAGCTTCCTGCCACGAGTATGTGAGTGGGTGGGTGAATGAGAAAGCGATAAAAGTGCTATCTTAATGCAGCCCTTTACCATTTCAACATGATTGCATCAATCCCAGTACATCATGAATCATCTTGATGATGGGGAAAAGTGATGAGTGCAAGATTTATTTAAAGTCTTGTTTTCACTAATATCAGTTTTCTATAGTAACTGACCGTGAACAGTGCAAACTTTAATTAAGATGTCAGTTTGAGGTCACTGTTTGGTTACTGTTTAATCATACTCAAGGTAAGATTATCTCTTATCTCATGTTCGTTTAAGATTAAGTCACTAAACGATGTTTGGCTGTTGCACTTCAGATCAGCTTGTGTGTAAGATGTCTGAGTACTAAATATGAAAACTGTTTGTTCTCTGCTAAGGTAATTAAGTCATGATATTGAACTTGTGTTTTAAAACACATCACCTGCACCTGCACTGATGAATGTTTTACCTGCAAGCAAATATTTAGTTTGATGTTTTGATGACTAAAGTGTGGCCTGCTGTTGATCCAGGCTTTAACACACACTGAATCTGTCACCTTCAGGTATTTTCACCGCCCCCATAGATGGACATTACTTCTTCAGTGCCATCCTGACGGGTCATAAGAATGAGAAGATCGAGGCTGTTCTGTCTAAGTCGAACTACGGCATGGCCCGGGTGGACTCTGGAGGCTACCAGCCCGAAGGCCTTGAGAACAACCCTGTGGCCGAGGCTAAAACCACTCCAGGATCTCTGGCCGTCTTCAACATCATCCTGCCTCTGCAGACCCGAGACACGGTCTGCATCGACCTGGTGATGGGCAAACTGGCCCACTCCGTGGAGCCGCTCACCATCTTCAACGGCATGCTGCTGTATGAAGACATGTGATGGGTTCATACTGACATTTGAAAAAAGATTGACAAGACCAGAGAACCTGAACAACAAAGTTTAAGATTAATGACAAACCCACAGGAGGCTGCAAGTATGATGTCACTTTCTCTTTCAGGAGAGATCCTGAACTGATGACCATGAATATTTTAAAAGAATCTTCAGTTCTGAAGAGATTTCTATCTTCATATTCTAAAAGCTCACATTGGTTTTATGTTATTATTCTAAAGAGTCTTTATGTCACATGTGGACGACAGCAGGGATCGATTTACTGTCTGACTGCTTTAATCCACTCAGCTGATCCGATGCGGTCACACGATCTGACATCAGAGCAGTATTGTGAGGACATATGTCCATGTAAACCAGGATCAGCTAGTGCCTGGCTGACCTGTATGGTATTTGAAACTTTCAAACAAATTTTTGGAACCACAGGAACTATTGTGGTGAATACTTACAGTGTTAACAGTCTAAAGTGCCATTAATGCCCCCTACAGGCTGCAGAGCTCATTACAGCCACAATCTGAAAAAACAACATCCGGATTTGTGGGTTCTTAGAGCCTGAAATGTATTGGAGCTAAAAGAATGTCCAGTTTGTCCTGAAGGGGGAGCCACAGGAAAGATCATGGAGACATAAAAAAGTTAGAAGGTTCATCCTCTGAAGAGCAGTAACAAGGTCAGGACATTTATTGCCCATCTGACTGGTGGATTTTAAGATATACTATTGTGAACATGTTGGACAGACACATGAACGCTCATCACTGTCCCTAAGCCCTGGCTCTAGCAGGTCAGATGTTTATGTTGACCTTTAATATGATAAAATAAATAAATAAATAAAACCAAAGAAAACTTTTTGTTCTGAAGCATTAAAAAAACAAAATGTATTTTCTGTTAGATTTTCTTGACTGAGATGAGTTCACATTGTGAATGTTTTATATTAAGCTGCACCTTGTTTTATTGTTTTTTTAAGTCCTGCCAAGTATGTAAGCCATGATCATAATTTCACTTTGATGAACAAATGCTAAAAGACAAGGCTGGAAAGACTCTACACTTTCTTACTGTCAACAAATTCCATTAAACATTCGGTGGTGGAAGACTTATTCAGATTGTTTACAAAAGCAAAGCTACTACTACTTCAATGTAAACTGCATAACAGGTAAAACTGTGCATTCTAAATGTTATTAAATTTTATCAACAAAATGTACTTAATATACTAGTGTTAAAAGTAAAAAGTGCAACAATTGAGCTCTACGGCAGAAATGAATAAGATAATGCCAGTTGTGTCATTAGATATATAGTTTAAATGTAATGTTAAGCACACGCAGCTGAGAATGATGGACAACACACAGTCAGTTTCATCTGATGATGCTGTTTGTTTTTGAGGATAACTCATTATTATGACAACTGCCTAAGCAGAACAAATGAATCATCATATTTCAACTAAATCACGACAAGTGCGAATTTCCCCACCGAGGGACGAATAAAGGATTATCTCAACAGATCCGCATATTCACCAGCTCCATGTGACCCTGTTACTGAATATGATGTGATAATGTGTGATTGCTTCACATCCATAACCTGTGCGTCTTGACTCTCCAGACAAAGTGATGGATTAAAGGTGCCAAAGATAGATATTTATTGTCTGATTATTATCTTCATTTACACTGAGAAGAGCAGATGTGAACAGAGTGGATTTTAGAAACTTTACTCCAACAGGCTCCAGTTCTCATGTAAACCTGTTTTTACACTTGACACTTTTGTATTGATGAATAATTTTCACTGTCATTAAAGTAAACACAAGTCAAACCCAGCAGGTTGTTAAACAATCTGTGCTGTTTCTATCTATCTATCTATCTATCTGTCTGTCTGTCTGTCTGTCTGTACTGTATACAGTATATATACAGTAAATATGTTGTCTGTGACAACACAGTGGAAGTGGAGATATTAGTGCAGATCACAGATGAAGGTTGTCTGTGTGAATGTGGAAGTTATTCAGTCTCTAACCACTCATCTGACATTAATGATAACTTGGTCAGAAGGTAATTGGTTTGATCCGTTGCCCTGCAGCCAGCATGCTGAAGTGTCCTTGACAAGACACTGAACCACCAATTGCTCCTGTTGGCTGTGCCATCATTGGTTAATGGTGGTGGCCAGTTTCCAATCAGCCGCCATGTGTGAATGTGTGAATGCTGGCTTGCTTTGTGAAAATGCTTTCAGTGTTCTAATATGGCTAGAAAAGCACTATATAAATGCAGTCTACTCAGTCTATTATAATACTGTAGACTAGACTGAAGTAACAGCACTATCAGCAGCTCTAATTTTGGAAATTTCCCCATTGTGGTATGAATAAAGGAACATCTTATCGAATGTTTGTCATGTTTGTCTATAAAGATATCATATCTTGAATGAAATATACTATTTTTCTCTTCTCTTTAGGCTTAGGTTTAGGAGATCAAGACTTTTTCTTCCACCGGTAGTTTAATGCACTGTCCATCACTTCTCCACATTATGATGCCCCCATCTCTTATTCAGGCCCAAATGCTGCATGGGGTGTAATTTTCTTTTTTCCCCCCACCCCAAATAAAATTGTTGAAATTATTCTTGAGCACTCTGACAAAGTTAAGCTGTATATTAAGAACGCACAGTGACCAGTATATAAGACAACTGTGCTTTTATCCTTTCAAATGTTTTAAGGGGTTAGGCAAAGGGTTTTGAGCCCATCCCCAAGTGGGTTAGGCACAGGGTCAGCCCTACTCCTCTTTTGAGGAGCGGGAAACGCTCGGGCCCTCCTTCCGGCACCCGTCCCCCCTCTGTCCCCAAATGACCAACTCCGGCCCTGGGGTTGGGGTCGTGGCTGAAAGGTTGGTCCACGGGAGCGACCCCATCTCCCACGGCGAACCAGTTCCCAGCCCTCCTCCTCACCGGCAAAAGCCATTTAAGAGTGTGTTTTTTTAAGTTTTTTAATCTCTGGGAAAAAATAAAATAAAATAAAATAATATAATAAAATAATAAACAACTAAAAAAGTGGTTTTTATAAAAAACTCAAAAGAAACCACTAAAAACTCCTGTAACAACTTAAATAAAGGATTCAAAAAGAAAATCCCTGTTGTGTGCTTCTTCTTTTTTTATTGGTTTTTGTCTTTTCTTATTTTTTTGAATTGTTTTCTTCTTTTTTAATTTTTTTGTATTTTTGTGTTTTTAATAAAATGAAAAATGTGCCCTCTGCGACGTTTCGACCCTTTTAGGGTCTTCTTCAGGCCAGGGCACGCAAAAAGAAGCAAAAGAACAGATATCAAACTGTCTCCAAGAAGTGAGGTGCTTCCTCCTCAACAGACAGAGCAGAAATGAGCTCCTCTGCACAGTGAGCTTCCTTTTATACGCTTCCCCCTGGCAAGCTCCGCCCCCTGTGAAAAACGAAACTTAGGAGCTAAAATGAAACTTAAGATCACTCAACATCTTTTTAACATAACTTGCTCTTATTCTAAAAAGTGAATAAACTAATTCTGAAAAAACATTTAACACCATTATAAATCTTATTTTAAATCCTTGTTTGAAACAATAAAAAGAACTTATTTTTAATCCTATTTTTAAACCCTGTACACCCCTGTGAGACCATATAATCATGTTTTATCCCAAAAATAAGATTGGACCTTACACTAAAAATAATTCTTTCATTAATAAAGTTCTTTTATTACTTATAAAATGATTTTTTAATAAAATAAGATTTTTTCACCCCTACTATAGCTCTCTGTAAATTGTTTTTATCCTCCCATTTATTCCTATTGTTTTGAATATAGATTAATTAAATTTTAATGTTCTATCCCCTGGTTGGGGTTAGAGTAAGGGATAGAGAAGTGGTTAGGATTAGGATAGGGAATAGGGTTAGGGTTAGGGTTAGGGTTAGGTGAGAGGTTAGAAACTCGCCTTCCCCATTTCTGGGGGGCGAGGAATGCAGGGTCCTTCCCCCAGTCCTGTCTCCCCCTTCCCTGATCAAAATACCGCTGCGGGCGGCTTTGAGTGTATTCACGGCCCTGCCGGCGGCGGCCGTAATACACTGTAGTCCACTCGGACATTTTTTAATGTAAAATGAACTAAAAAAGCAGCCAAATTGCTGTATCAGATCCCCAAAATAAAATCACAAAACTAAAAGAGCAGCAATCGCTGTATAACAGACCAAATGTGGTTTATTAATCAGTAAAAACTAAAAGAAACAACTAAGGGAGGCGGCACTTTTGCCGTACGAATTTCCGCTTTAATGAAATACACTAAAATGAAATAAAATCAAATCAAAATGTCTTTTATAGACAAATAAGCCTCCTTATTTTAATTTTTTAATCAACTCAAATAGCAGCTGTTTCGCTGTATGAATTTCCGCTTCTGTGTTTAAGAAATGAAATAAAATAAAATGAAATCAAATCAAATATCCTTTATAAATTAATAAGCCTCCTTGATCGCGACGTTTCGGTAGCAAAAGACTACCTTCTTCAGGCGTGGAGGCTTAAAATCAATGAATTAAGTGTGGAGAGCCAGCTGGAGATGCTTCTCCTTCAGCTGACTTGCACAGAGTGAGAGGCATCCTCTCTGTGCCTCTGCTCATGGGCTCCTCCCCCTTTCCTCCTAGAATAGAAACCTAAAGTGTTTTGTTTTTAACTTCAATAAATGATTTTAAGTGTTTTTACACATTCAAAAAATCCCATAAACATATTTTCCTTTTTCATATGAATTACATATTCTCTTAATATCAACCCCTGATTTTTAGTGTTTTTAAATCCCAATAAAATGATTTGAAGTGTTTTTAAATGTTCAAAAAATCCATGAGCTAATTTTTCTTGTTTAACATGAATGAAATATTCTTTTAATTAGCACCCCTAATTTTTAATGTGTTCCATGTAGTGTAAAACCCAATTATGTATTTAATCCTTATTCTATGAATTAATAATGTTCAAAAAAAATCAACTACCTAAATTTTCATCCTTAATATGAATTAAACATCCTATTTATTTACATCCCTTATTTTTAATGTGTTCCCTGTTGTGTTTAAATCCCATTAGGTATGAAATCCTTATCCTATGAATTAATAAATACATTTGAATATATCCCTTTCTAATTCTACCTGATTTTCAATTGTTTTCAGGGTTGTTTTAAAAGAAATCTGTTTCCATAGTTTGCTAAAATGTTTATTATCTGTTTTGAACCAGGTCAAAGGTCAGGAAAGGGGAAAGGTTTGATTAAAAGGGTTAGGAAAAGTGTACAGGGTTTATTATTGTAAGGTTAGGGGTTAGGGTTAGGGGTTAGGGTTAGGGTTAGGGGTTAGGGTTAGGGGGTTAGGTGTGAGAGATAGATACTGCCTCCTAAATGAAGGACGACAGGAGTGCACGCTCCATCCTCTACCAGCTCCCGTAACTCCGGTCCCTCCCCTTTCTTCTCCCAAAGTTAGGTTAGCTTCATGTCTGAGTTAGCTTTAGCTGAATTTCGCCTTGGGTATTCTAATATAATAATATTATTGCTGTTTTTAGCTTGTAATATATTTATGCTTAGATATTGTAGTATAATGATATTATTGCTGTTTTTAGCTTGTAATATATTTATGCTTTTTAATGTTTTTTGAATATTTTAAAGTGTTTTAAAATGTTTTTATCCCCCCCTCCCAATAAAGTCCAATTTGTGCCTTAGTTGCAACGTTTCGATCATTCTTTGTCTTCATCAGGCTGGCACTTTAAAAGAGAGCTGACTGTATTTCGAATTACTTTCCCTTACATCCTTGTAGATTTATTCTTTGGCTTCTTCTTCCTTAGTTTGCTTCCTTTGAGCATTTTTCATCTGTGGCTTCTCCTCTGTATTTTCTTCTTCTGTGCTTTCTTCTTCTGTAGTATTTTCTTCTTCTGTAGTATTTTCTTCTTCTGTAGTTTCTCTTAAATCTCTTGTTCTTTGGCACCCCCTGTACTTCTCCTTGGCACCCCCTTTGTATTTCTCTTTCCTTTTTTAGTATAGTCAGCCTCTGTCCCAATTTAGTTTCCCTATCTTTCCTTTCTCCTTAACTTGTATACTATATATTATTTATTTCTTCTTCACTACCAGGGTTATGGTTAGCTAGGGGTAGAAGTGGTTAGGGTCAGGGTGAGGAAACTGGGTTGGGGTTAGAATGAGGGTAGGGGTAAGGTTAGGAGAGGCTACCAGCAGGAACAGGCCAGATAGAGGAGGCACTGGCCGGTTAGGTGTGAGAGATAGATACTGCCTCCTAAATGAAGGACGACAGGAGTGCACGCTCCATCCTCTACCAGCTCCCGTAACTCCGGTCCCTCCCCTTTCTTCTCCCAAAG